>OX578146.1:80788878-81283878 GCA_951213105.1 Amaurobius ferox | reverse complement strand
TTTTATCAGTTTGCACAATTAAAGATAAAATGGAATTGTAAATAATGATATTTTTATGTATAAAATCAGCTTAAAAAGCTTTAAGTAAACATTTTACATAGGAGTCAAAATTATATAAATGGATATCCTTCTTTATTAATCGTCTGAATTGTATTATGTAGGACTATGAATTTTACACCAATAAAAATATTAACATTGAATTTAACCTTAATATTTGTGAGACCATTTAGTACCACTTTAGTAAATTTTAATTGAACAAAGGCGAGCGACGCCACGTTTGAGAGTTTTATAAGACGTTTACGACCCATAAACCCATCCATTAAAGTTATGATGTCGACTTTGGGCGTAAACGCTGCTGCCGGGCAAGACTATTACAATCTCCAAGAGCTGCAAAGGAGTCAATCAAGATGAACCCCGGGATCACACATAGTATAGACCAATGAGAGTCGGTGGAATACATAATCCAATGAAAGTCGGGAGATACGTGTTTCCCCAGCGCAAGAAAAGAAGCAAGTGATTAACAAGAAAGTGAGACGAGGTTAAGTTCTGTAAGAATAAAGTTGGTAAGACATAAGTAGTCAGAGAGGAATCAGAAAATTCGGTAGAAAATTAGCGACAGCAAATCAAAGTGTTGGTGGTAGTAAAAAGGTAGCGGATATCTCAACCTATGATTGGGTCAGATACCCTCGACTAGCCTGGTCAATGGATGAGACAGTGCAACGGCACCAAAGGTATGTGCCAACTTTATTTACAACCGATTGAGTGTCATTTCTCGAAAATGTTTGGATAAAATAAAGGTCTGACAGAAAAACTTCCTGGGTCACTTCTTGGAATGATTAATTAAGAAGGGAGTGTGTAAATATATATGAATCATAATTGAGTATTAAATATATATTAATTTAAAATTAAAATTGTGTATTTAATGTAAAATAATATTTTATTTTAGCTAAGGTGAGCTTTGAATAAGTACTAATATGCCACAATATTGATAATTTCTTTGATTATTTGTTTCATTTTTCTATGTAAATATTTTCTCTACACATATTTCTTAACAAACACTTTAATAAATAGATCTAATCAGTGGTTAAACTGAAAGTATTTTAATCAAATATCATTTCCAAAAGGCCATAATTGTTCAATATTTTCTGCATACGTTGTTTTATTTCATTGTATCTCTATCAGCAATATAGATTGCTGATAAAATTACGATAGCAATCACATGGTGTATGGCAATTGGACGTTTTGTAAAAACGTCTCTGATTTATGCAAATGACGTGAATTGCCAACGTTTCCTATACAGTGCAAATGCGTCCACAGAAATGTAACTTTCATGGTTGGTTGTTGACTTTCTTTCCACTTTTTTTTGTTAATTCACAACACATTAAAATGTGTTATTTTTACGGCTACCAAGGAAATGTTTACGCAATTCATGTTTTCGAATGTGTTGTTTATAATAAGATATTGGGAGTTGGACGTTTTGTAAAAGCGTCGCTGTATTGAAAGCGTCGTCGCATATATGCAAATGACGTGAATTACCACAGCTGCCAACACACAGTAAAGAAGTCCAGAAACTCAGGTTTGATTATGACTTTTTCCACTTTTGTTGTCAGATCTCAGCACAATTGAAATGTTACTTTCACGAGATTTTTACAGCTTGCAATGAAATGTTAGCGGAATTTATGGTTTCCACTGTGCTAATTACAATGAGATATTGGCAATTGGACGTTTTGTAAAAGATTCATACAAATGATTCATAGAAATAACGTGAATTACCACCGCTGCCAACACAGTGGAAAGCAATCCAGAAATGTTGTTCTCATGGTTCGTTGTTAACTTTCTTTCCACTTTTGCTGTTAATTCTCAACACATTTGAACATGTTACTTTTACGTTGTTTTCAAGGCTAGCAATGAAATGTTAGTGCAATTTATAGTTTCCATTCTGCTTGATCACAATGAGATATTGCCAATTGGACGCTCTGTAAAAGCGGCTATCATTCATACAAATGCCGTAAATTACCACCGCTACCAACACTGCGACTAAATTGAGAAATGTAATGTCATTAGGCATTTCCACATGTTTCTACTTAGCCTTGAGATGAAAAGGGGCAGGTGTAATGTTACTTAAAATGTATATAATATGTATTGTGTTATATAAAGCGATGCCTTTGCATAGACGAAAAAGGACTGAATGGCGCCTTGGTTTGTATGCTGCGCATTTGACATGGGTTGTAAATATTCAGAAATAAAGTGTAACTAAATGTCAAGTTCAAGAGCTACAAATCTCTTGAAATTTATAGCCCCTGTCAGGTGTGGCTCTCTGCGTGGGACCACCCGGTATGTAGAAAGCCCTCCGGTTCTCGTATTTTAGTGGAGCGCATAGAAAATGAGCGTCTCTTCGCAAGCCAATAGACTGTCGAAAGCCCAGACCACCCGACTCGTCCGTAGACTTAGAGCAGCAATTTGGATGGCCGGAGCCAATAGACTGTGTTGAAGTTGAACCGCCTTATTTTATGGTACGTCGTATTCATCGAATGGGAAAGCGGGGGACTTCCCCCCTAAAATTTTCGTTCCCCTCGTTTTAAAATTCTGGTGGGACTTTTGAAAAATCTGCAATCTAGATGCCTTTCTGATCCCTAGAGAAAAGTACGTGGCACTTGTATTTTTTTAGAAGCCCGATCCGGCATGCATTCTGATGCATCTTCTGGCACGGTTTCCGTGTCCCCTATCTAGGGCGGCCAATGCATACGCTAGGAACTGACGTCTTGTGTCCGGTTGTGCTAGCAAGCACACTCAGGCGTAGCTAGTCGGCAGGTGCGAACCTTCAACAATCGATGTTATGGCAGCTCGTAGCCAAATCGAGCCGAATCAGACCGAGCGTGCATTTGTTCGGGCGGTGGCGAACATCGAAGCAGTGATAAAGTCGCAACTTATTTGTTTTCGCAATGCAACACAGATCTGGATCAGAGACGGCGTAGTGTGGGACCCTTTGCTGTGACGACACGCGTCAATTGGGTGACATCTACTGGAGTCAGTGCGATCCATAGGCGTTGACTTTTACTTAGTCTTTTACGAAATTGCTCTTGACCTACCGGTCTGTACGCATGTTCATACGAATCGCTGGAACAAAGCCGACGTTAGGAGGAGGAAAGTTCCCTGTCTTCGCATCAACCGGTCTGATCCTACTGACGATGATCTCTTTACGAAATTGATCATGACTACCGGCAGCGGCCTGTACGCATGTTCATACGAATTGCTGGGACATGGCCGACGTTAGAAGGAGGAGAGTTCCCTGTCTTCGCCTCAACCGGTCCGATCCGACTGATGGTGATTGTTTTATGAAATTTCATTGACTAAACTGAAATCCAAAGAGTTAATTGCCACACATTTCCATCGTGCAGATGTATTAGCACCAGCAGCCATATGTAGTGTTAGATTCTTCTGTAATGGAGGTATTGTGATTTATATTTGATTAAGTGTTTTATATGTATGTGTTAATCGTAATTGATGTGATCTCCAGTGTTAATGTTAATTTTAAGCTTTAAGGGATATTTGCCCACTGAACAAATGTTAAGAGTAGTTATATGCAAAATTTAGGAAATTTCGAAAAGTACGAATTAATTGAAAATGTACACCCCGAGGTTAAGCTGAGTAGATAGGAAGTAATTTCAATTGGGCATTTGTATATTTAGTGTCAAATTGAGTATTTCATGTGTTTTTTAAATGAATTGTTGAGTGGCTACAAAAATTTGGATTCTTTAATTAGCATTATGCAATGTACTTGCTCCGTTTGGATTCCACTATACAAACCCATAGGCTGGGCTGGAAGGCACTAGTGGTGAGTGGTAGTAAGGTATATTAATTCTGTATTTATGTGTAAAATTCACCTCACCACATGTAACTCTCATTGTTCGTTGTTGACTTTCTTTCCACTTTTGTAGTTAATTCTTTAAGCATTTGAAAGTGTGATTTTTATATTATTTTTACGGCTAACAATGAAATGTTAACGCAATTTATATATTTCACTGTGCTAATCACAATGATATATTAGTAATTAGACGTTTTGTAAAAGCGTCGCTGATTTATATAAATGGAGTGAATCACAACCACTGCAAACACAGTGCAAAGAAATAAAGAAATGTAAGTCTCAGGGTACGTTGTTGACTTTCTTTTCACTTTTTCTGTAATTCTAAACACATTTGAAAGTGTTACTTTTACGTTACTTTTACGGCTATCAATTAATTGTTAACGGAGTTTACGGTTTTCGCTGAGCTATTCGCGATGATATATTGGGAGTTGGATGCTTTGTAAAAGCATCGCTCATTTATACAAATGGGGAGAATCACCATCTCTGCGAACACAGTGCAAAGAAATCCAGAAATATAAATATCATGGTTCGTTGTTGACTTCCTTTCCACCTTTATTGCTATTTCTAGACACATTTGAAAGTATTATTTGTCGTTATTTTTACGGCTACCAATGAACTGTTAACGTTATTTACGGTTTCCGCTGTGCTGTTCGCAATGAGATATTGGGAATTGGACGCTCTGTTAAAGCGCCGCTGATTTATACAAATGGCGAAAATTACCACCGCTGCTAGCACACTGCAAAGAAGTCCAGAAACTAATGGTTGGTTGTTAACTTTCTTTCCTCTTTTGTTGTTGTTGTTGTTGAGACCCAGACCGTCCGACCTACCAGAAAGGTGTAAGGTAACTCCTCTTTTGTTGTCAATTCTCAACACATTTAAATGCATTAATTTTGCTTTGTTTTTACGGATACCAATGAAATATTAACGCAATTTATGGATTCCATTGTGGTGATCATAATGAGTGGCATTTGGATGTTTTGTAAAATCGTTGCTGATTCATGCAATTTAAGTAAAGTAACACTCCACACACATTGAAAAAGAGTCCAGAAATGTAACGCTCATTGTTGGTTGTTGACTTTCCTACCACTTTTGTTGTTAATTCTCAGCACATTTGAAAGTATTAGTTTTACACAGTTTTTACGGCTAACAATAAAATGCTAAGGCAATTTATGGATTCCACTGTGCTGATCACAGTAAGTTTTTGGCCATTGGATGTTTTAAAAATGCGTCGCTGATTTAAGCAAAGGACGAGAATTATCATTGTTGCCAGTACAGTGAAAAGACATCCATAAATGTAAATCTCATGGTTCGTTGTTGAATTTCTTTCCACTTTTGTTGTTAAATCTAAACGCTTTTGAAAGTGTTATTTTTACGTGGTTTTTACGGTTATCAATGAAATATTAATGCAATTTACGGTTTCCGCTGTGTTTTTCGCAATGGGATATTGGAAGTTGGACGCTTTGTAAAAGCTGTGAGGATTTATAAAAATGGCGTGAATTACCACCGCTCCTAGCCCACTGCAAAGAAGTCCAGAAACTCATGGTTGGTTATTGACTTTCTTACCCCTTTTTTTGTAAATACTCAGCATATTTGAAAGTAATATTTTACGTAGTAATAAATATTAGGCAATAACCATTAGCAATAAAATATTAACGCAATTTATGGGTTTCTCTGGGTTGACCACAGTAAGCTATCGGCAATTGGGCGTTTTGGAAAAGCGTCGATGATTTACGCAAATGACGAGAATTATCACTGCTGCCAACACAGTGCAAATTAGTCCAGAAATGTAACTCCCATTGTTGGTTGTTGAATTTCTTTCCACTTTTGTTGTTAATTCTGACCACATTTTAAAGAACTATTATTACGTAGTTTTTACAGGTAGCAATGAAATATTAACGCAATTTATGGTTTCTGCAGTTCTGATCATAATGCGATATAAATAAGTGAGATCGGAGTAGCATTTCGTAATTCTTTCGCTGAAACCATAATCGCGAGGAATCGATTCTTTTTATTAGCATGAATCTTCAGCGCATATTTTCAAACGTCTAAATCTCACATGTGATACCTTGTTTGAACCCCGTAAATAGGAGAAGCTATATTATGACCACCTTTTTTATCCCCATTAATATTTGGAAAGGGTCCTTATAATTCCATTTGCCATAGGAGCAAAAGCAAGGGTCGAGATGGCCTTAATACTTTTATAGTAATATTGCCTAATATTTATTACTTTCCTTACATACATAATGTATAAGGAAAGTATTGTGACGGGGTCGAAAATTCGAATTCGAGTTTTCGACGGGAGAGCACGTTTCAAGCATCTCTGATCACGAATCAAACATTTTTGAAATGATGTCTGTGTGTGTGTTTGAGTGTGTGTGTGTGTGAAAGTATGTGTGTGTGTGTGTGTCAGTGAGCTTGTGGAGACGATAACTGACGAACAAATGTACCGATTCGAACAAAATTTGGTACAAAAATCACAATCCGTAAACACTGGAAGCCTATTGTTTTCATATTCAATCGAATGCCCAGAACCCCCCTAAATTTTTGAGTGAAATTTTGAAAAAATCGTCAAAAAATCAAAACCGCTAATAAAGTTACGCAAATAGATATTTCTTATGTAATTTTTCATTAGAAAACGATTGACATAAATTTTAGAACGCTAACATGAACCGTTCTCGAGATATTGCGCATTTTTCAAAAAAATTATCAAAAAGTCATATAAGATAAAAGGAAAATATTTCCTATTGAGAAACATGTTCACTTTTCCTATGTAATAGGATGCGATAAATTGGGCAACATCATTCTCGTGGATCTAGCTCGTTCCATTCATGAAGAAAGATAGTTTGAGTAATTCTTTTGCATTTGAACGCCTATAGTCATTTATCTGCTGTAAGAATAACCCAATTTCTTCGTCCATAACGCTTGGCGATATTTTGGCGACGAATTTGGCGGAATGTCGCCAACTTGGCGACTTTTCAAATGTTGCCAAATTAACGAAAATCTCGCCAAATGGATAAAAACGACGCTAAATCAATGAAAATGACGACTAATTAAAGAAAATTCAATAACTTGGAATAATATAAGTATCTACTATAAGAATAATCTTTTTATTTAACTGTAAAAGTAGTAAATTCATTGCATTATATAAGGGAAGTCATGTGTTGCCCACATCAGATTTTTTTATACATTATGGTCATAAGTTATCTCCTGATTTATGCAAAGGTATGCTAATCACTGCACCAGCCCGCGACGCAAATAAACTTATGAAATCTCGTAAACAAATATGTGAATTTCTTAAAATAATTACGTCTAATTTCTACACCCAAACAAAATAATTATGGAGTACTTAAAAGAAATATAAATAAGACTATTTTTTTTAAATCGCGTTTCAAAAAAAGTAAAGCTATATCTTAATTTATTAAGAGTCATTCTATTAGATAAGCCACTTACGTTTCAAATTAAAGAAGTACTATAATTAAATATTGAAAAACAGAAAATTAGCCTGTGTTTCTTATAAAGAAATATTACTGCATAGATTTTTTCACATTAATTTTTCCTCATTCTCTTTTAAAATCTTGAAGCATGTTTAGTTTTCACCTCTCATGATTACAATCAGCATTATTAAAGTGTTTTTTAACTGTTACTTTTTTTTGTAATTAATGTTATATGCTTAATGCATTATTTGAAGAAATTTCTTTATGTAATTTATTTGAATTTGAAGCGATCACGAGTTGTAATGGGTGGTTAGATGTAATGGGTGGTTATAGACCTTTATAATCCGCTATGTTAACAAAACTTTAGAACTATTTAAAATTGCTTTAAATCGGGCGAAAACGTTGAAAATTATTCTAAATTTTACACTTTCTTAACATAACAGCATATCTGCCGGCTTGTCGTCTCTCTGTGATCGATTAAATGATTGCTGCTTCAAATAATTATGAATGTTCACGAAAGTTTACATCCGGCTATGTTATTAAAAATGCGGAACTATATAGAAGGTTTTTTTTAATTTGTATGAAAACTTTGAAATAATTCGAAATTTTACATTTTTTTTAAAATGGCAGAATAGAAATAAAAATTACATAATTATGCCAAAAAAAGATTATTTATAGCTCGATCACGAAAATTAACAGTTTTAAAGACTGTAATAGCCGCGATATAGTTTTTCTGTTCGTGACGTTATTTGCTGCTTCTTGGGCAGCAGGCAAGTTAATCACCGTGGATAAATTGTGTGTAATCATCTTTATCATTTACTGTATCTGTATATTTGACTTTAAAACGGCACATTTTTCTTGGTCCACTTGTCTAAGCGAAGTTTTTTCTGTGATAACTATTGTTATATAATATATGCAGATTAAGTATTTCTGCAATAAATATTTTGTTCACTGTTTCGGTTTAAATGTTGTTGTCTAGTGTACAGTTTAATATGTTTATTCATATAGTTTATTAAATATCACTTGACTATTCTGATTGTGAATTTCCAAATCTTACCCTATTTTTAATGATTTTATACATGTAACGGGTTCAATTGTATTACTAAAAATCACTCGACCTTCCAATATATTGCTTATCAGGTAAGGCGTGTCTATCAGTTACGATATCCAGGCTGTTTTAAGGAATATCACACGCCTGTTTGAAAAATATCAATTTATAGAATCTTTAAATTCAATTATTTTTATCTAGAAAGTTGTTTTTGTATAAATTTGATTTACAATTTTCATATGCATAGGTAAATGTATTTATGAACGAGTACTAATGAGAATAATTGAAGGACTAATTTATACATAGCAACAGAATTCAAAATGTGAAATTTTTCAGACGAAGGAAAATACACTAAGATAATATACACTTTGTGAAGCTATAAGCAAGAGACTTTTGCACATTGTCAATCTAAAATTATTTTTAAATACTCACATAATGTTTGTGTCTTCTTTAAACTTCAAGAGCATTAGATTTTAACACAATAATTCGTTTTCGAACTATTTTTCAACACTTTACAAGATAGTTGAAAAGTGACATTGTCCATTTTGTCTGTCTGTCTGTCTGTTAGCACGATAACTCCGTAAAAAGGACTTTATCAAAATTAAATTTTACTCTTTTATTCAGACGGTCTGTGGGACCTATGGTAATATAAATAATTAATATCACCCAATTAGATTTGGATTGAACATGGGTTGAAAAAATATAAAACATTGCACCCTATGGGACCTAATTTTTTAAACATCTTTTAAACGAATTTGAAATTCACAAATTGCTTCAAAAATTTTAAGAAATATTCAAATTATTACATAAAATATATTAAAAAAATTTCAGAAAAATATATTCAGTAGTTTTTAAATAAAAATTAAAATAATGATTACACCCATTATATGAAGATATCACGAGACTATTATATGAATAAATCATGTGACCCACTTCAAAATAAGGTATGCATCCATCTTGTGTCAAAATCGTGACTTTTAAAATTCTTTTTAATTTATATTTGGTGTTGTATCCGTCATAAAACTGCTTTATTTTTACTTTATTTCTGCGCATCAATGTTTTGAAACAACTCAATTACAACGTATTTGAGTTTAAATGATCATCAAACTTTTGATTATTTCTACAACGAAGTCTAATTTTCACTTATGTAGATTGTAAACAAACCAAGCTGTAAGTTGTATAAGAATTCAAAGTATTAAGCTGTATACGAATTCAATCAAGTTGTATAAGAATTCAATCAAGTTGCAGAAGAATTCAATCAAGTTGTTTAAGAATTTCTGAATTTCTTTAACGCAAATGTATTTAGCGCTGGTGTCTGCAATATAGTGCATATGAATGAAAAAACCATTGCTTTTTTATAGAGAACAGACGATTTTATAGCAGACTTTTTCGGTGAAGTTTTAAACACAAAGTATAATTACTTTTACCTCCATGGTTTTAATTATTTAGGTTAAATAAATTATTATAGAATTTTGATGAATGAAAGGAATAAAATAAATTTTTATGAATGAAATTTTTACTGCTTCTTCATATAGGGCCAGGCAATTTATATTTCAATGACGTCATTTGATTTTTTTCGATGAAGTTATCAAATATAATCAATTATTGTGGTATTGCGATAATTTTAAAAATATTACCGCTGAATGTATCGCATTTTAGTGATGTTTAAGTAAAATTGTATTGTAGTTGGAAAGTGTTTCATAATCAATGAAACACTTTCTTTATGCATGATTGATCTATATGCATGATTGATCTTTCTTGTTAAATATTTTTTTGCCGCTCTGAAATCCAAACAAGGCTTAATTTGTCTGTTCTGTGCAGACAAAGTTTGTTTCTTTAGGAAAATATTTTTATAGTAATTAGTAGCTATCTGTGATTTTTGAAAAATATTTAAATTTAGACAATTTGACATTGTAATTTTGAAATAGTTTATCAAGATCATAAGATATGGCGAAATATGGCAGTGCTGTTCCCGCCCAAAGAATTGTATAATTCCATTTCTTAAGAACGAGATGACGTTTAGTGGTGAGTGATTAATTTTAATTTCCCTTGTAGTTCTATAGCTTAAAATTAATGATGCGAAAACGCACAAATGCACCAGCGGCATAAAGCAGTATAAAATCATCGTAATCCTATTTTGAATTCAGAAATAATTCTTTCTTTTTTAGTGTTAAATCTTGTCGTAAAAGACTTTTTTTGCACTTGATCAAGCTGCCGTCATGCTAAATGAGGTTTCGAATGAAGATGATGATGAAATATTGCTTGATGAATGTGATAAAAATGATATTGACATTCTTATAATTCCACCGAAAGTCGATGTTTTAACAGATGAAAATGATATAAATGAAGATGAATTGAGTAATTTGAGTAGCTTATCCTGGGATGTAGCAGGTGAGTTTGAAATTCATGATAATGCTTTTATTAATATCACTAATACTGAGTGCCATGAACTGCTATGTAAACAGAAAAAAGTAATGAAAAACAGTATCCCCTGAAATTCCGCTATAGTCACATGAGATACCTATTTATACAAACAATGTATTGGCTTCGTTAGCGGGTAGTTTATGTAGTACAATACTTGTACAACATTTTACACTCCCAATTACAAATGCCAAGAAAGATAATGAGCAATCTAAATGCAACAGAGTAAACCAATCGGAACACAATCATAGATAAACAGTGTTCATCCCCTTCTGCATCAACGACAAATGGGAGTAGTGGTATGAAACCAAAGGGGGAAATAAAAAAGTGCCCCAAAGTTTTGTTCCAGAAAGTTCAGCATTTTTGAATTTTTGGACAACGAACTAACAACATGTCTCTTGAGTTTGTGCAAAAAATATCTACTGGAGCGCTAAAAAAAAGCGTGGCTCTGAAGTGTGATGGGCAATAGAATCTTACAGCATAGTGATTTCGGGAATAAATGTTGGAATGCAAGGAAGCATAGGTATTTATGTATTTCAATTGTCACTATTTAGCACGGAAGGCACACATTTAACGGTTATCTAATAATGAACAATTAGTTCGTACGAATCTATGTCGTAATAACGAGTTCTTGTATGTTAAACTAAAAGAACTATTTTGACTTTCGGTAAATTAAAAGAAAGTGTCTAAATATATGTATCAATTATATTATGTGTGCAAATATGTTTAGTAATGAAATATTGGTAGCGCTAGATGTAAATAAAACTGGATTTATGAATAGTATTAATAATCAAGACATAAATGGATATCTATAACTTACATATTAAATAAATTGGTCAAATTTAGATAAGTGTGTTTATTTATATCTTGTGTATTTGTCTCTTCGGCTTCAGAACCGGGAGTTTACATGCTCCACCCTTAGTGAAGGCATCAAAGGTAAGTCCTAGTATAATAATTTTGATAAGGACAACTTGACCTTATGACAGTTTACATAGTCTAAGCTTTTTAGATATTTTTTTTTTGAAAATGTATACTGAAGATGTATGTTCTGATGTTGTCGAACAATCCATGATACCCATAAAAAACCGACAAGATTTTAAGTTATTTGTAAATGTTTTAAGCGCTTTATAGGCTTCCTCCTTTATACAGGATATCATAGTCTTCCTCAAAAACAAATGTATTGGTCTTTGTCAGATAATGTAAGCATTATTTTTGTTTGAAATACTTTGAGTCGTGATATATTTCTGTCCATAAAAAAGTATCTCCATTTGACTGATAATAGGAAGTTAGATAGTACTGATAAACTAGCAAAAGGTAAAAAAAAACCATAATTAGACATAATAAATAAAAATTTCATTCAGTACGGAGTGTTCAGCCACAATTCGGCTATTGATAAACGGATGGTGCCATATTATGGGTGTCATTCTGCAAGACAATTTATAAAGAGAAAACCCGTCAGATTCGGATATAAAGTTCGGTGCCTTTGCTCTTCAGATGGCTACTTGTTTCAATTCTATGTATATTCCGGAAATATACTAGGTATGGGTGGCGATATTGTAAATAAGATCCTAAAAGATGTTGCAGAGCCCACAAGCTATGCCATTTATTTTGACAATTTGTTCACATCTTATGCCTTAATAAACAACCTGACAGAAAATAGCTTTTTTGCAACCGACACTATACGAAAAAGTCGAATCAGTAATAACAGAGACTCGGTTTTAACATCTTTTGATGCTATGAAAATAACTCAAGGGGCTGTTATGATTACATGTTTGATCAGAAGATCACCACAGTTGTAAGGTGGAATGACAACTCCGTTGTAACTTTAACTACAAACTGGGATGCTGTTGATCTGTCTGTCTCTACTAAGCATTATTCCAGGACATAGCATGAACAAATTAGCACCCCTGAACCCCAGATGATATAAAAGTATAATAAAAACATGGGGGATGTCGACTTACTGGATAACTTTAAGCAAAATATCGCACTGAAATCCAGACGAAGAAATGGTGGTGGCCACTATTTGTTAATTTTCTGGATGCTGCAAAAGTAAAAGCTTGGAGGTTGTATCGAATTGCTAATGAAAATTGAATTTCATTCTTGGAATTAATTCCAAATAATGTTGGCCTCTTCTCTTCTAAAAACTCCTCTTGTTGATGACTCGAAGATAATGTCGCTGCCGTTTTTCAGCCATACTTCCGTAACACAAACCTGAGAGCTCGCCGGAGAGGCAGAGCATCCAAATCTCGGGCAGTTTTTTTTTTCAGTCTACTGGACGTCCATCCGCTGTGGAGATGCAAATTGTACAGCAAATGCAAAGATAATGCAGGGCATATTGTATTACGAAGTTCTGATAACGCCCACCGAAGATGCAAAATTTGCCACAAACATACTGTTACGATTTGTAAAAAATGTAACGTATATGTGCATGTGAAGTGAATGGAAGACATCCACACATAATCATAGTGATTTTCTTTTACGTTTTATCCATATATAATAATTTTAAAACATGTATTGTTAGTTCAAGTACGATTTTTCCTTTTTTTGGTACATAGATATTTTTATATTGATTCATGCTGATGGTGCGTTTTCGAACCATTTTGTAACTGCCGCAAAAATAAATGTATATTTTTTTCTGCATTTATGTCTTATTAAATATATATATATGACATAAAAAAATGAATATTTATGAAACATTTTGATCGCAAATGTGTGCGGCAGGGAATGGATTAATATACTTGCACAACAATATATTTAATTAATCTCTTGCTATAATTTGACCTTCAACAACTTTTCGTTTCATAATCTGTGTCCCCTTTAGAACCTATCATATTTAAATCACCAATGAAAGCAATACCATGTCACTATAATTTTATTTTCACATATTTTAGAATATGTTGGACTTTTCCTCTGCACTCTTTGTTTGATTGTTAACATTTGTAGCATTTATTAACATCTATTAATATGTTGCCATTTGTTGACAATGAAACATTTTCAAACGATCACTGATGTTAAGACTATAAAAATTCATAGTTTTATAGGCTTGGTTTCATATACGTAACTGCTTTCAAAGATGATCAAAATATTTGAGAAAGCCACACAAACCATTTTCACATGTTTTTTCTAGCTCTTAATAGCTGTAAAGTACTGAAGTTCAAACTAGGAGCAAGCCAAATATCTTCAAAATGTACAAACTAAGCTCTGTCCATTAGTTACAGCGATTACCTTCTTATCCCTTATTCATATATCTTCGAAATGCACAAACTAAGCTCTATCCATTAGTTACTGCAACTACCTTCTTATCCCTTATAGTGAAAGTGAACATCAGATTGACGTGAATATTTAATTCTGAATAATCCCCTTATTGTTGACACATTTTACGTAGAGTAGACTCATCTGCATCGTAATACGTATGAGTTCAAAGTCTCTGTCGTAAATCGTCCATGGAAAAAGATAAACTTGTTAATTTTCAATTATCAACAATCATTACGTCTAAGCCGGTTAAACTGTTTAGTTATTATGGAATCGTGCTCAAATCCCAAGCAGGTTCCGAACTACGAATTGGCCAGAAAACACTCTATCTACTGAGTTAGTGACAAGAAATATTCCAAAGTGGAAGTGAATCCTCAGCAGCAAGTATGAGAGTAGGTTAAAATGGAAATAAAAGAAGTAGTTAAATTTGAAAAACAGGAAAGATCAATCACGCATAAAGCATTATTTATGAAAATCTTTCCAACTGAAATGCAGTTTTGCTTACACATATCTAAATGGCGATATATTCAACGCTGATATATCTTAAATTACCACATTACTTCAATAATTCATTATATTTGACATCTTGAAACGTCATCGGAAAAAATGAACTTTATTCAAATGACGTCATCGAAATATTGAAATATAAATCATCTGGCTCGCTATGTAGAGACAATGAATATTTCATTCAAGTCACCTACATCTTCCAGACTTCAGAGCTAAATAATTTAGGGCGAAATCAGTTCAACAATTCTTGTATAACTCATCTTACAATGCATTGTTTACTTTCTGCATCCATAAAATTATGCTTCGTTGTCGAGATAATCAAAGTTTTAAGATCATTTAAACTCAAAAATATTGTAAATGCTTTGGCACGGAAAATATATGCATTGAAAATAGAACAAAATAAAGTGCCTTTAGGACGGATGCAATACTAAATATAAACTTAAAAGAACTCTAAAAATCACGAATTTAACACTGGGAAAAAAAGATGGATGTCACATTTTATTTTGAAGTGAATCACGTGATCTCTTCATATGATATGAGTGTAATTATAATTTCTAATTTTTATTTTAAAAACTACCGAATATATTTTGCAGATTTTTTTAAAAAAATATTTTACGGTATAATTTGAGTAATTCCTAATGTTTTCGAAGCAATTTGTGAGTTTTAACTTACTTAAAAAATGTTTGAGAAATTAGGTTCTATAGGGTTCAATGTATTTCAGTTTTCAATCCAAATCTAATGTCATTAATTTACATTCTCATATACCCCACAGACCGTCTCAACAATATACTATAATTTCATTTTGATAACGCCATTTTTTCGGTAATTATCGTGTGAATAGTCAGTCAGACAGACAGACAGACAGAATGATCGAAGTATTAAACACTTTGCAACTATGTTGGAAAGCGTTAAAATAGAACAAAAGTTAAAATATCTCTTAGTTTTTAAAATTCCTCTCTTAACCTCTTAAATAAACCAGTTGCGTGTAAAATTAAAGTCGTATTTCAATCGAAAAAATGTGGTATCGTATAAACGTGAATCTTTATAAAAAGAACGATTTTTTACACAGAAAAATTTTCTATGGCTTTTTATTCTTATTCTATGAAACAGCTAAGATTTCCACGTCTCTTTATTACAATCAAGTATTAATGAGGAATTTTTTTTGGTGCTATGACTTCAGGTAATTAATGCGATATGTTTAATGCATTTATCAGCATAATTGATTTGAGAGACGCATTTTGTTTTCCTTGTTCTTTCTTTTTCTTTTAAACACCGATTCGCAAATAAAATAAAAATATTATGTTTTATGTATCATCAGAAAATTATGATAAAAAGTGTTGAAAAGGATATTCTATAGTTCGGAGCAAAGGGTAAAATATTAAAATATATCTCTCTTTCTCTATCTATCGAAATATTTACTTCTATCTATGTATGTCTATATATCTATATGTATCTATCATTATCTATTTTATATCTGTATCTATCTATCTATCTATATATAAGTAATATTTCAAATTTATCACTTATGTTAAATCATGAATGCTACAACCAGAAAATAGTTACAGGAATCATTTATGTATATTATTTCAAATTTATCATCTGCATAAGTTTTAATTTGTTTGTAAAGTATATGTGTATGGAAATGGAAAATCATAAATTATTTTTTTTTTCAGTAAATAATAGCATTTAGTTAAAATGTCTGAAATGTAAGTCGCAAACCGATTTTAATGAAAACTGATGTAGCATTTGACGATAAAAAAACTGCATAAGTTCTCTTTCATATTGTGTTTTCTTTTCTCCTATTATTTTAGTTGTCAAGCCATTTCATTTCATTGTCCACATTATGCGTAATTTTATTTTCATTTTATAGCATAGTTTTTATATAGCACTATTTGTAATTATTCATTTTCTCTTAATAGTTATGGCTAAGTTTCGTATCAATTTCATATACTAAAATACTTGAAACAACACGCTTCAAGGAAGCATTCATTCATAGCATTTCAAATTTATCAGTCAAGTCGGTAAATCTTTATAACACAAATATTTATATTTCTTGTGGAATTTGATAAATATTGCCATAAATTAGACATCATTCTCGTGGATCTAGCTCTTTCCATTCATGAATTTCCATCAATTTTGAAAAGGGTTATATTAAATTTGTTTTAATAGACAGTTGTTTAAAATATTGTGCTATGGATCTTAAACAGTAACTTACACATTGCTGTTTACTGTGGAAAAAGTGAAACTGTTGCTTTAAGTACGAAAACGCATGTGCTGCCCATATCAGATCTTTTAATATATCTTATTAATTGCTTATGATAGCATAATGCCTGATTAAATGCGAATAATGAAATTCGATTTGTTACATAAAATCTCATATAAAAGTTCGACAGAATCTTCAGAAAATTAATGTTTCAATTTACCATTTGTGCATTCCTTTGCAAAGCATTTTTCTCTCATTTCCATTCCTATTAAGATCTGGCTAAACAAATAATAAATTACTTATATGTTTAATATCATTGAAATATTTACGCTAGAAATGAAAACAAAACGTGCTTTAGAAAACGTAATAAATAAGATATCAATCATCAAATCTCACACAGCTTATTGGAGTAAGAATAAGAAAACTGATTGGGAAACTTTCGGAACAATGGGCTTCACACGAAAAACTAGCATGCTTCACTTGCGTGCAAATTCTCTAAATAGTAATTTCTAAATATTATTCACACGAGTAATTAAATTGAAATATTAGAAGCTGGAAAACTATGCTTTTTCTTAATTCTGGATATGATTTACAGAATAGTAAGTTCTAATTTATTTGGAAAATTTATGTGTATTGAAATGGTAAATCATAAATTCTTGTTTTTTTCTCAATATATGTTAGCAATTTGTTAAAATGTCTGACATGTAAATCTCAAATCGGTTTTAAAGAAAACTGGGCATTTGATGTTAAAAATATTTCATGAATTTTATTTCGTGTTATGTTTTCTTTTCTCATTTCACTTTTCTTGTCAAGCCGTTTTACTTCATTGCCTATAATATCTATGTTTTTTATATATTTTTTGCATATTATTTTTATATATATTTTGTATAGCAGAATTTGGATATAGCACAAATTGTTTTAGGAAATGAAAGTGTAATTCCATAGTTTCTCTTAAATGCTATGGCGTAGTTTTGTATAAATTTATTTCGTGTACTGAAATACTTGAAACAATATGCTTGCATGAACATATTGTTTACTTTTCTTTTCAAGACATTTTACTTCATTGCCTGCTGTATCTGTGTTTTGTATCATATGATAGCACACTTTTTAAATAGCACTATTAATTTTTAAAAATTGAAAGAGCAATTTCCAATTTTCTGTTACTAGTTATGGCTAAGTTTTATATATATGTCATAAACCAAAATACACGAAACAACATGCTTATAGTAAGCATTTATTAAAATATTTCAAATTTATCACTTATGTTAAATCATGAATGCTACAACCAGAAAATAGTTACAGGAATCATTTATGTATATTATTTCAAATTTATCATCTGCATAAGTTTTAATTTGTTTGTAAAGTATATGTGTATGGAAATGGAAAATCATAAATTATTTTTTTTTTCAGTAAATAATAGCATTTAGTTAAAATGTCTGAAATGTAAGTCGCAAACCGATTTTAATGAAAACTGATGTAGCATTTGGCGATAAAAAAACTGCATAAGTTCTCTTTCATATTGTGTTTTCTTTTCTCCTATTATTTTAGTTGTCAAGCCATTTCATTTCATTGTCCACATTATGCGTAATTTTATTTTCATTTTATAGCATAGTTTTTATATAGCACTATTTGTAATTATTCATTTTCTCTTAATAGTTATGGCTAAGTTTCGTATCAATTTCATATACTAAAATACTTGAAACAACACGCTTCAAGGAAGCATTCATTCATAGCATTTCAAATTTATCAGTCAAGTCGGTAAATCTTTATAACACAAATATTTATATTTCTTGTGGAATTTGATAAAGATTGCCATAAATTAGCGGCAAAAGCATACATAAAATTATCTTAATAAGGATGTACCTACGTACCGGTAGAATTAACTAAAATACGAAATATATTTAACATATATGTGGCTTATCTGGAAAGCTCTAGTTAACTTTTAATGTATTTAACTTTCAGTTGTTAATATTTTATTTCTTTCCTTATATACATAATGTATAAGGAAAGTATTGTGACAGGGTCGAAAATTCGAAATCGAGTTTTCGACGGGAGAGCACGTTTCAAGCATCCCTGATCACGAATCAAACATTTTTAAAGTGATGTCTCTCTCTCTCTCTCTGTGTGTGTGTGTGTGTGTGTCAGTGAGTCTGTGGAGATGATAACTGATGAACAAATGGACCGATTCGAACTAAATTTGGTACGAAAATCACAATCCATAAACAGTCGAAGCCTATTGTTTTTATACGTAATCGAATGTTCAGAACTACCCTAAATTTTCCAATAAAATTTTGAAAAAATCGTCAAAAAATCAAAACCACTAATAAAGTTACGCAAATAGACATTTAATTTTTACGCAAATAGACATGTAATTTTTCATAAGAAAACGATTGACATAAATTTTGGAACGCTAACATTAACCGTTCTCGAGATATTGCACATTTTTCAAAAACATTATTAAAAAGCCATATAAAATGAAAAAAAAATATTTCCTATTTAGAAACATGTTCACTTTTCATATGTAATACCATGCGATAAATTGGGTGACATCATTCTCGTGAATCTAGCTCTTTCCATTCATGAAAAAAGATACTTTGAGTAATACTTTTGTATTTGAACGCCAATAGTCATTTATCTGCTGTAAGAACAACTTATTTCTTCGTCCATAACGCTTGGCGAGATTTTGGCGACGAATTTAGCGGAATGTCGCCAACTTGGCGACTTTTTTAAATGTTGCCAAATTAACGAAAATCTCGCCAAATGGATCAAAATGACGCTAAATCAATGAAAATGACGACTAATTGTCGAAAATTCAATATCTTGGAGAGAATATTAGTATATACTATAAGAAAAACCTATTTTTTTACTGTAAAAGTAGTAAATTCATTACATTATATAAGGAAAGTCATGTGATGCCCTCATCAGATTTTTTTAGCACTGCAACTGAATTATATATTTCCTGTATTTGTTTTACACCCGCTACAATAATGATTTAACATTGTGTTAAACTATAGCATCTCACTTAAATCAATCAATATCTATGTTTTATCTGCAGTCAATCTTGAGAAATAAGTCTTGGAAGGAAACTGTAAAAAGTTTAATTGGAACTGACATCTCTGGAACCATGTAATGAAACGCTTACTCTACCAGTATCTGATGCTGAATCCGTATAAGATGTCATTTAAGCAATATTTATTGACAAACTAAAACAGTGGATGTTTCAATGAAAATATTTGAACCAGAATTGTAAACGAACAGAAATTTGAAGTCCTTAGAGAAGCCCCCGCTCTCGACTTAATAGTGAATCCATATCAATCATCGTCTAAGCTCTGTCCTTAGCTGATTCAGAGAAATAGATAGTTCAAGGAACTGTTTGAACCGGAAATGGAAAGGTCTGAGAGTGTAAATGCTTAGTTAACCCCCAAGACGCCCTGGAATGTGACTACTGACTCGATATCAGTCATCACATCATCTAAGCTTTAGAACCTGCAAAAGAGATGATTCAAATGCTTTTTAAATCATGGTATTAAACGTTTTGTCATTAATAAGTTTTATTGGTGATTATTTATTGCAGGTTTTGTTATTCATTTCTAGATAAAAAATAAAATAAAATAAAATAAAAAATAAACCTGTCCATGGGTGTTTATCGCTGCATTAGGAACGCGATTATTTTGCTTAAACTTTGTTATTGAAAATACTTTGAATAAGACAGTTAGAAAAATTATAAAACTAATAAAATATAAAATAACTTTGTTAAAAACGCAGACTGCGTATCGGATTTACTGATGTATTTCTATTTCAACTATTGTACTTATACTTGCATTATTGTACTTTATATTTCCGCTAATGAATTTTATATTTCCACTATTGTACATGTAGTTACATTACTGTACATTACATTTCCACTAATGCGTTTTTTATTGATTTGAGCCTTTTATTGGAGGATTGATTTTTAATTTGAAAGGCTTTTAAAGGATTATTTTTATAAAATTAAAAAATATGGGCAAAATATTTAAAATTTTTTACACTCATTCGCCTCTAATATCATTTTTAACAAGGTAACTTTCTTCCATTTGAACATATCGCCATTTCACAATAATAATCATATTAATCTTTACTGAACTAATTCTAAAATTCTGATATTATTTCTATTTTTATATTTTAATTAGGCACGTTCTGAGAGTATATTATGTTCAGTAATGTTAAATGCATCCTAAGCATGTATAAAATAGAAAGGATAAAGGGAACACTCGTCTCTTAAAATCTTGTAATTGCCATTTTTTTATTATTATCTACATGTAAAATCTAGTCATTTCTGAACATTTCGGTACCATTGGTCTTCCTAAATATAATTCCCTGAGATATCAAACGTAAGTGTATATTTTGACCGCATTTTTCTCAAAACACTGATTCTCTAACATGATATTTGATGGCATGGTATTTAAGAATATTTAAGAAAATGTGTATGCTTAGTTATAACACCATTGTCCAATTATTTTACTAGATTTATAGGTGTAACTTGTAAAATAATAATTTCAAAAGCAATACAATTGTCAAAATTTAAAACTTATAACAATTCATAAATTAAAAATTAAAATGATTGAATAATTCTAGTGTGCAAGTATATTATGAAAGCTGTCATTACTAAAATCCGAAACTAGATTGACTATATCCATAAAAATTGAGGATATCATGCACGGAACAATATTATATGATTTTATCCGCAAAAAATATGTAAATTATAGTGTAAATGACAAAAGTAATTTATAATTATTTTTAAAACATATTTTCCAGTTTTCAATATTATTTTTTCTTTATTTCAAGGAAGAATATTTTTCTCTACTCTAACAATTCCATTCCAATAACTTCAAGAGCTTTCATTTTTAAAATAGTTAAACTTCTGTTGATTCTGTGGACATTTTCGAATTTTAAGAGAATATAATGGGCCCTTACGTATTTTCAGCGATTCCGATTACACTTTCCCATTGCGCGTTTTAATCTTAGGACATACTGAGACGTTGACATATTTTAGGGATTCATGCATCTGCAGATATTCGAAACTTTAAACTATCCGGTCTCCACAATGCATGTAATATTTCGCACATTTGCATAATATTCCAATTATGCCCTCCAAAATTAACATTTCTGCTCCACGTAAAATTGCATTTTCACACAAGAGACTCATTACACACATCAGAAGATTAAGACATTTTCAAGATGTTTCCCAGTGAAGGCGAAAAGTGCACGGTTCAAATGCGGATATATATGTTACACTGTAATGAATTTCAAAACAGCTAAATATTTCGAATAAAAATATGCATTAAATGTTCGTAAAGGGTTGATCACAGTTTTCAGACTTGTGCGGTGAGGCTTTAGAAATTTTAAGGACTGGCATTGTGCCCGTTCTTCGTACGGAATATATGCAATATAAAGAAACTAAAGTATTACAATTAGTGCAAATTCCTATATGAATCAAAAATGTATTTTTATTCAAATCATTCTATTAAAATATTTAATTTAATTATCCCAACAAGAAGTATAAGAATCGCTATACAAATCTTCTTGTTATTCAAATATATCTTCACAGCAAGATATCGAGAATAAAACAGCCTGGTCCCATTTGTAAACAAATTTGTAATTTACAAAAAAATATGTAATTGGTACAATATATGCCAAAATAAAACGCTATGAAATTGAGTCAACATATACCAGCAACCAAACGCAAAATGATTGTAAAAGATATGCACGTTCCGTTTTAATCTATTTCAAAAATTGTCTAAACTCAAAAAATTAGTTTGAAATTATTTTGCCGAAATGAAACTGATGATTTCAGAAATTGGAAATATCAATAATCTTCACAACCTATCAACCTGAAAGCCGTAATCAATATATACTATATACCAGTCAAAAATTCAATTCCGATAAAATTTATGATTATATACATTTCCTAAATATTTAAATTGGAAAATATTTTATAAAAATCGTCATGTGTATACACTCACTGGGTTTCATTCCATTGCTTAGCAACATAATATCCTTATCTTATTAAAATTCCCAGAAAAATTATCGATTTTATAATGCTATCTCTGTGGAAGATCCGTTTCTTCTTGATATCTTGACAACTCTTAGACTTAGAAACAAGTACTAAATTTTATGTTGGACTATTGCATGGCTACACACAAAATTTCATGAATTGTGTTGTTCCCATTCTACCGTGATGATACGACAAACACACATATATAGAGTGATTTTCAATTATATATATATATATATATATATATATATATATATATATAATATATATATATATATATATAGATTATCAGATAAAGAAATTTCATGCTTTGCACATTAATAACCTCAATATTACCAATAATTTTATAAATATCCAGCATTTTTAGTAAATGGTATAGTTAATAAGTTTCTATTAGCCTAAAATTCTCATTATCTCTCCTTAGTATCTTATTTTAGCCGTACTTCTACATTCTCTTGAATTTATTATATTTTCATCTTTTTATTTTGCAGCTTGAATTGTAGAATATCTCACGGTTTTTATTACTCTCTTTGGCAACAGCAAATTGCATCTTTTCATTTCTGCATATGGCAACAAGGTATTTATGTTTCCTTTATTTTTCCAATCTATATGCTTGTCGTCCATATAACACACGTTTCTAGATAAAATCTAACTTGTGTTCAGAAACAAGCATTTTTGTGTTCATTTCGAAGGGATATATGGACTTGAAAAGAGTTTTTTTTCGAAATGAATTTATCTTAAGCCTACAGCTCTTCCATGTGCAAAATTTTTTGGTTGATTTTTTTGTTTTCCTATTTTCATTCCTCATCTTTGAAATGTGTTGATTGTCTTTGTCTTTATGACCTGCAATACGCTTTATAATTTCCTCTTTATGTTTGAATTTCTTTTATTTCTTTGTATTTTGTAGAAAATTTTAAGATAGTGTATTATGAGTTACTACTTACATTCTAACATTGGATTTACAATTTTATATTTTTATTGAAAACATTTTATTTACTAGCTGCATTTGCGCAATAAATTAAATCTATGATTGCATTGTCATTCACATTCTTATACTACGATGTTTAATTTATCTAACTTTTCATTTCTGAGCTATCCTAATTCCTTTTGTATGCTTCGTATTAAAAAAATATTCTATTTGCAATCTATTTAAACTTATGCTGCATTAGCACTAAATTCAGTAATAGAATTTATTTTATTTTATTTTAATTTTATTTTTATTTTATTTATAACGTATTACTTTTATATCTACTTTCTTCCAATGTTAATTGTAGTTTATTGTGGCTCATTCTCCTATTTTATTCTTTTCTTTTATTTGCTTAGGTTACTAATTGTATTATTGTTTTAAGTATTATTAATCATTGTCTTCCTTTCTGCTTTATTATTTGGTAAATTCTACTTGTTTTTTTATATGTATTGCCATTCTTCTTTAGCTATTAGTAATTTAATATTAGAAGTTTCTTATTCTAGTGCTGCCATCTATCGTTATTACTTTTTACTATTTTATTGGTTTTGCGATTTAATGACTGGGTAACTGCTTTCGGGATTTTTGTACTGGTGTTATTGATACCTTTTATAAACTGAACTTTTTAGTACAATCTTTTTATTACTTATTTGGAGGGGATTCTATGTGAATTCAAGATTTACACAGTATGTATTTATTATACCATGTGTTTTATTTAATCTAGTTTAGAATTGATTGTAATTATGTAGTTAAATAATTTCTTTTTATCTTGTAATATCCTCCTTACTACATTATTATTAGGTTTAACATGGACTTAGTTGTTTATACTATTGTGAATTATACATCTTATTTGATTTAGTGACTGGCAAATATATTTCTTATTATTATTATTATATAATTTGATAGATATTGCCCAGTATTTTCAATTTATGTTTGGAATTGTTTAGACCAATATCAATTTACAAACATCGTGCCATGGCTAGTTTTGGATATAATAATTGCCCAGCTAAAAATTATAACTTCAATAAATGTAAGAATAAAAATTGTAAAACCTGCCCATTTTCTTCTAACTCACAAATTACTTATCTAAATAGTCATATGACTTTCTGTAAAATTTTTAATAGCATCTGCAAATTATTCTGTAACATTTGTAATTTATCTTACATAGGACAGACCAGTAATCCTATTCATCTATGTATGATTGTACATAGAGATCATGTCAAAAAATATATCCTCAATAATAATTTTCTTCCTACTTCTAATAAAATTGAATATAAACACTTTGCTCATCATGGTTTTGAAAATGTAACTATACATATTTTGGGTATAAAAACAAATACTGCTGATAGATTGTTCTTTGAAAACTTCTATATTAAATCGCAATGTACACTTTTTCCATATGGATTAAGTCAATTATATCTCAATGGTAATATTGTAAAAAATAATTTTGTAGATAATAAATATTCTATATTTAATCACCTTTTTTTAATCCTCTTTTACATAATAGTAAATTGGCTAAACTCAAAGATTTAAACGCATGAAAGGAAGCCCCCCCCCCCAACATGATTTTAAAGCGGAGATTAAAAGTATGCATCAACATTTCAACAATACATTTCAATGGAAATTTATAAAATAATGGGTATTTGCAGCTAAGAAAAAACAATTAAATACAGTTTATACTATTTTCTTAAAGTTAAATCTTACTAATGAACATTTTAATCATATTTTCTGTGATTTGCTCATTACTAGATCAAAATATTTAAAAATAAAACTTAATCAATTTCATAATAATTACTGTTCTAATTATTATTGTGAAATAACTTTTATAATTCTATAAACTCTAAGAATTTATTTAATCATTTTCATCATTTATTGCCTGTAAAGGATTTGATTGTTACTAAAACTTTTAAGTATAACAAGCCAATTGGAAGAACCATTTTTAATTACAATGCAATTTCAAAATGTCTCTCAGTCGACAAAGATTCCTCAACAAATGTAGATGGTGAATGTATTTGTATTGTTGATAATTATGCTAATTTTTTGAATCCACACTTGGGGCATATAGTTACTGAAGACTTAGCCATTGAAAAGATAAATCTTTAAGAACTATAATGCCATTTGTTATTATATTCAGGTTACCTTCATGTAATAATTCTAAACATGTCTTAAAGTCTATCAATCTGGACCTTGATAAATTTATTTATGGATTAGCTTCTAAATATGCTCACCCTTTAGAGGCATTTAATATGAGGAAATTTACTATTGTAAGATCTATTTAAAATGCCATTTGTAGTATTAATTTATCCAGATCTATATATAATATGCATAATATAAAACACTCTGTTAATGGTTTACATAGATATTTTGTTATTACTTATGTTGATAAAGCCTCTAATAATTATGCTATTATTTGTAAAAAATTCTATATACAATATCTGTTAGGTTATTTAAAAAATAATAGTCTATTTAAAATTGATTCACACTCTGCTATCGTATATCTGTGTTATAGTATCCAATTGAACACTCACATATTGAACACTCACTCAACACTCTGTTATCGTATCTCTCTGTTATAGTATCAAATTGATTTAGATATTAATAATAAATTTTTGAAATTTTCATATATAGTGTTTATACCGAAGTTTTATAAAAATCCTATTAAATTTAGAACTGTAACTAGTGTTCATAATTCATACTCTACTACTGCTAGTAAATTATTACTAAATTATTTAAATGTACTAAACAGTAATTTACAAGGTTCTAGTGTGATAACTACATTATTCTAAATAATAGTAAATAATTAAAAAATAAATTAAAAACACTTTGTAAAATAATAGGATTTCAAACTTTTGATTTCAAAGATCTATTTAATGATATTAAGATCACTGATCTATATGATGTCATTTTAGCTTTATATAATGTTTATATTACTAATCAATCTCATCTTACTAAATTTACCAATTTTCCTAAGCTTCTCCATTTTGTTCTTTTCAATAATTATATCTTTCAAGGTATTAAATTATACAAGTCTCAGGTGTTCCACAAGGTGTCCCTATTTGTAGTAGCAGTACGTTAGCTAATTTATACCTATATCAATATGAAAAATTATTTATTTCAACAGATTATAAAATTTACAGATATGTAGATGATTTGATTTGTATTGTATTTACTGATAACTATGTCATAGATATAGATTTCTTTTCGGATAATTTGGAATTAATACCAAACTTGGAACTATAAGTAATAATATTTATTATTTGGATTTAAATCTAATTATAAAACCTACTAATGGGATAGATACTAATTTACATAATAAAAACGATTTTTTTTAAATTTAATATTAATAAATTATTATCATTTAATTCCTGCAACACGATTCAATTGTTTAGAAATATTATACTTAATCAACTTTTTAGAATTTACAGATTATCAGATAAAAAATTTCATTCTTTGCACATTAATAATCTCAAAATTACCAGTAAATTTTATAAATATCCAGCATATTTAGTAAATGGTATAATTAATAAGTTTCGATTAGCCTAAAATTCTCATAATCTTTCCTTAGTATCTTATTTTAGCCGTACTTCTACATTCTCTTGAATGTATTATATTTTCATCTTTTTATTTTGCAACTTTAACTGTAGAATATCTCATTTTCTTGCTTTTACGCAGTACGGTTTTTATTACTCTCTTTGGCAACAGCAAATCACATCTTTTCATTTCTGCATATGACAACATTGGTCTAGTCATATTTTGCTCGTCATGGATGAACTAATGGAGTGTATTTTAAGGTATTTATGTTTCCTTTATTTTTCCAATCTATATGCTTGTAGTCCATATAACACAAGTTTATACATAAAATATATCTTGTGTTTCAGAAACAAGCATTTTTGTGTTAATTCCGAAGGGATATATGGACTTGAAAATAATTTTTTCGAAATAGACTTATCTTAAGCCTACAGCTCTTCCACGTGCAAACATTTTTGCTTGATTTTTTTGTTTTCCTATTTTAATTCCTCACCTTTGAAATTTGTTGATTGTCTTTGTCTTTATGACCTGCATTACGCTTTATAATTTCCTCTTTATGGTTGAATTTATTTTATTTCTTTGTATTTTGTAGAAAATTTTAGGATAGTGTATTATGAGTTACTACTTACATTCTAGCATTGGATTATATATATATATATATATATATATATATATATACAGAGTGTATAAAATCTGATGATCAAAACTGTAAAGTGTTATAGAACTCACCAAAACAAGCAACTTTCACAATACAATGTGGGGTCGGAAAGCAACCGGCGAGTCGCGAGAGGACTCTTCTTCTGTAACGTCGTTGACGTGGATGTAACATCGTGTCAAAATGGAGAACAGGGTACATCCGCATGCTACACGTTCCAAATGCCTCCAGCAAATATTTCCCCACGGATTAAGGTCATTGTCGTACTATATACATGTACTGGACACTACATACTGCTCTTAACATATTACAGTTTCATAAAATTGCATATACGTTAAAATTAATTCCACCCTCAAACATAATAGACAAACATTTTTTATAGCTAAAACGATTGTCATGTTTTGACAAGTTAATATCCCATCCTTTAAACTGTCAACAGTTCCCTCAACATAAAACGAAATTTTAGAAAAATGGACAACATATAAGAATATTTAAGTATAATTTAAACTGGTGAGCGTTAAGTATGTTCTAAAACTAAATATTAAAATATTTGCTATAATTCTGACTTAGGGTTTTGCTAAAGATACCCATCTAGCTGCGTGGAACACAACGGATTTAAAATTAAACTTCGATCACCTACTTACTTATGTTTTGTTTATAAAAAAATACGCGAATCGATATTAAATGTGGTGTATATTATGAATACTTTCGTGGTTGTGATGTTGATGTCTTAACTAAAAATATTCAATATTTTCTATTCAAAATTCGTTTAGCTTCTCCATAATAAATTTTTTTACACAGCACTATATAAGCTGCAATACCTGAGGTGTTGTTGTTGAGACCCAGACGGTCCGACCTACCAGAAAGGTGTAAGGTAACTGTTTGGACAGCCGGGAAGTGCCACCCAATTTAGACCGGAACCCAGTATGGAAGGCATCCAGAAGGACCGTACCCTCCTTCCCCTACCACCAACCTCGCGGAAGGACTTACGGACCCACATGCTAAACGTGATCGTACTCCGAATGAACACGTCGGCAGTTGTGGTTTCAGAATCAATAGTAATATTAAAAATATTAAACAAAATGTATTTATTAATATTTATTGGGCAAATAAATAACATTATTTTCATAACTTTATTATCCATCTACATATTTATGTTCTAAAGATGTTTCCATCTCCAGATAATTGGAGGAATTTAGTCGAACAATTACCACTAAGTTATTTTATTAAATGAGTTTACTTTCGTTCGATACTAATTCCCCCGTGGTGAAATAGCGCCTATCCACCACGTCCACAAGATCCCCCAGGGTATCACATGGCATAGGGGAGAAAAATTGCAGCTTCAATTTTATAGAGGCTCTCCGAAGGGCGGAAGTCTGACTTGGACTTGACATGACACCATCCATGCCCTGCTGGCGGGATTCGAAACCGCAACATGGCAATCCAGTGATCAGACGGAAACGCATGCCCCTGACCGCTCGACCACCGGATCGGTTGAGTTCACTTTACCAACAATGTTAAAACATCCTAGATAAAACAAGAACGCATTCAAATTTAAACTTTGGGATCTCTTCTATAAGTAAATATCACACACAGAATTTGACTCTTAAAATGTTTTAGAACGTACTCAAGAAATGATGACCGACATGTAAGACATGTAAGTACTGAAGACATGACTCAAGACCCTTATCCACTACAGGCACGTAAATATGATAACGAGTGACTTTTCCCTATAGGCGAGCTCGTCAGAAAGGAACATTGAACATTTAACAACAAATTGTACAAATAGTCTATCAAACAAAACATGGGATTTTAGATTTTGTCGTACGTTGCAAGCCATATCACAAAAAGACGCTGAGTTCTTTTTTTTTCGAATTTTTCCAAAATCTAGTTAACAGCTGGTAATCCACAAGGGTCCCATTTACTAAATTTTGTGAAAATTGGTCAATTAGACTTTTAGATAGAATAGATACATACGAAATTTACGGACTAGAAATTTACAAATAAAGAAAGGCAGCTTATGTTTTACCGTAACGTACAAAAATCTAATCAACAACACGGTAAAAGTAAGTGACTTATCGACCAAATTTGTGAAATTTAGTCAATTAGTTCTTCAGACAGAAAGGATACATACATTGCACAGATAGACACACAGACCGACAAGCGCACTTTGACATCAGACTAAAAGAGTATTCTCGAAAATAAAAACTCGAGTTGCGAATTTCGACACGACTAATTATTTTCCCTGTACATCACCATGCATTGCAGGGAAAGTAAAAACTGCAGAGCCTGAATTCAAACATAAACAAAAATGAAAAAGAAACCATTTCACCAGATGTTATCTCTCTGATATTCTATATAATCTACTTTCATCAGTCAATATAAAGTAATTACTTAATGCATCAAATGCGCGATTTAATATGCAAATAATTTGTTTGGAAATGAAGCAAGATATCTTTTCGTGACATCTTTACTTTGGAAAATATGTAACAGATGTTTCGAACAAAGTTTCCATCAAGAAATAAGCGAAACGATGCATTAAACCATGCCCCAAATACGTTTCATAGGATGATATGTAACATGCTGCACAGTGCTCATAACAAGTTTCCAAGAAATTTTAATTCCAACATGTAAAATCGCATAATTATTACAGTATAAATACGGAATATAATTAGTGTAATAATTATTATATACAGGAGACCTAGGACTGTTATTTATCACTCAATAACTTTATAAATGAAATGGCCATGATTGTACAATTTAGGTTTCTTACCGTGTCAGATCAAATAAAAGGGATTACAGCACCACTGGTGGAGAAGTTAAGAACAAGGAAATGAACCAGGCAAAAAAGATAGATAGCCGAAAATTACAATTACAAAGATGTAGTTCATTTTCTAGTTAGTTGGAAACGATACTATCAGTATTGCAGAAATTATTTATTCGACATTATGTGATTATTGACGAGTTTGCTACATACAGTACTGTGGCAATTAATTGAGAAATGCAGTTTTTTTATAAGATTCAGTTTTATTCAAATTTTCTATAGATACATTTAAAACAAATAAGTGCTATGACCTCCCCGAGATTTTATAACATCACATACACGTTTCGGAATGGAATGTACTAGACTAGCACATCTAGTTTCAACGTCTCTGAACCATAATGTCAATAACGGCCGAAATTGCCTTGTTCATCGTCGTACAGTCAAATTTGTGAAGCCCTTTTTTGACAATAGCCCACAAATTTTCTATGAGATTCAAGTCTGGTGAATTCCCGGGCCAATCCAGTACGGTCAAATTTTTTGAGCAAAAATTTTTTATTCGCTTCGAAGTGTGACGTGGCGCTCTGTTTTGTTGGAAAACGCAATCTCCGTTCCGCCACTGTTTAGCCATGGTTGGAAGCACTTTTCAGGTCAATATGACTTCGTAATTGGCACTGTTCATCATTTCCTCTACGGGAACAAGAGATTATGTCCTATAAACGCTGAAACAACCCCAAAACATCTTTTTGGGCGGATGCTTGGGTGCTTGATTGATGTGGTGCTGATTGAGAGGTTCTTGTTGACTCCTTCTCACGAACATAGATCTAAATCCCTGAACCACAAAATATGTTTCGTCAGAAAAGATAACCTTCTCCCAGTCCTTCTCAGTCCATGTTTTGTATTTCCGTGCCCATTCCAACCTTTTTTTCTTCATGCGAAGCGTCAGAATCTGCTTCTTGTACGGTCAACGTGCTCTCCACCCGCGTTCAAACAGCCTGTATCGCACTGTTGAAGGTCCAATATCAACATCAGCTGCCGCCATGGACTTGGACAGGTCAATACTGGTTAATCGAGGATTTTTAACATCATTCGATGTAAAGTTTTGTCGTCACGAGCCAAAGTTTATCTTTTCCGGTCGCATCTTCCAGAACGTTTGGTTCCAGCATTTCTTGTTTCCTGAAACCGCTTCTAGATCCTCCCGACACTTGCTGTACTCACTCCACATATTTTACCTATTTCCTCGAACGTCTTAGAAGTGTGTTCTCTAAGCGCAACCACTTTAGCACGTGTTTCCGCGCTGATATCCATGACGCTAATGACCCCCGCAACAACTGAGAAACTACCACTGCGGAACACCTGCCACTTAGCGGAGGAATTTGAACACCTGCTACTTACCAGGTGCATACGAACACCTGCTTCTTTGATAATAACTGCAATTTGATCTCTGAGCTAATTTGGAGTGCTTCTTCCTAAACTTACGTGTGATAAAACGAAAAAAATGACATTTATCTATTAATTGTCATAATACTGTATAACACAGATAATATTTTACAAAAACATCCCTGAAGTCATTCAGCAAGTGAAGTCGTTTTTGATAAAAATGTGTTCTGGTCAACTTTTGGGGTCAAATCGTATCTTGTCCCTCCCTTCTGGCTGGCCATATTATCTGGGTTGCCATTGACCAGCATCGTGCACTAGCAGCGGATTGGTGTGGTAATCGCCAGCTTAGTCGCTTTCAGGTCTAGTCTAGTTTAGAAGTTGAGTGTTTGGATCTCCATTGCCCCCCCAAAAATGTGTCATAAATTATGTGATGTCATACATTTCTTTGTATTCGAGATTATGTTATGTCCAACTTTATACACCATAGTTTGTCCCAGTGTTAATCGCTCCACTAAATCGCAACGTTCTAAACTAATCTATCTAAATTAAAGTTAATGGTACATATTCATTTTTAGAATAACGTACTTGTGATACAAAAAGTACAATGCTTTATAAACTAATACGTCGTGATGTGACATAAGCTTCAGAAAGTTTCAGTTGAGTAGGCATTAGATTTGACATCACAGTTGAACAATGTTTATGATCAACAAACTTACCAAATTGCGATTAAACCAACGTAGGAGATTGTAGATGAGAGGACTCAATGCTGCTGGCCTAACACGAAGAATTGACGTCAACAAGAGGGATGCCAATAAAGGTGAGCCCTAAATCAACATGCAATAAAATCAACGTAGGGAAGTCACATAGTCTGAATGAGAGAAACCCACGCTACGCGTCTGATTGGAAAAATCGACGTGAATAAAGGGGAAACCAACCAAGACCAGCCCTAAAAAAGCATGTGGGCAAAACAAGATCAATCAAGATAAGGGTGGCTACGAATAAGGCATGCTTTACCGGCACAAGATAAAAATTAGGCTTATCTAAAGAAAAACGAAAAATAGGACAAACAAGCTTGTGAGCATATTAAATTTGTGCAAATATTCGAAATGTAATAACTGGTGAAAAGTTTTCGAAGTGCACAAATATGCAAAACAGGTCGTGAGAATAATAATGGTAAGAACCTCGTAATGAAACACGGTGTAAAACGGAGTGCTGCCCTTTATGTCCCATCTGGCAAAGGGTAGCAATTAACTCATATATACAGCAAACTGGAAGGACAGAATTGCTGGAAATTCCTTTAAAACTGCAGCTTCCAAATTTTGGGAACAAAATTACTCGGACCCAACATTCTGTGTTAATCAGCTATTTGTGCGAAGAAATGTCCAAATAAGCGCTGGAAATTTAATTTTTTAAAGTCATCAACAAAACTTATAATTCAGCACACTCGTTTGTAATATTTTAATGATGCCAGATTAAATATGAGTATTAATAGTCGAAATGTTAACATTTACTTTTTCAAAAGTTTTCGACTTATGCGCAGGATTCTAGATAAGTGTCAAAACAAGTTGGAAGGTTCTGTGGACCCACACAACGCAGTATGCAAATTGGAACCAAGAATACATTTTTATTTAACACGATTTTTAACTTTTTTCAGCAGACATGAAAAGGAATTATTAAGATCTTTCTAGATTCTACTCTAACAGAGTAGCTATCTTATTTAACATGTGTACACTTCTTATACTTCAATTTCATATCACATGCCTTGAGTAAAAGCAAAACATGCCATGCGTTTTCAAAAGCAAGTATCAAAGGAAGAAAGAATGCCTATTATCCAATCGAAGGATAATTTTTATAGTAATACATTTTATAATTTTTCTGAATGATAAAATTAAAATATATTGTTAAAAAAATATTTCTTTTATATCAGTTTTGTTCAACTTTTAGGGATGTTTCCAAAAGAAATGTGAATCAGGACGACCATAATATTATAAATAAAAATAATAATATTATGAATGAGCACTTTTTAAATAACTTAGTTCTTATTTCCGTAGAAATAGTAGAATTAAATTTTTCTGAATTTCAAAAGAGGGGTAAATATGTCTATCTATTTGCGCGAAGAAAATTTTGAAGGGTTCTGTAGATTCACACAGCGGAGTGAACCAATTTAAATCGGAATTCAATTTTTTTCTAAACACAAGTCGGTGTTTAGAAATATACCCCATCATTTGTGCGAAAAGGGGGTTGTTTTCGAAAATAATTTCCAGATACACTAGAAACCTCTCGCAAGGTCAATAAATTTTGAATCTGTGAAATCGTATTTCATTTTATTTTCATATCAGATAGCTTGGAATACATGTGGTCAAGTTTTCTCGGATATATTCGTCTTCGGATACAGAAATAATCGTTTTCGGATATAGAAATATGCCAAATGAGCAGAATCATGTTTTATAAAATAATAAAATTTGCCATTTTTAGAATAATAAAATAGTTAATTATTTTACGGTAACAGTACAATTTTCCTTTTTATATTTTTTTTTTAAATTGGGATCGTTTAAAAAATAAAATTGAGTTTTGTTTACTTTGCCTGGTTTTCCAAGTTCTGGGAACATTTCTCATAATTTAAGTAACAGAAGAATTCATTTCTTGTTTATTTGATGAAGGGTAGCAATAAACGCAGCTACATAACAAATTGGAGAGACATGCTTGTTGAAATTCCAGGAAAACTGCAATTGAACTTTAAAGAGCATACTGCTTCCTGCGTCCCCTTGAGAAAATAGATATTTGAATGAGGAAATGTCCAGGTAAACGTTGAAAGCTTGTTTTTTTTAAATTATCAAATCTCATTACTCATCGCACGTTTGGAATAGTTTTAAAAACATTATCCAATTTGCATTTATGACTTACAGTTTGAAAAATGAAAAGAGGAGATACTAAAGCGCGTACACTGTTTTCGTTGATAAATTCATAACTGGGTGTATTTTAATTTTAAATAAATAATTTTTAAGGAAATAAATACTTTCTATCGTAGACATCTCCATGTTTAATTTTTCAAAATTTACAGAGAACGATGCGTTGAATACTGGATAAATGCAAAGCAATTTAGTTGGTTGTGTTGACCCATACAACACAATATACAAAATGAAATAATAGAGAATAGATATTTTGTTGAACACGATTTTTTTATTTTTCCTCTTGAAATGGAAAGGAGAGTTATTAAAAAATTTCATTATTCTACGAAAATAAATTCAGTGCACTTAGAGAGTTCAATCTTTGCACATATCTTTCAATCAATTTGAGATCCTATGACTTGTATAAAACATATCATGTATTTTTAAGAGTAAACTAGAATTGTCATCAAACTATCTGCAACAGAAATATTAGTTTTACATACACATTAATTTTATGATTTTCCTTAACGATAAAATTAAGAATCATTTTGATTGTAAAACAATATGTCTTATTTTATATCAGTTTCTTTACAACTTTTAGGGATGCTTCAAAAAGAGATGTGAATCATAACTACAATACTATTATAACTAAAAATAATAATATTTTTAATGAGCAATTTTTAAATGCCTCAGCCTCTATTTTAGTGGAAATAGTAATATTCAATTTTTTAGAATTTTCAAGAGGGATTTTGTAGATATCCACATTGCAGCGAACATATTTAAATCGGAATTAATTATTTTTCTGAAAATGAATCTCTGATTTTCTACCTTCCCCTTGTGCAAAAATGGTGTTGTTTTCGTAGACTTCCCTGGTCCTCTTGATGCCACTCCCTGAAGCTTCAAGAATGTCGAATTGATAAACTTTTTCTTGATAAACTTCGAAACGTGAATTGATAAACGTGAATTAATAAACTTCTTGAAACACTTCTTTCGTTTTATTTTCATATCAAATGCAGTCATGGTTTTTGAGTTTGAAAGTATTTGGCTATAGAAATATACGAGAACAGCATAATTATGCTTTATAAAATTATTAATTATTCCATTTTTCAGAATAATAAAATTTTTAATTATTTTGATGGTAAAATCATAATTTTCCCTTTTCTAATTTTGCCCAAACATTTTTGGATCATTTTAAAAAATAAAGTTGAGTGTTTCTTAATCTGCTCGTTTCTTCAAGTTCTGAGATTCAACCTATATATATATATAACCTTTCAACTTAAATAGTAAAATGTTACTCTCCCTCTCTTTGATAGAATAAAATACTAGAAAATTTATAGCTCAAGGACTGACTATTTTCATATAGTTTCATTAAAACCGAATAGCAGAATGTCTGGTATCTTTCATCCCATTTGTAGAAAACCCAGATCGCATTAAAATTATAAGTCTTAATATGTCTGTTGAAAGATGTTTACATTCTTTTAATACAAATGTATAGAGAAATGGATGATTTTAAAAGCTTTAGCCTATGGATAACATGCCCTTTGGGAATTGTTCTAAATGAGCATAGTAATGTTGCTATTATCTGGCTTTCTTTTCTTTTTAGTCTACCATATGCGTGGCGCGTTTGAGATATATTAATGTGCATTGTACAGACATTATACTTACATTTCATGTTCTTACCGATACAGGTCTGATGGAGTCTCGATCAGTAAAACGGTGGTCGAAATGTTTAGAAATAAAGAGTAGAAGCACTTACAATATGTGATATAAGTACGTCAACGTGTTGTATTATAATGAAATTTAGTTATGTAAGGTCAACTTATAATGCAATTCTGCCTAATTGAATTATATACAATATTAGTCTAATAGTCAAAATTAATCAAAAGAAAATATTTTTCGAAAAGGGTCAGAAAATTATCTTTAGTCACAAGTTTGGCAAACGTCGTAGATTGTTTATCATTTTTAACGTCCCGACCATGTTCAACTGATCAAATACCAACTGTACGTTTAGTGCTACCAATATTAAACCTAAAATCATTATTAGAAGAAGGAAGGGGTACCACATAAACCCCAGCTTGGCTTTTAAACTTATCCTTATCCTTAAATTTATCAGTGCGAATACGATTAAACATAGTGGCCACAGTCGAGTAAGCGGGACTAAATTTAAACTCGGTGCAAAATTGGATAAAGTGACGAAAAATTTTTGGGTGATAGGATAAACTAGCTTTAAACGGCATACGGCCGTTAATAGAAATGAGTTTAGAATTAGGTTTAATAAATTTACGGGGAATGAGAGAATATTTTTATAAACAAACTCAAATGATGCTGCTTACTCATTTGAGTTTGTTTATAAAAGATTTTGATAAAAAAAATCATGATTTTTACACTGGGAAAAAGAGATGGATGCCGTATTTTGTCTTGAAGTGGATCATGTGATATCTTCATATGATACGAGTGTAATTAGTATTTCTAATTTCTATTTAAAAAATACCAAATATATTCTGCTGAAATTTTTTTTACGTATTTTATGGTATAACTTGAATATTTCCGAAATTTTTCGTAGCAATTTGTGAATATTAACTTCGCTCAAAAATGTTTGAACATTTTTTCAACCCGAGTTCAATCCAAAACTTATTGGATGGTATTATTCATTCGATGGGTATTCTTGGGTATTATTCATAAGATGGTATTATTCCACAAACCGTCGCAACAACCCACTAACATTTTATTTTGAGAAAGTCATTTTTCAGCAGCTATCGTGCGAACGGACAGACAGTCAGAATGAACAAAGCCATAAACATATTGCAACTTTGTTGGAAACTGTTTAAAAAAAAGTTAATATATATCATAGCGTTTTCAATCCCTCGCTTAACCTCTTGAACAAACCAGTTGCGTGTCAAATTTAAGTCGCATTTCAAAATAATCGTAAAAATGCGAATCTTTATTAAAAAGATCGTTTTTTTAAAGGGATTTTTTGCTACGTCTTTATATTCTTATGCCATGAAACATCTTTGGTTTTTACGTCTTCTGACTACAATCAAGTATTAATGAGAGATTTTATTGCTGTGACTTCAGGTAATTAATGCTATGTGTTTAATGAATTAATTAGTATAACTGTTTTGTGAGACGTATTTCATTTATCTTTTTTTTTACATTTTTTATAATCACTGATTCGCAAATCATATAAGAGCATTTAGTTTCTTATTCAGTAGAAAATTATGATAGAAATTATTGAGGAGGATACTGAATATTTCGTATCAAAGGGTAAAATATAAAAAATATATATATGTCTCGTTCTCTGTCGATCGATCCATTTATATCTATCTATCTCTATCTATATATCTCTTTATCTATAGCTGTATATCTCTCTATCTCTATCTATCTCTATATCTATCTATTATCTATCTATCTTTCTTTCATATTTGAAAGAGTTTCTGTTTGTCTGTTTACTTGTCTAACATTTTGCCCTGTTTACGAATTCTTCTGTTTTGGACGAATTTATTTTTCTAATTTGGTATGGTTATTATTTATTTTCCAGGATCAGGTTTAGTTTACATAAAAATATCTAAACATAATTTTTCAGACATTAAAATCACGAATACTATGTCAGATGTAACTGCTAGTGATAGTATCAAAATGTTTTATGTGCGCTATATAGTTAATCAATGCTCATTAAAATTCAATATCCCTGATAATTAGAAATCTTAAGTTTTCAATATGTTACTTTATCAATGAAAGGAACAGTTTAGGAAATGTGTCAGTATTGTAAAATATTAATTTTTAAATGATATATTAAATCATAAAATTCCTTCAAAATGAGTTTGGGGATAAACACACACAATGGTTCACAAACAGTTGTGGAGAATCGTGGGATGAAAGTAAATAATTATGCATATGTAAAACAGTTCAGTCGACGTCGACATGAGCAAAGCATCGGCGCACGTCGGTACGAGTATAAAACGGCCTCGATCGACATGACCAGTGGTGTCAGCATTTTGCAATTACTGTGGTACGGAACGTTGCTAACATTAAAAAAGGACGAAAGATGTCACAAAGATGATAACGGGACATGTTTTTGAAGGGATGGAATATTGGAGTGCGGGAATCCGTTCGATCCCAAACCGAAAGGTCTCTAATTTTAAATGTACCTCAGTGTTTAATCTCCAGACTGTGGCAGAGGTTCCAAACCTCTGGAGATGTTACCCGGCGACTAGTACCAGGTCGGCCAAGGATAACAACCCTTCGGCAAGACCGATATCTGACGATAGCTGCTCGACGTCAGAGGAACCATTTTGCCAGTCAACTGAGTTCAGACCGAACAGCCGCCACAGGAGTCACTGTTTCGAGACAGACTGTTTACAGGAGACTCAGACACGTTAGTCTCCATGCCAAATGACCAGCAGTGTGCATCATCCTGACGCCTGCACAGAAACGCACGTGTTTACAGTGGAGTTTGAAACATCGGCAGTGGAGTGGACAACAGTGGGGAAATGTCATGTTCAGTGTCGAGTCCATGTTTAGCCAGCACACTGAATCTCGTCGTACCATGATCAAGAGAGAACGATGCAACGCGTTTTCACCAGGAAAACATCCCTGAAAATCATCGTTTCCCTTTTGGGGGAGTCATTGTATGGGGGAAGCATCATGCTGGACGGCAGCACAGACCTCCATATTTTTGACACTGGGTCAGTTACCGGTCGAAGATACAGAAACGAAATCCTTGATCCTATCGTTTGATTGTTTCGAGGTGCTGTTGGTCCTGATTTTATATTCATGGATTATAACTCGCCTCCTCACCGTGCGGCCATGGTCGACGACTTCCTTCAAACCGAAGATATCTAGCACATACAGTGGCCTGCCAACTTACCTGATCTGAGTCCAATACAGGATGTGTGGGTTATGCTTATAAGACGTCCTGCAGCCTTCCCTACCTACCGAGCTATGTTTCGTGATTGAAAACGGCCTTCCGCGAGTCTTGGAACTCTTTGGGCACACAACTCATCCAAATCCTCATCGAAAGTATGGGAAATCATTGTACAGCATGCGTGGCTACCTGAGGTTCCCACATACCCTATTAAACTGCAGCATCATATTGTTTTAATCATTCTGGTTCACTGAGGTTGACACTGGTATTGTGACGCTTTTTCTTTCAACACTTTTGCTTGGATAATAAAAGAAAAGTCGTTAATATCCTTGTTTTGCATCGTTTACTTCTTCTATAACCCTATTACACCCGTAAACCGCGTTTCCATCCATTCCGATGTTGATTTCCTGAATTTTTAACATAAACAGCAACTATGCTTAAATTTTACACTTGAGTATATACAGGATGATTCAAAAGTTCGAAGCAAACGTAAAAAGCGATAAAAAATATCTAAGGGTCAGAGTGACATGCGGTTTGCAGATTAATATTCACCGTGGAGGGGTATTTTTATAGCACGAAAAAAAATTAGTTCAAAATCTCGACACTAGGAGACGCTGCTGCAGATAAAGCCATGGAGGTGACTTATGCATATCGCTTACAGAACGTAAAATTAAGATCAGACAAAAACAATACTGAATACCACCCCACACGGCACGTCAAGTGATGGAGTTGCTATGGTCAACGTTTGGCGTCAATCGCCTACTGAGCAGGCATTACACACATGAATGGCCTGCGGGATCCCTAGATCTTACAGACTGTGATTTCTGGCTGTGGAGATACCTAAAATTACGGGTCGATAGAAGAAATTCCCAGTCCTTACCAGCACTGAAAGACGTCTTACGGCAGGAGAAAGCAGACATTCCCGTTGATACGCTGTTTCATGCTATATCAGCCGCAATACCGCGACTGCACTCTGTACTGGGATATGATGGTGGACACTCGCGCAGCTGTAAATCATGCTAAAGTAAAATATCTAATTTCAAAATTATTACCTCGTATTGTTTTCTCTGCAGCAGCGTCCCCTAGTGTCGAGATTTTGAACTATGTTTTTTCATGCCATGCAAAATCTCCCACCACGGTGAATATTAATCTGCAAACCGCATGTCTCTCTGACCCATAGATATTTTTATAGCATTTTACTTTTGCTCCGAACTTTTGAATCAACCTGTATATATACAGGGGTTGGACAAAATAATATGATCACCTGTGTAATAACAATACTCGAGGGAAACCTGTCGTATACTCCCTCCCTCTGGTGTTGAAGCGCACCACATAAAGGACAAGAATGTACACACATCAGTCTATGAGTAGCAGTGATAGCGGTCGTATGCAAAATATATTGCCGCGTTCAAACCTCGTTATGGCTAACCTATCAGATTTCAATAGAGGAATGATTGTTGTGGCCCGTTTTGTCGGAGCCTCTAACGAAAACGACCACCCTTGTTGGTGTCGCGAGAGGTTTCGTGTCGACTTTAATGACAGCCTATGTCAAATATATAAATACATCATCTGCCAAGCACAACAGTGGTCGACTATCGAAGCTGACTAATGGAGACAGAATGGTTTTGAAGCGAATTATAACGAGAAAACACAAGACAACAGCATCCCAGATAACATCTGAGATGAACACATATCTATAGGAAGTTGTATAATCAAAACCTATCGGGAGTGAACTGCATGCGACAAACATTCACGGTAGAACGGCGATCCAAAACCATTGGTTACACTATGCAATGCCTTGAAACGACGAAAATGGTGTCGCGATTATAATAATTGAACACAACAACAATGGAACGACAGGGGAGACGAAACAGCAATGGATACAGGGGAATGTCATCTAATTAGAAGAATCGTCGTTCACATTACTCCAGACCAACGGACGTGTTTACGTTTCGAGAACGTAAGCAGAAATCAATCATATTGATTCTTCTATTCCTACTGTTCAGCATGGAGGGGGATCAGTGATACTGAGGGGCGCGATGTCGCAATGTGGTCTCGGCCCACTTGTTGTTCTGCATGGGCGGGTTACAGAACAGGATTATGTCAGTATTCTGGTCGACCATCTTCATTCAATGGTGTAAACTTTATTCCCTGGTGAATGACCTGTGTATCAAGATGATAATGCTCCCATTCGCACTGCTGGAATTGTCGGATACTGGTTTAATGAACACCGTGATGACGTACAGCAACTCGTATGGCCCCCTCAATACCATAATCTTAATATAATTGAACGTTTGCGGGGTATTTTAGAGGGCAATCTGCGCAGTCGGTTTCGACCTCCAGGGACACTTTCTGAATTAGCGAACATTTTGCTGGAGGAGTGGCTACTTACAGTTATATAATAACACTGTTATCCCTGTGATTCTTGTGTGTATTTGCCATCCCACGTACGATACAAACTGTATTATATACATATATATATATATATATATATATATATATATATATATATATATATATATATATATATATATATATATATATATATATATATATATGTATATATATATATATGTATATATATATATATATATATATATATATATATATATATATATATATATATATAATACAGTTTGTATCGTATATATATATATATATACATATATATATACAATATATATATATACAATATATATATATACATATATATATACATATATATATATATATATATATGTATATATATATATATATGTATATATATATATATATATATATGTATATATATATATATATATATATGTATATATATATATATATATATGTATATATATATATATATATATATATATATATATATATATATATATATATATATAATACAGTTAAATAATAACACTAAACAAGCTTTTTTTCCATCTCCAGCCACTAATCTTCATTAAGAAACTTTATAGTCTAAAGGGAGATTCTTAACAACATCATCACACCAATTAAATGAAAATGATGTTCAAGCTCAAAATTAAACTGTATATAATTTAAATAAAGGTTTCATTCTGTGCGGACAAGTTCAAGCCCATTACAGTTTGGATTACGAATTGTTAAATTTTTGTCAATAGACATATTTATTTAAAATAAAACTTTGTATGATTATTTGGGACAACGAAATATGGTTTTATATATATAAATACACAAACACACATACATATATATATAAATATATATATATATATATATATATATATTATAAGTATATAATCTATTATAATAATAATTTCTATTTGAAATGCTATCAAATGCTTACTGTGGATATATATATTATAAGTATATAATCTATTATAATAACAATTTCTATTTGAAATGCTATCAAATGCTTACTGTGGATATACAGTTTATATCATACGTAATCTGATCATGAGACTATGGTCATATAATTTAATGCTCCGAATCTTCCATGATTTATGTAATCTATTATATCTATTCAATGATCCCTGGCAAAGTGAACTATATTACTCAAAGGATCGCATTAAAGGCATTATAATCATATAAACATACATGTAGACGCTTTTCCAAAAGTACTCTAAAATCTGAATCTCAGGACAATGCATTATTTGTACAGAAAAAAGGGAGAGTAAAAATAATTCTGGACAAATCCCTCTTGAGAATAATTCAGGAACATTAGATTATCAGTCTGCGAAATGTCTAAAAGAAAGTGTATATAGTCCTTCGCAGAAATGATACATGTTTTGAAAGAGATAAGAACATGAATAGGGACGTCTGGGTAAATTTGGATCGGTTTGATTGTTCTGAAGACAGAAGACAGTTTAATACTATTTTATTGAACATATATCCTGTTGATAGAAAATTGGTTACACTTTTCATTATTTTCTCTTCAGGACTGGTGTCAGCAGAAATGATAAATATTTTCAAACAAATGATATTTCTGGCATGAAAATTTATATTTTCACTAGGCACGATTAAAGCAAATTAAATTACATGAGTAAATTCAATTAGGCGTTATAGATTTCTCTCAATAAAAATTTTAATGAAACTTTGATAGATTTAATAATGCCATGTGATATACATGTTTTATACACAAATATATCTTTACAATCATGTTGAGTACGAAATACCATTAAAGACCAATTATACTGCAAATAAAAATAAATACACTAAGTTCGCAATCTGTGTCTTGCGTTTTCTTCTAAAACAACACATGATATACTTGTATGTACGCACTGAAGTGAAGTACAAAGCCCAATGAGTGTCACGAAATGAGTTTGATTCATGCTATCTGAAAGCGGCTGAAACTCCTAGGGATGCCACGCTTGAAAATGCCGGATGCTTTTAGAATTATATATAGTTGTCACTACTTTTGTTAAAGTAGTTGCTATTGTTAATTAACAAGACAGAAAGTCATAGTATTTTGCATATGTATTTTTAATTTTTTTTAATTAAAGGGTTCCCTAATGAGTATACTTAACCAGTATTTTTCATAGTTATAGGATACGGTTCATAATACAGAGTTAAAAAAATTGAAAGGTAAAATAATTTTAAATAGATAGGGATATCCTTTATTGTTTCATTTCTACTTTGCATTGAGCTAATAATTTATTTTTCAATATTCACAGTTTAAATAAATAATTTAGTCCATATTCTATATAAATGCATACAATGCCGGAATATTTTATCTTATCCAGGCAGCAGCTTAAATTATTGCATCAAAAATATATTGACATTTTCTTAATATGGAATTTTTACTTTTTGCTTTTACCTCCATGGATTGAATAAAGAAATGTCAAACATAGCGTGATCATAAATATAAAAGTAGTTTACTATTTGATACACTTGCATTTAGACTCTAACATATGATCTCCTTATCTCGAGACAATGGATTTATTTTCAGATTTATTTTGAGTTATCAGAGCAAAGATATTTGAAAACGTTTAAAATGTATTTTTAAACTTTAATAAAATTTAAAATAATATCACTTTTAAATATCAATATTTAAAAGTTTAATATACGTGCATGATGTAATTTTGATTTATTTTTAATTTCAATAAAATGTGGCAGAAAAATAACATATATGTGAGACTATATTTATTCATACAACAGAAAATTTATTTCTGTAAAAATTCAACGGATTTCTAATGACAATAAATCCATTGCTCATTGCGCAAACATCGTTTCTAAATTAGTCAGAATGTTGTTATTCGTAACTTTTTGAAACAGTTGTGATGCAAAGATAAAAGAAAGAAAGCGAATTCATAAAATATATTTCAACGAAAACAACAACCACTTTACATATTAAAAATCAATATGTACGTTTCGATTAGGCACCTAGGTATCAAACTATGTATCTTAAAGAAAAGAAACAGTTTCTAACAATGCTTCAACAAATGTTTATAGTTTGATTTTTATTTTTCCTTTTTCATTTTATTTTAAGTTTAAAAACGGGAATTTCTGATGCGTGTTATAAAAATGCAGTGATGAAGATAAAAAAAGAGAAAAAGAAAAAAAATGAAGATAAATAACACAAAGCTGTAGAAAAATGGTTTCGGTAGTAAAATAAGCCATTTTCATTAAGATAGAAACAGGAAACAACAGTTAAGGGAAAAAAAAAACTAAATAAATATGGACAATACAGTTTTTGTAAACATGATTATAAAGATGCATCACGGAACGAAGAATAAACCAATACCGAAATTAATATACCTACAATCATCATTAACAATAAATAAAAGGGAGATTAGCAATTTAAATTTTTTGCGGAGGACGAGATTAACAGAAAATTATCATTATTACCAAATTATATTGTTTGAGAAACAATGGTGAAACCTTCAAGAAATTTTAACAATGTAATTATGAGCACCAATGATCTTAGCCTTAGAAATGTAGAAACATAATTTAAGAATGTTCATGAGTAGGATATTTTGATGCGTCACGTGTAGAAAAAGCTCAAGCGTTTCTTAATACGAAAATTAAGTGTTTGTTCGACCATTTTAACCAAGAATGATTTACAGAAACAACGATTGCAATAAACACCCTAAACGAAATGAGACTGATATGAGATTTGAGACAACGAAGGACATTGAATTTTGTAGATATGCTTGAAAATGCAGAATTGAAATTAAACCAAGATAATAATAGTGACAAATTTATAGATTTAAAAATTGTGAATATAAAAAAAATCGAACAAAGACTATATCAATTTGCGTTAGAAACTAAATTAGATTTGCGAAGTTTATGAAATTTAATGTTATAAGCCGCATCCTGTTACGATGCTGTGTTAGAGAATGAAAACAACCAAACCGGATGATATATTGACAACTATATAGATTAAAACATTATAAATATAAAACTTCATTTTTCAAAGAAACATTATATCAAGGCGGAATAATAGCCCAATTAGATTTGCAACATTTCTGTGATGTGATATATAAGCCTCATCCTGTTACAATGCTCCTTTCGGGAAAGAAAAACGTAAGGAAAATTAAAAGTAAATGATTATAACAATGCCATACATATTATACAGTTTATTTCTTCTTTTGTACGGTAGATAAAATAAAATTACAATAAAGAATCTATGTTTTAATAAACAATTATTTATATCAGCATTATTCAGTGATTATTCTGTTTGATTACATTTTGACTGACATTAAAGTAAAGTAAAATGAAGATAAAATTTGGTTATGCTACTCAGCTAGCCATTTAATATGTAGTTTAACAGAAAATGAATTAGGCAACTTTAAGAATACCAGAACTAACAGCTTTCAAGAAATTATCGTTTTATTTTGTCTCCAAATTTGTCTGTACTTTGACATATTGAATTTTTTTCCAATATCGTCGTTATATAAGTCTGAAGACCAGAGACTCCATTTTGGATATTTCTGTATTATCCGTTGAAAAACGTTTTTTTTTTTTTTTATTCCTGTCAAATATATATATGTAATGCTCCCAAAGAAAAAACTGGCTATGCTACGGCCATTTTGATTGTCCTCCCCCCCAAAAAAACTGGAATGTAACTGAAATTCTTAGTTATTTCATGCGAGTAGTCAATGTATAAGAGTAAGGATTTTAACACAAGACATGGATTCGAAGACTTGAATTATGAAGAAATTTCAACTGTAAGTAATATTTAAAAACTTGTGTGATGCATCTGGTAAAAACGCGTTAAATAGTGCAGTGCTTTGAGAATTATATCTAGGTGTCTGTCGAAAGTGTTAGTAAATTATCTGCTACTTCTACCTGACACCACAGAAAGTCGTAGAATATGGTATATGTATTTTTGACTGTTTTTAAATTAAGGATTCTCTAATTATGAGTATAATTAACCAGTATATTTGATAGTTATAGGATAGGGTACATAAAATTGAGTTAAAAATAAATTGAAAAGTAAAATAATTTTAAATTTATAGGAATATCCTTTATTGTTTCATATCTACTTTGCATTGCTCTAATAATTTATTTTTACAAAATTGACAGTTTAAATAAAAATGTATGCCATTCGTTTGAAAATGTATTTTTGATTGCTTTTAAATTAAGGGTTCCCTAATTATGAATATAATTGACCAGTACTTTTCATAGTTATAAGACAGGGTCCAAGATATAGGGTTAAAACTAATTTAAAAAGTAAATTAATTTTAAATATATAGGAATACCCTTTATGGTTCCATTTTTACTTTGCAATGCGCTAATAATTAATTTTTTTTTTCAGTTGACTGTTTAAATAAATATTTTAGGCCATTCACAATAGAAATGGATACAATGCCTGACTACTTAACTTATCCCAGAATCACCTTGAGTTATTGAATCAAACGACATTGGCTTTTCTTAATATGGAGTATTTACTCCTTACTTTTATCTCCATGGTTTGAATATAGAAATGTTAAAGTATGGCGTGATTATAAATAACAAAATTGTTTTCTATAGATCATGCCTGCATTTAGACTCAAACTTCTGTCCTTCTGATATCGAGAAAATCAATTTATTTGCAAACTTGAATTGTCAGATCAGATATATAATAAAATTTAAAAGTTTTTTAAATATACTTTAAAACTTTAAAAAAAATTAAAATTCTTAGCACAATAAATTATTATTTAATTAATTTAATTATTATCACAGTACTACAATAGTTAATTATTATTGAAAATGTCAAACTTCATCGAAAAAAATTAACTTTATTCCAATGGCGTCATCAAATTATAAATCGTCTGGCTCTCTATGTAAAAGCAATGAATATTTTATTCAAATCGATTTTGTTCCAGACTCCAGAGCTAAATGATTCTGCGCGAAAAACATCACCAATTCTAGTACAACTCATCAGACAATCACTTATTTACATTCTGCATCAATTAAAAAAATCTGATGTGGGCAACACATGACTTTCCTTATATAATGTAATGAATTTACTACTTGTACAGTAGGTTTTTCTTACAGTAGATACTAATATCCTTTCCAAGATATTAAATTTTCGACAATTGGTCGTCAATTTCATTGATTTAGCGTCATTTTTATCCATTTGGCGAGATTTTCGTTAATTTGGCAACATTTCAAAAAGTCCCCAAGTTGGCGCCATTCCGCCAAATTCGTCGCCAAATCTCGCCAAGCGGTATGGACGAAGACATAAGTTATTCTTACAGCAGATAAATGACTTTTGGCGTTCAAATACAAAAGTATTACTCAAAGTATTATTTTTTCATGAATGGCACGAGCTAAATCCACGAGAATGATGTCACCCAATTTATCGCATGGTATTACATATGAAAAGTGAACATGTTTCTCAACAGGAGGCCTTGTTTTTTTATTTTGCATGACTTATTGAGAATTTTTTTTAAAAATGTGCAATATCTCAAGAACGGTTCATGTTAGCGTTCTAAAATTTATGTCAATCGTTTTTTAATGAAAAATTACATAAGAAATGTCTATTTGCGTAACTTTATAAGTGGTTTTGATTTTTTGACGATTTTTTCAAAATTTCATTTGAAAATTTAGGGAGGTTCTGAACATTCGATTGCGTACAAAAACAATAGGCTTCCAGTGTTTATGGATTGTGATTTTTGTACCAAATTTAGTTCAAATCGGTCCATTTGTTCGTCAGTTATCGTCTCCACAGACTCACTGACACACACACACACATAATTTCACACACACACACACATACACACACACAGACATCACTTCAAAAATGTTTGATTAGTGATCAGGGATGCTTGAAACGTGCTTTCCCGTCGAAAACTCGAATTCGAGTTTTCGACCCCGTCACAATACTTTCCTTATACATTATGTATATAAGGAAAGTAATTAGGATTCGTTTTCGAACTAATCAAAGTTTTAAGATCATTTAAACTGAAAAATATTGCAACTGCTTTGGCACAGAATATAGATAAACAGAAAATAGGCAAAAACAAAGCGGTTTTCGGACGTATGCAACAGTACATATAAACTTAAAATGACTTTAAAAATCACGATATTAACGCTGGAAGAAAATATGGATGCCATATTTTATTACTTTCCTTATATACAATAATGTTTATAAGGAAAGTATTGTGCCAGGGTTGAAAATTCGAAATTCGAGTTTTCGACGGTAGAGCACGTTTCAAGCATTCCTGATTACGAATCAAACATTTTTGAAGTGATGTCTCTCTCTCTCTCTCTCTGTGTGTGTGTGTGGAGACGATAACTGACGAATGAATGGACCGATACGAACGACATTTGAAAAGAATCACAATCCATGGATACTGGAAGCCTATTGCTATATATATATATATATATATATATATATATATATATATATATATATATATATATATATACTCATGTTTGTAAAAATTACAACACCATGAAGGAACCACGAAATTGAGCTGAAACTTAAAGCAAATGCAAATCAGGGTTTGCATTGCAAATAATTAAAATATGTTATTCAATAGTTATATATGTATATATTTTATATGTATATAATATATTAATAATTTCTCTCGGAGACGCTATCAAAAGGACGTATTCTTATCATGATCATTTGCGCATCTAATTTAATGCTCTAAATCTTCCATGATTTATGTAATCTATTATATTAATTCAATGACCCCCGCCATGGAACTATATTACTTAATAGATCGTGGTAAATCTGTAAACGCATGTTTATTAATTAAGTATTAGATAAAAACAGTTGAAGTGTATCAGAAAAATTGTTATATCGTAATTTGCAAAGCTTTTCTGAAGAAAGCAGATAGATATACTTTATATGATGTCAATTCTTGCAAGGGCATTATAAGCACATAAATATACGTGCAGACGCTTTTCCAAAAGCATTCGGAAACCTGAATCTGAGAATAATCCATTAACAGTATAGAAAAGAAGATAAAGCAAAAATAATTCTAGACAAATCACACTTGAGAGAAATTCAAGATTATTAGATTATCAATCTGCGAAATGTCTAAAATAAAGTATAAATAGTCCTTCGAAGAAATGATAAATGTTCTGAAAGAGATAAGGAAATTGATAGGGACGTCTGGGTAAACTTGAATCGGGTTGATTGTTGTGAAGATACAAGACAGTTCGATATTATTCTATAGAACATATATCCTGTTGATGGAAAATTGGTTAGGCTTTTCTTTATTTTTTTGTCAGGACCCATGTCAACAGAAATGATAAATATTTTTAAACATATGATATTTCTGGTATGAAAATTTATATTTTCACTAAACACGATTAAAGCAACGCAAATTAGATGAGTAAATCTAATTTACACGTCATAAATTTATCTTAATAAAATGTTTAATGAAAGTTTAATAATTTGAGTTAATTTTTTCTTCTTGTATATGTGACTTATATGCAGATATTTCTTACAGTCTTGTGTACGAAATATTATTAAAGACCAATTATACAGCATAAAAAAATAAATGCACTAAGTTTGCAATCTGTGACGTGCGTTTTCTTCTGAAAAACATACGATATACTTGTATATGCTGAAGTGAATTGCGGCGCTCAATAAGTGTTAGGAAAAGGGTTTGAATCATGGAGTTAGAAAGGAGATAAAACTTCTAGGGATGAAACTCTTGAGAAAGCCACATGCTTTGAGAATGATATCTACCTGTCGCGAGTGTTAATAAAGTAGCTGCTATTGATTGATAACACCAAAGAAAGTCGTAGTAGCTTGAAAATGTATTTTTGATTGCTTTTGAATTAAGGGTTTCCTAATTATGAGTATAATTGACCTGAACTTTTCATAATTATAAGATAGGGTACATGATATAGAGTTAAAAATAATTTTCAAAGTAAATTAATTTCAAATATATAGGAATATCCTTTATGGTTCCATTTTTACTTTATAATGCGCTAATAATAATTTTTATAATTGACAGTTTAAATAAATATTTTAGGCCATTCATAATAGAAATGAATACAATGCCGGAGTGCTTACCTTAACCCAGCACCACCTTGAATTATTGTATCAAACTATATCGGCATTTTCTTAATATGTAGTGTTTCTCCTTTATTTTACCTCCATGGTTTGAATATTGAAATGTTAAAATATGATGTGATTGTAAATCAAAAAATTGTTTCCTATTGATTACGCCTGCATTTAGACTCCAACTTCTGACCTACTGATATCGAGATAATCAATTTATTGACAGACTTGAATTGTCACAGCAGAGATGTAATAAATTTTAAAAGCGTTTTAAATATACTTTAAAACTTTAATAAACTTTAATATAATAAAATTTTGCATATTTTAAAATATACGGTATTGGTATAATTTGGATTTGTTTATAATTTCAATTAAATGTGACAAAAAATAACATAGAAGTATAAATATATTTATCCATAAAACAGAATATGTATTTCTATAATTATTCTACGAATTTCTTAAGACGATAAACCCATTGTTAACACATGTGTGTAAACTTCATTTCTAAATTATTCAGAAAGGTATTATTCTAAATGTTGTTCAAACAGTTGGGACACAAAGAAACAAAAACAAAGACTATCCAGAAAAAGTATTTCAATGAAACCAACAACCTCTTAAGATATTACAAATTACTCTGTACGTTTATATGAGACTCTTGGGAAACAAATTATGCATCTTAAATAAAAGTAGCATTTTCTAACATTGCTTTTTTCTAACAAATATTTATAAATTTATTTTTATTTTTCACTTTTTATTTAATTTTATCTTTAAAAACGATAATTTTTGATGTGTAAAAATATGAAAATATAGTGTTAAAGATAAACAATAAACTAAAATGAAAGTAAAGAAAACAAAGATGAGGAAAAATTGTTACAGAAGAAAAATAAACTATATTCATCAAAAGAGAAACAGGATGCAACGGTTATAGAAAAACAAAAAAATTACATTTTACCCAAAAAAGAATAACGAAACATTAAATAAATAAGGTCCATACAATTTTTGTGAACATCATTATAAAAATGCATTACAAAAAGCAGAATAAACCAATAACAAAATGAATCAATTAACAATTATAACTAACTGAAAATGAAAGAGAGATTAAGAATTTAATAAAATTATTTGCGGAGGAAGAAATTAATGGAAAATTATCCTTATAAAATGATCTTGAATGAGAAACAATGGAGAAATCTATAAAAAAGTTTAGCTAGGTAGTTAATCGTACAAATGTCCTTAACTTAGAAATGTAAAAACATAATGTAAGAATGTTCATCAATAGGATATTTTGATAAATCTTCTTTTGAAAAGGCTCCAGTTTTTCTTAATACGAAAGTTAAGTGTTTGTTAGACTATTTTAAACAAGAATCATTTACAGGGAATGGGATAAACTCACTAAACCATTTGAGACAGAATTGAGATTTAAGACAGACAAGGAAATAGAATTTTGTAGAAATGCTTAAAAATACAGAATTGAAATTAAACCAAGATAATATATTGACAATTATATAGATTTGAAAATTGTAAATATAAAACTACAACATTTACCGAACACTGATTATATCAAGTTGGGCTAGAAACTAAAATAGATTTGCAAAGTTTATGCGATTTGATATTATTAGCCGCATCCTGTTACGATGCTGTGTTCCAGAATATAAAGATCCAAGACAGTACACATTGAATTAAACAATATCAAATATATTGTGCAATTTATTTCTACTTTTTTACTGTAGATAGGCTAAAATGATAAAAAATAATCTATTTTCAAAATTATTTATATCAACAATTCTTAAAATAGCGCGATTAATCTATTTGATTACACTCTGTCTGGATCACCAATAAACTAAAAACAAATTAAAATGTTGATTATATTACGGATGTAGCCATTTGATATGTGTAGTTTATTAGTAGTTAGTGTTAGTTTGATATGTGTAGTTGGATATGCAGTTAGACAAAAATGAATTAGGCAACTTTATGAATACTAGAACTAAGAGTTTTCAAGAAAGATTCGCTTTATTTTGTCTCCAAATTCGTCTGTACATTGACATATTTAAAAATTGTCCTATATCGTCGTTGAATAAGTCTAAAGTTCTGAGCCTCACATTTTTTTTTATATGAATGGCAAATATTTTTAATTCTCCCAAAGAAAAATATGGCTATGCAACGAAAGTGGCGGCAATTTTGACTGCCCCCCCCCCATCCCTTAAAAAAAACTGGAATGTAGCTGAAATTCTTAGTTATGCTTAGATATGCTTAAAAAATCAGGGCTGAAATTAAACTAAGATGATATGTCGACAACTATATTTAGATAAAAAATTATAAATATAAATCTACATTTTTCGAAGAAACATCATATCGAGGCGGATTAGTTACCAAATTAATTTGCAACATTTATGTGATGTATAAGCTGCATCCTCATACGATGCTGCTTTCGGGAAGGAAAGACATAAGGCAAAATTAAAAGTAATTGAATATAACAATGCCATACTTATTATACAATTTATTTCGACTTTTGTACTGTAGATAGACTAAAATTACTATAAAGAAACTATGTTTTAATAAACAATTATTTATATCAACATTTCTTAAAAGAGCGCAATTATTCTGTTTGATTACAATTTGACTAGGGCACCTATAAAGTAGAAAAAAAATTAAAAAATTGGTTATGTCACGCAGATTGCCATTTAATATGTAGTTTAACCGAAAGTTAATTAGGTAACATTAAGAATACCAGAACTAACAGTTTTCAAGAAAGTTCTGTTTTATTTTGTCTCCAAATTTGTCTATACTTTGACATATTGAAAAATTGTCCAATATCGTCGTTGTATAAGTATGAAGTCGAGAGCCTCCAATTTGGGTCTTTCTGTATTATCCGCTGAAACAAGTTTTTTTTTTTTTTTTTTGTATAACTGGCTATGCGACGGCCATTTTAAGTGACCTCCCCCTCTCCCCAATCTGCAGTGTAACTGAAATTCTTAGTTATTCCACGTGAGTAGTCAATGTATACGAGTATGGATTTTAACACAAGACATGGATTCGAAGACTTGTATTCTAAAGAAATTTCAGTAATATTTTTAAACTTGTGTGATGCATCTGCAAAAACGTGTTGTAGTGTAAAACTATAAGGCTAAAAATAGCCCCCTCTCAAGTATTTCTCTCTGATTCCAAGATATTTTTTTCTGGGGAAAAACATCTAATAATAACACATCCGTAAAACTTCTTAAAATTTTACGTCATGAATATAATAATTAAGCGACCAGGTGTATGATAAAAATTTATTTGTGGAATTATATTCCAACGATATGATGATGCGGCAATATATTAAACTATTTTACAGAAAGTTCTTTAAATACATGTTCTTGCTTTAGACTGTTAATTTTAACATTCAAGTATTATTTTAATTCATTTTCTGTGTAAAGCATAACCATTTTTTGTCTACAAACATCCTATACAGTTGTCAAAACTCTATTAGGAAATTAAAAATATATCTTCCCAAGTATCAACGAGGATAAATATGGAGTTTTCTCTCTGTTTCAGCCTTTCATGGCGGTTATATCCAGAGCGATTTTGAATTATGCCATGGCAGTAAATATTCAAATAAACAAAAAGCAAAGAAAATGGGCGTATTTTATGCCGACTGCACGGAATTACTAAAATATCAGTTCCCGTAGAAGTTCACAAAATCGTGTTAAATAATTAGTTTTCTTACTGCTATTGCAGTTAATATTTATTCCATACTGGTGAGAGTACACTAAGCGCGAAACCGGTCCATTGAAACTATTTTCTGCAATGAAAGTGTTTTTCTCATTTTGGGGAGCGTCCCTTTTACACGGGCTCTTGTGATTTTTAAGCATTTATAAAGTCAAATGTTTATAAGTCTCAATGTGAATGTTTTTATTATCCATGGATTTGACAGTACATAATGTTACTCATCATATATATTACTCATCATATTATATCATACTCATAATATATACATATTATACTAAAAGCTGATAGCATACACGCAATATAAGATTTCTAAAAATAAAAACTGTTAAATATCAAAATAAAGTGTCTCGAAATTGAAAACGTGAAATTTATAACATAAAAGGAGATGAATTAGAAAAAAAACAAGTATAGAAAAATATAGAGCACTCTCATAACACATCAAACTGACCATAAACCCATTAAATAAGTAACGTGTCTGTAAAATAACATACAAATTTTAATTAAATCTTAAAGGACATCATTTCCAAAATTTTCAAAAAGGAAGTTGAATTTTTTCAGAGATTTTTTTTTTTCATTTTTATATCCTGGAATATCTTTTAGTTTCACAATTCCTCATTCGGTATTTCGGAAACAAAGAAACTCGGTAACAAAGAAAAGTTAGAATAAAAGAAGTCAAGTACTGAGTCTAAGAGCATTGTCTGATCAGTAAAAATCAATAATAAAACTAATACAGAAGTCATTTGCGTGCAAGTCATGTACGTGTGTACAGAAGTCATTTGCACATAACCTACACAAAATACAAGATTCTAATAAATAAGAACGATTAAATATCAAAATAAACAGTCTCGTAATTAAAAACTTTAAATTTATAACATAAAAAAGATAAATTAGAAAAAAGAACTATACAAAAATATAGAGCACTCTCATATCACATCAAACAGATCCTAAACCCATTAGATGAGTAACTTTGTGAAATAAAATACAGATTTTAATTAAATCTTAAAGGAGATGATTTTCATAAAAGAAAGAGGAATTTTCCCAGAGATGTTTCTTTTTTTTTCATTTTTATAACTTGGAACAGCTTTGAGTTTCAAGATTTCTGATTCGGTATTTAAAAAAAAAAATAATTATATTTCATATTAATTGCTAAGTGTGGTAATTTATAAATTGTTCCTCACCATTACTTAGATTAGTGACATACATTTTTGTTAAAACCAGGTATCTTATGCTTGCATAAGATATTTTACTATTATGCTGAAAAACATTATCAACACATATATAATTTCTTGAAGTTACAAAAACCGGCACATTTGAAAATGTAACACCGTCGGAATGTAACACCGTTGAAAATGTAACACCGTAAAAAAATAACCCCGTCCTAGCAATACTTATGGTACAAACCGTACCTCAATGCGATGATTTTTCGATTTATAGTGAATTTTTAAAATGTTTACGAACTTTTGAAAGACTCTGTATAATAATGCATACGGTTAGTGGTTGCAAAGCCCCTACCGGAGAATTAAAAAAGTTATCATACAGAACCCGGTAACAAACCAAGTTAGAATAAAAGCAGCCAAGAACAAAGTTTAAGAACCTTAACTGATCAAATAATCAATAATAAAACTGTTACAAAAGCCAACTGTGTGATACAGCGTGGTATTTGGCAAATTGCTGTCTTAATCAGGAATGCTAAAAATAAAACTTTAACGAGGTAAGCATGACTTTTTCTATATATTACAATTATGTAATGTATTTCTTTCGCAGTTGAAGAAAGCAGCTTTTATAGATAAAATCGAAAATAGTTTCGATGTACCCAATTAAATTTCGCGCATTTCTATATTGATTATTTTCTTTATTGATACCATCCGTTATAAGCAGTATAGTGCATATATAAAAATTGTTTAATAAATAATTCATATATTTGGAGTCATTTTCGTTAACTTGGCATCGCATTTACAATTATAACAATAATTTCGTCAATCCGGGGCGACATGCCGCCAAACTGGCAATATTTCAAAATATTAGTTGCCAAGTTCGCAAAATTTATTGCAAAGCGTTTACACAGACGAAGAGAAAATCTTTTTTTACAATATGAGTGACTTTTATTGAATTTTTACGACCAACAATTTGCTGGTCGTAAAAATTAAAACTACCACATAAGTAATTATATTATCTCGTTTATGGAACGAATTGGATCCAGGAGAATAAGGTTAACAAATTCGTCATTCGTCCAAGAAAAATTGTACAAAAAATATTATTTAGGTGACATTATTAAACGTTCTGTTTTTAATGATTTTCTCAGAATTTCATTAAAAAAAAATGTGGTCTTCCGAACGTTCGATTGCATTTAAAATCAATTGATTTCCAGTACTTAGTATTTTGTAATATTTGTACCAAATTTTGTCCAATACGCTATTTTCTTTTGTGAGATATCACTTCCACAGTTTTGCGAACACACACTCATCACCCCTAAAACATTCGATTCGAAATCAAGGATGTGTGATAAATAATCTTCCGTCGAAAATTCAAATCCGATACTTTCCCTATACATTATACTATGCATATAGGAAAAGTAACAATGCTTAGATATATAGAAACAGAATTACATACTATTCAAAATGTCCTTCGTCAAAAACAATACACATTGAATTTTAAAATCTATAATTACCACGTGCATTGACAAGCGTTACAGGCTTGGCGTGCGGGAATTGCAATCGGACGGTCCGGGTTTGATTCCCGCCACTGCCAAAACTGCCGCCGTGTTCACGCGGAGTTCGATCATGATAAACATGTGGATCAGTAAGACTGTAAAGGCTCGTGTCAGCAGAAATGATAAATATTTCCAAACATATGATATTTCTGGTATGAAAAATTTCTGGTAAGAAAAATTATTTTCTTTAAGCATGATTAAAGCAACACAAATTAGACGAGTAAATTTAATTTGCGCTTCATAAATTTCTCACACTAAATTTTATAATGAAAGTTTAATAATTTACTTAGAAGTTTAATAATTCAATTAGAAGTTTAATAATTTAATTAAAGGTTTAATAATTTAATTAGTTTAATAGAGTTAATTTTGCCTCGTGGTGTATATTTCTAATATTCAAATATTTCTTGTAGTCTTCTTGAGTACGAAATATCGTTAAAGACCAATAATACAACACATAAAAGATAAATACACTAAGTACGCAATCTGTGACTTGTGTTTTCTTCTGCAGCATCCCATGATATACTTGCATGTACTGAAGTGAAGGGCAACGCTTAATAAGTGTCAGCTCAATAATTTAGGAATAGCCTTTATTATTTCATTTCAACTTTGTATTGCGCTATTAATTTATTTTTACAAAATTGACTGTTTAAATAAAAATGTATGTCATTCGCAACAGAATCGCATGCAATGCCGGACTACTTACCTATGGACTACTTACGGACTACTTACGGATTACTACGAACTACTACATGGCCGAACGTCTTACCAACGGACTACTACTTGAAATTTTGAATCAAACATATTGTCTTTTTCTTAATATGGAGTATTTACGCCTTAATTTTACCTCCATGGTTTGAATATAGATATGTTAAAGTATGGCCTGATTGTAAAAAAAAAAATGTTTTCTATTGTTTACTGTTGTATTTAAACTCAAACTTCTTACCCCTCGATCTGGAGACAATCAATTTATTGGCAGATTCGAGTTGTCAGAGCAAGGATTTAATTATATTTAACAACTTTTTAAATATACTTTAAAACTTTAATAACATTTAAATTAATAAAACATTTACATATTTTTAAATATACGAGTATGATATAATTTTGATTTGTTAATAAATTCAATAAAATGGGAAAACAGATATCATAGATGTGCAAATATATTTATACATAAAACAGAACATTTATTTCTATAATTATTTTGCCAGTTTTTAGAGATCATAAACCCATTCCCAACACGTGTGTGTAAACATCGTTTCTAAATGATGCAGAATGTTGTTATTTTTAATGTTTTTGAAACAGTTGTGATACAATGATAACAGAAACAATGACAAACCCAGAAAAATATTTAAACGAAAGCAACAACCTCTAAACATCTTAAAAATTTCTCTGTACGTTTAAATGAGACACTTGGGTAAAAAATTAAGCATCTTAAAGAAAAGTAACATTTTCTAATGTTGCCTTTTTTCAACAAATATTTATAGTTTTATTTCTATTTTTCGCTTTTTATTTTAATTTAATTTTAAACCCGACACTGCTGATGTTTAAAGCTATGAAAACGTAGTATTAAAGATATAAAAACAAACAAAAATGAAGGTAAAAGAAACAAAGATGAAGAAAAATGTTAAAATAATATATCTACAAGAATCTGTGAAGATATCTTTATCCAGATATCTTCATCAGAAACAGGAAACAACGTTTAAAGAAAAACAAAAAAAAATCTACTTTATCCAGAAAAGAATAATGGAACATTAAAAAAAATCTGATGTGGGCAACACATGACTTTCCTTATATAATGCAATGAATTTACTACTTTTACAACTAAAAAAAATCTGATGTGGGCAACACATGACTTTCCTTATATAATGAAATGAATTTACTAGTTTCACAGTAAAATAAATAGGTTTTTCTTCTTGTAGATACTAATATCCTTTCCAAGATATTGAATTTTCGACAATTAGTCGTCATTTTCATTGATTTATCGTCATTTTTATCCATTTGGCGAGATTTTCGTTAATTTGGCAATATTTCAAAAAGTCGCCAAGTTGGCGACATTCCGCCAATTTCGTCGCCAAAATCTCGCCAAGCGTTATGGACGAAGAAATAAGTTGTATATATATATATATATATATATATACATAACTTATTAGATATTGAATTTTCGACATATATTATATAACGATTATTATATATTTATATATTATATAACTTATTAGATATTGAATTTTCCACAATTAGTCGTCATTTTCATTGATTTAGCGTCATTTTTATCCATTTGGCGAGATTTCAAAAAGTCGCTAAGTTGGCAACATTCCGCCAATTTTGTCGCCAAAATATCGCCAAGCGTTATGGACGAAGAAATAAGTTATTCTTACAGCAGATAAATTGGCGTTCAAATGCAAAACTATTACTCAAAGTATCTTTTTTCATGAATGGAACGAGCTAGATCCACGAGAATGATGTCACTCAATTTATCGCATGGTATTACATATGAAAAGTGAAGATGTTTCTCAATAGGAATTTTTTTTTTATGTGACTTTTTCATAATTTTTTTGAAAAATGTACAATATCTCGAGAACGGTTCATGTTAGCGTTCTAAAATTTATGCCAATCGTTTTCTAATGAAAAATTACATAAGGAATGTCTAGTTGCGTAACTTTATTAGCGGTTTTGATTTTTTGACGATTTTTTCAAAATTTCATTCGAAAATTTAGGGGGGTTCTGAACATTCGATTACGTATAAAAACAATAGGCTTCCAGTGTTTACGGATTGTGATTTTTGTACCAAATTTGGTTCGAATCGGTCCATTCGTTCGTCAGTTATCGTCTCCACAGACTCACTGACACACACACACACACACACACACACATACATCACTTCAAAAATGTTTGATTCGTGATCAGGGATGCTTGAAACGTGCTCTCCCGTCGAAAACTCGAATTCGAATTTTCGACCCCGTCACAATAATTTCCTTATACATTATGTATATAAGGAAAGTAATATGGAACATCCAATATTGCTAAACATGACTCCAATATTGCTAAAAAAGCATAAAAAAAGAAGAAGAAAAACCCAAAACAAAATGAATAAATTAACGATTATCACTAACTGAAAATGAAAAAGTGATTAGGAATTTAATAAAATTATTTGCGGAGGAAGAACTCAATGGAAAAGTATCATTAGCAAGTGATCTTGATTGAGAAACAAAGGAGAAAATTTTAAGAAAGTTTAACTGTGCAATTATACGTACAAATGATCTTATCCTTAAAAATGTAAAAACATAGTTTAAGAATGTTCATCAATAGGATATTTTGATACGTCTTGTTTAGAAAATATTCAAGAGTTTCTTAATATAGAAATCAAGTGTTTGCTAGACCATTTTAACCAAGAATAATTTACAACGATTGTGATAAATACCGCCAAACAATTTCAGGCAGAATTGATATCTAAGGTAGAAAAGGAAATTGAATTTTGCTGATTGGATTAAAAATGCAGGACAGAAATCAAACCAAGATAATATATAAGCAACTATATAGATTAAAAAATTATAAATATAAAACTACAACGTTTACCCAACAAAGATTATATAAAGGCGGGTTGGAAACCAAATTAGATTTGCAAAATTTATATGATATATAAGCCGCATCCTACTACAATGCTGCTTTCGGGAATAAAAGATCCGAGGCGAGATTCGATGATGGAAACAGTTTCAAATATATTGTACAATTTATTTCTACGTTTTTACGGTAGATAGACTAAAATGATTAAAATTAATCTATTTTCAAAATTATGTATATCAACAATTCTTAAAAGAGCATGATTATTCAATGTGATTAAAATTTGACTAGACCACCGAAAAAGTAAAAATAAATGAAAATACTAATTGTGTTACGCATATATACATTTGATGTGTAATTTAACAAAAATTAATTTGAAACTTTAAGAATACTAGAACTAACAGCTTGCAAAAAAGGTTCGCTGTATTTTGTCACAACATTCTTTCGTACTTTGACATATTTAAAAAAGAATTATCTAATATCGTCGTTGTATAAGTCTGAAGTCGAGAGCCACCAAATTGAGTCCTTCTGTATTATCCGTGGAAACGAGTTTTTTTTTTTATGCGCTGCAAATATTAATAATTTTCCCAAAGAAAAAACTGGCTATTCTATGAAAGTGAAGGTCATTTTGACTGTTCCCTTCCCCCCCCCCCTCACAAAAAATGGATTGTAACTGCAATTCTTAGTTATTGAGTAATCAATTTATATGGATTTTAACATAAAACATGGATTCGACAATAGGTATTCTAATGAAATTTCAGCTTGAAGTAATAGTATTTGAAAATGTGAATGATGCATCAGAATAAAGGCATTGAATATTGTAGTAATATAAGGTTAAAAATAGCCCCCTCTCAAATATTTCTCTCTGATTCCAAAAAATGTTTTTGTGCATCTTAAAAACAACATCTAATAATTACACATCAGTGATATTTCCTAAAATTTCACATTAGGAACATTGTAATTCAGCTGCAAGATGTCTGATAAGAATTTATTTGCGGAATTATACTACAACTATTTGATAATGCGGCAATATTTTAAACTATTTACATAAAGTACTTTTGAGGGCGTGGTATCCCAGTGTTTAGCGCGTGGGAAATTGCACTCGGTAGGCCCGAGTTCGATTCCCTCCGCTGCGAAAACTGCATGTGTTTACATTAGTCCTTCATGTGTTACATTAGAGGTTAGTGGTAGGGGAAGGAGGGGACGGTCCCTGTGGATGTCTCCCCCACTGGGTTCCGTTCTAAATTGGTGGCTCTTCCCAGCCAACCAAACAGTTACCTTACACCTTTCTTGTAGCCTTACAGTTACCTTACACCTTTTTGTAGCTTCCCGGCCGTCCAAATGGATGCTCAAGTCCTTGTTGACAAGCCGGACGGCCTGGGTTTTCAACACCTTTCTTGTAGGTCGGACTATCTGGGTCTCAACAAAAAAAAAAAATCTGATGTGGGCAACACATGTCTTTCCTTATATAATGTAATGAATTTACTACTTTTACAGTAAAAAAATAGGATTTTCTTGTAGTAGATACTAATATTCTTTCCAAGATATTGAATTTTCGACAATTAGTCGTCATTTTCATTGATTTAGTGTCATTTTTATCCATTTGGCGAGATTTTCGTTAATTTGGCAACATTTCAAAAAAGTCGCCAAGTTGGCGACATTCCGCCAAATTCGTCGCCAAAATCTCGCCAAGCGTTATGCACTAAGAAATAAGTTTTTCTTAAAGCAGATAAATGACTATTGGCGTTCAAATATAAAAGTATTATTCAAAGTATTTTTTTTTCAAGAATGGAACGAGCTAGATCCACGAGAAGGATGTCACTCAATTTATCGCATGGTATTACATATGAAAAGTAAACATGTTTCTCAATAGGAAATATTTTTCTTTTTATTTTATATGACTTTTTGATAATTTTTTTAAAAAATGTACAATATCTCGAGAACGGTTCACGTTAGCGTTCTAAAATTTATGTCAATCGTTTTCTAATGAAAAATTACATAAGAAATGTCTATTTGCGTAACTTTATTAGTGGTTCTAATTTTTTGACGATTTTTTCAAAATTTCATTCGAAAATTTAGGGGGTTCTGGACATTCGATTGCGTATAAAAACAACAGGCTTCCAGTGTTTACGGATTGTGATTTTTGTACCAAATTTGGTTCAAATCGGTCCATTCGTTCGTCAGTTATCGTCTCCACAGACTCACTGACACACACACACACATACACACATACTTTCACACACACACACACACACACACACACACACACACACACACACCACTTCAAAAATGTTTGATTCGTGATCAGGGATGCTTCAAACGTGCTCTCCCGTCGAAAACTCGAATTCGAATTTTCGACCCCGTCACAATACTTACCTTATACATTATGTATATAAGGAAAGTAAAAAGTCCTTTGAATACATGTTCTTGTATTAGACTGTTAATTTTAGCATTCAAAAATTATATTAATTCATTTTCAGCTTAAAAATACACATAAATTGTTTATTTTCATATCATAATTAATAATTTTCGATTTTGTTCTAGTTTAGGGTGAACCAGTCAGATGAATGGCTGTTTTCATAGCGCACAAAGTTATTTCCACTGTAAAGATTTAAAACATATAGTCAACATACTCTAAGGCATGTATGAAAATGGGTTCCCAATATTTCAAGATAATTGGAATTCTGCCTTTCAGAATAAATTTAGGCGATGAACAGAATGCTAGTTAAAAACTCCAAACCATTTTAAAAATAGCTCATAAAACTGACTGCATTTTAAAGACTCTTAGTTTCAACATTTTAAAAATTGTTTCATTTATTTTATTTCTTCAAAATAGATATAAAAAAGGACAATTCTATTAACATGACATTATTTTCTGACAGATCATACAAAATTGAATTTTTTTGACAGATCATGCAAAATGACCGCCCTTTTCAATGTACATCCAGATTTTGTGTCGAAACATAGTATACAGTTGTCAAAACTCTACGAGGTATTAAAAAATTATCTTCCCAAGTAACAAGAAAGATATGAATGGAGAGCCTATCTATGGCCATGGCAGAGCTATGGCAGTAAACTAAACAAAAAGCAGAGAAAATGGGCATGTTTTATGTCAAATGCGAGGAAGAACTAAAATTATCAGTTCCCTTGGAAGTTCGCAAAATTGCCTATAATTAGTTTTCTTACTGTTATTAGTTCTTACAAATGACGTGAATTACCACCGCTGCCAACACAGTGCAAAAAAATCCAGAAATGCAATCCTCATGCTTCATTGTTGACTTTCTTTCTACTTTTATTGTTAATCCTCAACACATTTAAAAGAAGTATTTATATATTGTTTTTACAGCTAGCAATCGAATGTTAACACGATTTATGATTCCCACTGTCCTGCTCACAATGAGATATTGGTAATTGGACGTTTTGTAAATGCGTCACTGATTTACACAAATGACGAAAATTATCTGCAGCCAACACAGTGCAAAGGAGTCAAGAAATGTAACTGTCAATGTTGGTTGTTGACTTACTTTCCACGTTCGCTGTTAATTCTCAACACATTTGAAAACATTATTTTTACGATATTTTATGGTTAGCAATGAAATATTAACGCAATTTATGGTTTCTGCAGTTCTGAACATAATGCGATATAATAAAGAGGGATCGGAGTTGCATTTCATAATTCTCAGGCTGAAGCAGCAATTATGAGAAATCGATTCATGTTATCATCATGAATTTCGTGAGCATATTTTCAAACGTCTAAATCTCACACGTGATCCCTTGTTAGAGCCTCATAAATAATAGAATTTATTTTATGACCACCTTTTATATCCCCGTTAATAATTGGAAAGGCACCTTATACTTCTATTTTCTACAGGAGCAAAAGCAAGTGTCAAGACGGTCTTAAAACTTTTGTATTAATATTACCTAATATTTATTTTATATATTATGGTTATACGTTTCTGAATTTATCTCCTGATATATGCAGAGGTAAGCTAATTTCTACACCAGCCCGCGACGCAAATATACATATTAAAATTCGTAAACCAATATGTGGATTTCTTAAAATAAGTATGTCTAAATTCTACGTCCAAACAAAGTAATTATTGAGTACATAAAAGAAAGATGACTATGAATATTAAAAAAAATATATCGTGTTTAAAAAGAGTATAGCAATATCTTAACTTATAAACAATCATACTTTTAGATAATCCACTTGCGTGGCAAATAAAAGTCATGTTGCTAATAAAACGTGAAAAAGAGAAAATTAGTTAAATAATATCTATATAAAATCCCAGTTAAATAATATCTATCCAGATTAGTTATTTCTCTAATAAGTGTTTTGTTGACCATTGCAGTTTAAATGGAGTTGCCTAGTGTATATTTTAATATGTGAATTCAAATAATTTATTAAATATCCATATACTATTATGATTGCGAATTTCCAAATCGTGTCCCAGTTTTTACGACTTTATAAAAATAGCAGGTTCACTTGTATAATTAATAAATCCTTGACCTCCCAACATTTTGATTATCAGGTAAGGTGTGTCAATTAATTACGTTACGCAGGCTCTTTTATGGAATATCACATAGCTGTTTGAAAAATAGCAATATATAAAATCTTTAAATAAAATTATTTCCATCCAAAAAGTTGTTTTTATATATTCGATGTACAATTTTAATATGCATAAGTAAATGTATTTATATACTAAAAGGTACAAATGAAGGCTTAAAGGATACATAGTAACAGAATCCAAAATGTGAAATTTTTCAGATGAAAGAAAATACCCTGCAATCATATACATTTTGTAAAATTATAAGCAGGAACATTTTTCCCATTTTCAAACTAAAATTAGTTTTAAATGCTGGCATAATATTCAGACAGTAGATACAATAATATTAGGTTTTAATTCACCTCTCCAACAAAATATTTAATTATTATTCTGCTCCAGATAAAACTTCAACAAATTCTTGTTCATAGGTTGTGTCCTCGTTAGAACCTGTCATATTTAAATAACCAATGAAAGCAATATTACGTCACTATAATTTTACTTCCATATATTTTAGAATCTGTTGGATTATCCCCTGCACCTTTTGTTTGACTATTAACTTTTATAAAAATTATTAACATCTATTAACATGTTGGCTTATGTAGAGAAAGAAACATTTTCAGTCGAGCACAGATATTAAGTCTGTAAAGCGGTCACAATTTTATAGGTTTGATAAAATATATGTAACTGCATTCAACGGTGATTAAAATTATTGGGTAAGACACACCAACCACTTTCATATGTTTTTTCAAACTCTTAAAACTGTAAAATACTCAAGAAACTAGGATCAAACTATGTATCTTCGAAATATACAGAATCATCTCTATCCATTAGTTACTGCAACTAATTTATTATCCCTTATAATGAAAGTGAACCTCAGATTGACGTGAACATTTCAATCTGAGCAATCCCCTTAATGTCAACAAATTTTATACATTCAAGTGTTCTCTGCATCGGAATACGCGAGAGTTCAGTGTCTCTGTCGTAAATCGTAAGGTCCATGGAAATAAATAAAATTGTTATTTTTCAATCATCAACAATCATTACGTCTGAGTGGGTTAAGCTGTTTAGTTACTATGGCAACGTACTCAAATCCTAACCAGGTTCCGAACTACGAATTTTGGAATAGGCAAGAAAACGCTCTATTTACTGAGTTACTGACAAGAATTATTTTTTCACAACTGAAATGAATCCTCAACAGCTAGAAGGAGAGTAGGTTAAAATGGGATAAAAAATTGTTAAATTTGAAAACAAAAAATATCGATCACGCATAAAGAAATATTTATAAAAAACTTCCCAACTGAAATACAATTTTATTTAAACGTCTCTAAAAGACGATACATTCAACACTGATATATTTTAAATTACCACAGTACATAAATTATCCCAATACTACAAACTTTATCACAATACTTTAAAATTATCACAATACCGCGTTAATTTATTATATTTGAAACTTGAAATTTCATCGAAAAAATGAACTTTATTCCAAAGACGTCATCGAAATATTGAAACACAAATCGTCTGGATCTCTATGTAAAAGCAATGAATATTCCATTCAAGTCAACTTTTTTCCAGACTCTATAGCTAAATTATTTTGCAGGAAAAAAAATCACCAATTCTTGTACATCTCATCTTACAATGGCTTGTTTACATTCTGCATAAATTAGGCTTCGTTGTCGAAATAATAAAAGTTTTAATATCATTTAAACTCAAAAATATTGTAATTGCGGTGGTACAGGATATAGACACACAGAAAATAGGCAAAAATAAACCGGTTTCGGACCAATGCAACACTACATATAAACTTAAAAGGATTTTAAAATTCACGATTTTAATTCTGGGGGGAAATATGGATGCCATATTTTATTTTTAAGTGGATTACGTGATCAATGCATATTATATGGATGTAATTATTATTTTAATTTTTATTATAAAAAGCTACGACACATATTTTGCTGATTCTTTTTTTGTATGTTTTATAGGAATATTAGAAAATTTCCTAAAATTTTCAAAGCAATTTATTATTTTTAATATTGCTTTAAATTATTTGAAAAAGTATGTTTCTCATAATGTTCCATGTATTTCACTTCTTTCCCCCGGAATCAATCCAAAACTAATTGTGTGATATTATTCACTTCTTCACTTACATTCCCATATGTTCCACAGGTCGTTTCATCAATATACTAAAATTTCATTTTGATGAACTATAATCCGAACGGAGCCAGAAACAGACAGACATAATGATAAAATTCATGAACACATCGCAACTATGTTGGAAAGTGTTAAAAAAGAACAAACGTTAAAATATCTCATTGTGTTTAAAATTCCTCTCTTAACCTCTTAAATAAACCAGTTGCGTGTCAAATTAAAGTCGTATTTCAATCGTAAAAAATCGTTTTTTAAAAAATGTATCTTTATAAAAAGAAGGATTTTTTACAGATAATTTTTTCTACGTTTTCCTATTCTTATTCTATGAAACAGCTTTGGTTTTCACGCCTCCTGATTACAATCAAGTATTAATGAGGAACTTTTTTGTGCTATGACTTCAGGTAATTAATGCGATGTGTTTAATGCATTAATCAGCATAATTGCTTTGAGAGATGTATTTCGTTTTCCTTAATATTTATTCTTTTTTATAATCACCCGTTCGCAAATCAAATAAGAACATTTTTTTTATTCAGCAGAACACTATGAAAAAAAGTATTGATAAGGTTATTGTATATTTAGGATCAAAGGGTAAAATATTAACCTCTCTCTCTCTCTATCGATCGATCTATTTATCTCTATATTTATCTGTCTATCTATTATATTTGAAATTATATATATATATATATATATATATATATATATATATATATATATATATATATTATATATATACATATATATATATATATATATATATATGCTAGAGATATTATTATAATACTTTATGTGTGCTATATAAATTATAAATATTAATTGCTCATTAATATCAATTGCTAATGTAATACCCTGATAATAAGAAATTTTAAGTTCGTGTTATACTCATCCAGCAATGAAAGGATTAATTTAGGAAATATGTCATTTTTGTAAAATGCATTCATTATTGATTGTAGTCATTATTGATACACTATATGGTCAAAAGTTTCCGGACACTTTGAATGTTAGAATTTTTTTCGAATTTCTAAACAAATACTTGGCGAAGTGTTGTATAACTTTGTCGATGTAAAGAACATGCTTGTGCGCACACATTTTAGTAAAGTTCCGGTGACTTGTGCATTTAAGGGATCACCAAGATATTGAAAAATGAAAAAAATATATTTGATCACCTGTATCATAAAAATCTGGAAATGATTTGTAACTTTCACAAAATAGTTAAATAGCTTTGTTCAATGTATGTAAGCATTTTTGTAGAAGGAAAACGTACGTTCATGAAGATATAAACATTTCTTTAAGAAAAATTTTATTACATGTTGTTTGCTTATACAGTGCGCGAAAAAGTATAAGGACGAGTGAAAACTCGCCAAATCTAGAAATCCTCTAGACTGATATATATGCAAATTTCTTAAGTAAAAATAATTAAGTTCTTTTTCATGTAAATTAGTTAAATTTTCCAGAAATAAATAAGTATAAATTTAATTTATAAATTTTAAACCCATATTATCTTGGAAAAAAGTATAAGGACAGATGTTTCTTCATCTAAAATTAAAGTAAAATTTGCATATTTGAAAGCAGAAAATGACCATTTCAAATATGAAGACTGGGTTTCTAAACTAAATTCATTTCTTCACGATTTTTGTACGATGCCAAAAGGAACTCATCTGTCTGACCTTGAAAATGGGAAAATTCGTGCATTTAAAGAATGTGGATTGAGTGGGCATGAAATTTCGATAAAAATTATAAGATCTAAAACTGTAGTTTATAATTTTCTAAAAGAACCTGGAATGTATGGAATGAAAAGCGAGCTGGAAGACCCCGAAATTCTAACGCATCGACAGAAAAGAATGGTTGTAAGAAGATATTGCGAGAAAAAAGAAACTGCAAATGAAGTTAGAAAAAATGTGGACTTACCATGTTCCACACGAACAGTTCAAAATGTTTTGAATAAACATCCGAAAATTTGGTATGGAAAGTTAATGTCACGTCTGCCTCTTGAAAAGAAACATAAGGAAAAAAGACAGGGATTTAAAAAAAAATACATTTGGTGTAAAAATACTGTCGGTGTAAAATGGTTTGATGTAATCTTTTTGGACGAAAGGAAGTTCAAAATTGATGGGCCAGATGGTTTTCGCTATTTTTGGTATAATCTGCGTAAAACCAAAATTTTTTTTCAAACGTCCATACGGTGGGGACTCAGTAATGATTTGAGTTGCTTTTTGGAGCAAACGGAACCAAGTCTATAGTCTTTATCAACTACAAAATGAACTATGACAAATGTGTTGATATGTTAGACGAATATTTGTTACCTGAGATCCCAATAATTACTTCAGGAGACTATATTTTCCAAGAGGATAACGCTTTCATACACGTTTCTAAGAGTGCAAAACTCTGGTTTTGAAGCAAATTTAGTAAATTTACTTGAGTGGCGGGTGAAGAGACCCGGTCTTAATCCGATAGAATATTTATGGGGCATTCTAGCCCGAGAAGTTTATAAAAATGGCACATAATATCAGTGTAAACAGGATCTTGTGTTGTGTAGCCATCAAACAAGCTTGGAATAACATTTCCATACACACTTTAAGAGAATTTTCAGCACCGATGACATCTCGGATTATTCAAGTAATTGCAAAAAAGTTGTTTTCTTGATTAATAAGAGAGATGTTAAGAAATGTAGAACATGTCCTTAAGCTTTTTCTATATTTTCTTATGTGATAGTCTTTATAATGTCAACTTTTGTAAGGTTCATATTTGTTGTTTTATGTGTTGTAAATGTTACTATATAATTCCATATTAGAGGTCAGAAGTATCATAAATTAATTTTGATAAAATGAAAATAAAGTATATTTTCATTCAATCATATGTTGTTCGTATACTTTTATCGCGAACTGTAATATCCATAAGTTTCAATCAAATTTCACGAAACTTACAGAACATTTGCCAACGTTGAAAACGAACATAATACTTCAATTGAAAATTAAAACATTGAATATAAGATGATATATAAGTATTTGAAGAAACTAAGTTTTTATTTCCCAGTCGCGAAACGTGGCAATAGTTGTCTTTCATAATTTTGTAATGAATACAAAAACAACTTCTATAAAAAATCCACTGGAATATGGTGAAAATTGACAAAGATATCGACGATATAGTGATCAGTTTTACTCTGACTCTCTGAAAGCACCTAGATGGTATGGGGTTTACCACAAATTGACATTTTACAAATTCATAGGACACCCCTGTTCTGAAAATAAACTAGTCCAGTTTTATGCAAATAATGCTCAAAAGTCTGTGGACACCCCTGTACGTGGTGATTATTATTTGCATATATAGAAAAATCAGAAATAATATTTAAACGGTAACAAAAACCTCTTAACATATTAAAAATTACTCTTTACGTTTATATGAGGCACTTGGGAAACAAATTATGCATCTTAAAGAGAAGTATAATTTCCTAACATTGCTTTTTTTCAACGAATATTTATAAAGTTATTTATATTTTTTCACTTTTTATATAATTTTTACTTTAAAAACGAGAATTTCCGATGTGTAAAAGTAAGAAAATATAGTGAAACAAGATACAACGGTTTTGGAAAAACAATAAATACTCTTTTAGTCGAAATAGAATAATAGAATAACGAAACATTAAGTAAATAAGAACTATACAATTTTTGTGAACATCATTATAAAAATGCATTACAAATGATCTTAGTCTTAGAAATGTAAAAACATAAATAAGAATAATCATCAATATGATATTTTGATACGTCTTGTTCAGAAGAAGTTCAAGAGTTTCATTATACAAAAATTAAGTGTTTGTTAGCCCATTTTAACCAAGAATCCTTTATAAAGATAATGATAACACCCCCAAACTATTTAAGACACAATTGATAGCTAAGTTAGAGAAATTAATTGAATTTTGTTGATATGTTTAAAAATGCAGGACTGAAATGAAACCAATATGGTATATTTACAACTATATAATTATAAATCTAAATCTATATCATGTATCGGACAGAGATTATATGAATGTGGGTTAGAAATTAAATTTGTAAAGTTTGTGCGATTTGATATCATAAGCAGCAACCTGTTAAAGTGCTGTGTTCGAGAATGATGACGAAGAATATAATATATATTGAATTAAACATTGTCGAATACGTCACACAATTTATTTTTCTTTTTTTTACGGTAGATGAACTAAAATGATAAAAATAATCTATTTTAAAAATGTATTTCTACTTTTCTTCGGTAGATAGTCTAAAACGTATAAAAGTGACCTATATAAAAATAAAGCAAAAAAATCAAATATATATGTAAAATATTATAAAAGATCGTTTTTATTCTGTTTGATTACATTTTAACTGCATCACATATAAAGTAAAAATAAATCAAAATATTGAATATTTTACTCAAAACTCAATTATTTATATGAACATTTCTTAAAAGAGCGTTATTATTGTACTTGATTACATTTTGACTGGACCACCTATTAAGTAAAAATAAATTAAAATATTGATAATGTTACGCAGATAGCCATTTGACGTGTAGTTTAAAAAAATGAATTAGGCAACTTTAAGAATACTAGAACTAACAGTTTTCAAAAAACCTTCGCTGTATTTTGTACCACATTTGTCCGTACTTTGATATATTTAAAAAATTTCCAATATCGTCGTTGTATTTGTCTGAAGTCGAGAGTCTCCAAAATGGGTTTTTCTGTATTATCCCTGGAAACATGTTTTTATTTGTATGCGTGGCAAATATTTATAATTATCCCAAAGGAAAAACAGGCTACGCTACTAATGTGGCGACATTTAATCTGCCCCCTCCCTCAAAATATAAAATAGATTGTAACTGAAATTCTTAGTTATTCCACGCAAGTAATCAATTTATATAGATTTTAATACAAGACATGGCTTCGACGACATGGATTCTAAAGAAATTTCAGCTTTAAGTTATATTTGAAAATGTGTGTGATGCATCAGTAAAAGCGCATTCAATATTGCAGTAAGGCTAGAAATATTTCCCTCTGATTCCAAGAAACAATTTTTGGACATCTTAAAAACAACCTCTAATATTTACACATTATTAACATTTCCTAAGATTTTAGATTAGGAATATTGTAATTAAGCGGCCAGGTGTCTGATAAGAATTTATTTGTGGAATTATACTACAACGATATGATGATACGGCAATATTTTAAACTATATTACTGAAAGTCCTTCAAATACAAATTTTTCAATTAGACTGTTAAATTTTGTATTCAAAAGTTATTTTATTCATTTTCTGAATCAAAATGCAGAACTAAAATTATTAGTTCCCATAAAAATTCGCAAAATTGCCAAAAATAATTAGTTATTTTTTTACTGATATTGTAATTAACAGTTATTCCATTCTGATGAGTAGACACTAAGTGCAAAACCGTTCTATGCATACTGTTACAAAGGCGGTGTCCTCCACAATTTGGAGAACGCCCCTTTCTGACGGGCTCTTGTGATTCTTCATAACTTAGATAATTAATTTTTTAAATGTTTAACTGTGAATATTATTATTAGTTATGGTTTTGATAGTGCATCATATTGCTCACCATATATATTACTCATCATATTATATCATACACATATTATATATTACAAGAAAAGCCAATAACATACACGAAATACAAGATTTCAATAAAAAACTATTAAGTATCAAAATAAACAGTTTCGAAATTGAAAACATGAAATTTATAACACAACAGAAGATGAATTAGAAAAACAACTATAAACAAAATGTAGAGCATCAAACAGACCGTACACTTATTAGATGAGAAAATTGTGTGTCAAATTTAAGACGAATTTTTATTAAATCATGAAGAAAGGATATCATTTTCATAAAGGAAATGGAATTTTTTTCAGAGATGTTTCTTTTTTTCCATTTTTATATGAGATCCATCCTTTTCTATTTTTGCCGATTGTAATATTTGTACCAAATATCGTTCGATACGCCCCTTTCGTTCGTGAGTTTTCGCTTCCACAGTGTCGCGGATACACACATATCAATAGTTCGATTCATTCGAATTGAGGAATGCATGCTAAGTGCCTCCTCCGTCGAAAACTCGAATTCGATATTCTCCCTATATATTATATTCTTCATATAGGAAAAGTAAAAATGCTTATATTATTAGAATTCAAAAGTACAGACTATTCAAAATGCTCTTCGTCAAATACAATACACATTTAATTCTAGAAATTAAAATTGCCGCGCCCATTGACACACATTACTCGCGTCGCTTTATTACATACACTGATGATACGTCTTTGGGAAATATATTTATTTACTTCCATGTTCTGTAATTAATTTTTCGTCTATCTCGCCTTGTTACAGAGTTCATGTTTTTCTATTTTTTAAAATTATTTTCTAGTGGCGCTGCAATCACCTTCATTCCATCGGGCATAGTCACTTTACGAGATATAGAACTAACGTATGCACGCATAGCGTTTTCCATAGAAGGTAACGGGGGGTATATAAAGTATTTTATACTAGCCGCCTTTGGCGACCAGCCTGTTCGCAACCCTTGAAAATGCTGAATTCCAACCGTGGCAAACTCGTTGGCGCGACCTACCAGAAAGGTGTAAGGTAACTGGTTGGACGGCCAGGATGTGCCACCCAATTTAGACCGGAACCCAGTGGGGGAGGCATCCACAGGGAACGTACCCTCCTTCCCCTACCACCAACCTCTTCCCCTACCACCAACCTACCACCAAAATCTTTTTTTAGACTCCCTGCTCTATTAATTAGAGGAAATGAGTCAAAAAGACGTCTTAGTGAAGAGCGCCGGGATACGTTTTGGTGTGAATTTTTTTTTAAAAAGTCGTTTTATTAAAACTATATCCGGCCGATATCATATATAATCATAATTTCTTTAAGATAAAGTAATATGAGCGCTGAATAAGCACATAAACAGAAGGATGCTGGACATATTCTTGAATAGTGCAATTCCAAAGATTTTTTTATAATTTAATTTATTTTAAACGCAGCTTTCCCGTTCTGCTTACAAATACTGCTTTTATAATATAAAAAAAACTTCAAATTCACAATCATATTCAAATTCCTGTAATATTTCAAATAGCATTGTTATTAAAAAATTATATTAAATTATTTAAATTAATACTCCTAACAGGAATTTTAAGAATCTTTGTTTTTACTATACAAAAGTATCTTATCAGGTAGATCTGACGAATAAAATAACCGTATCCGTTTATAAACATATTTACTATAAATATGAAATTAAAAAATATATATGCCAAAATAAATATTACATACCCTTATTACATACTGTAACATATTTATTTATAAAATATGTAATATTGCTGAATTATTGGGAGGACTTCGACCTACAAAGGACGGTCCCTAGTCCTTTTGGTAATATCTATAAAGTCCGCCTTTGGTCACCTAAAATAGAAACGGACAGTAGACTCGGACATCTTGCCTGTGGGGGGGCACATTGAAGATATAAGAAGATTTGCCTTGAGCGCTCCATGGGTGGCGAGCGATCGTTGGATCGCAGGTTCAATGTCTTAGCGTGGAAGTCCGTCCACCTGCAGTAATAATTTTAGGGCCTGTAATCAAGCCCCCTTGCATAATCTGGCTGGAGAGAAGGTGGAGGAGAGAGCGACTTTGAGTTTTTGTCAAGAGACAAATTTTTCAGATTTTAAAATCGAGAGTGTTTCTTAAGTTGTGAAAGTGAAAAGGTCTAAAAAGACTTCGGACTGATGTGCTCTCGATGTTGCCGTAAACTGTCATACCAGACCTCGCCAGGCCAAGAGACGATGGTATGCCTTTGACTTCATACTATGCTCTGATTTATATAGCCTCTCTCTCTCTCTCCTTCTCTTTTTAATTCCCCTTATATGAGGTGATTAGTTGCTTTGCATTGTGGCACAAGCCAAATGCGTTTATTTAAGACCCTCAAGTTGTGTTAGAAATAATATAAATGTCAGATTTCCAGACTGTTGTTGTTGTTGTTGAGACCCAGACCATCCGACCTACCAGAAAGGTGTAAGGTAACTGTATGGACGGCCGGGAAGTGCCACTCAATTTAGACCGGAACCCAGTGGGGGAGGCATCCATAGGGACCGTACCCTCCTTCCCCTACCACCAACCTCTCGGAAGGACTTACGGACCCACATGTTTAACGTGATCGTACTCCGCATGAACACGGCGGCATTTGTGGTAGCGTGCAAATCTAGCGCGCAAACCACGGGGATACCGCACCCGAGATGGCCAACAGCACGCGGTGTTCCGAGGTGGTCACCCACCAAGTACTAACCGCGCCCGATGCTGCTTGACTTCGGTGATCTAACGAGAACCGGTGTTTTCAGCACGGTACGGCCGTTGGCCCAGATTTCCAGACTGTGTATTTTTTATTTGTTTAATATTTAAATGAGTATAGAAGGAACAAACTTTAAGTATGTGATTATACTAGAATTTGAGAATAGTGTTTTATCTTATATTAGAATTTGAGAATTGTGATTTATCTTATACAAGAATTTGAGGAAGTTATTTTAAAGCTTATGATTACACTGGAATAATTTAGTGGTGGAATATATAGGCAATATGTTGATTGCGAGAACCCAATGCCAGTTGATCGGATGAGAGATCCGATTAATCAAAATCATTTACATTTAATGTTAAATATGTAAATAAATTGTATTTTTGTTGTTATAAATCAAATCGGTGCCCTCATTTTCCGAATATTTTAAATACTTTTGATTTTCAAGTAATTCTATACGACACGGCAGCCTTTAATTTACCGTTCTATGAACAAAAATGGTATTTATTGCGCTCAAACAGGGCGTGTGGGAAAAATCCACGCAACACATACACTGATGATACGTATTTCAGACGGGTATTTATTGCCTTCCATATTCTGTAATTTCTTTTTTGTCTATCTCGCGTTGTTACCGAGTTCAGAAGTTTCTAAATTTTAAAACTATTCTCTAAGGCCTCTGCAATTAACTTTATTGTATCGGGTATGGTTAATTTTCTAGATATAGAACTAACGTATGCACTCATAGTCTTTTCCATACAAGGCAATTGGGGGTATATAAAGTGTTTTATATGAGCGCTGAATAAGCACATAAAGAGAAGTATGTTGGACATATTATAGAATCGTACGAATATTGAGATGTTTTTTTTTATAATTTTATTTATTTTAAACTAGTAGCTTTCCGGTTCTGCTTACGGAGTATATATTATAAAAAAAACTTCAAATTTATAATCATGTGCAAATTCCTATAATGTTTTAAATGCCATTGTCACTCAAGGAATTATATTAAATTATTTGAACGAATGCTTCTAAAAAGAAATTGAAGAATCTCTGTTTATACTATAAAAATTATCTTATCAGGAAGATCTGACGAATAAAATAACATTTTCCCGCTTGTAAACTTATATACAATAAATACGAAATTAAATCAATATATCTCAAAATAAAAGCGCTAAAATTGTATGGGGTGATATACCAGTACTGCTTTCCTTCTCGAATATTTGAGTATATAAATATACCTGTGTATCAGTAAAATAATATCCGTCTACAATATATGAGTTCCAAATACATTTGGAAAAAAATAACAGACAGCATAATTGAAAATAACAGTAATGCCCATGTCCCTAATGTTCAAACCCAAAGGCAGTAATTGATGCCAATATATGTCAAAATAAAAGTGTTAAAACGTGTGAGACGATATACCCCTACTACTTGCATTTTTATAGACTAGAAAATATACTCATGTTTTACCATAGTTAATATAAGTTCATGTTAATAGGAGTTTACCTGTAATACATAGCCGTTCTTCGTACGTATTATATAATATCAAGAAGCATAAAATTCACAATCATGTGCAAATTGCTATACTATTCTAAATGGATTTGTTATTCAAAATATTCAATTAATTCTTCTTAAAAATGTATAAGAATCTCTGGGCACGATATACAAAATTATCGTCACAGGCAGGTCTGAAGAATAAATCATCCTGGTCAAGTTTGTAAGCAAATTTGAAAAAAAAAATAATTCTCTCAAAACTACAGAGATTGTCTAGACAATCGTACTTAATTATGTAAAATATTGATATTTCTCGATCCGGTGTCATTTTGATGAATTTAGCGTCATTTTACAATTTGGAGACCTTTCTGTCCATTCAGCGACATTTTAAAAAATCGGCAAATTCATCGCCAAGTGGGTGTATAGAACTAATAGTACCACTTGGCGACAAATTGACGAAATTTCATCACAATACTACCCTATAACAAAACAAAATTATTTCATTGATTTAGCTCAATTTTATTAATTTTAATATATTTTTATGGATGTATAAACATTTTTTTTCAATTTGTCGATATTTTAAATATTCGCTAAATACATTACTAAGTAGCACGGTTGGACTGACAGACGAGTGCTACTGAAACATAATTTCAGTATTCTCTTCTAACAAATCAAAATTAATTTCATTGATTTGGCGTCGTTTTTATCAATTTGGCGACATTTCCGTCAAATTGGCAGAGTTTAAAAAATTTGCCAATTTAGTTATATCCCGCCAAATTCGTAGATTTGAATTTGCAGATCTGAAGAATAAAACATCTTGATCCCGTTTGTATATACTCAAAGAAAGTACTAAAATTGTATTAGAATATATACCCCTTCTACTCTTATTCTGTTACAACAATCAGCTAAATGAGTTTGTTCTTCTTCGACCCAGACCGTCCGACCTATCAGAAAGGTATAAGGTATATGTTTGGACGGCCGGGAAGTGCCACCTTATTTAGATTGGAACCCAATCAGGGAGTCATCAACAGGGACAGTTCCCTCCTACCCCTACCACCAACCTCTCGGATGGATTAATGGACTCACAAGTTTAACGTGATCGTTCTCTGCGTGAAAACGGCGGCAGTTTTGGCAGTATTGGGAATTGAAATGTTGTTGTTGAGACCCAGACCGTCCGACCTACCAGAAAGGTGTAAGGTAACTGTTTGGACGGCCGGGAAGTGCCACCCAATTTACACCGGAACCTAGTGGGGGAGGCATCCACAGGGACCGTGCCCTCCTTCCCCTACCACCAACCTCTCGGAAGGACTTACGGACCCACATGTTTAACGTGATCGTACTTCGCATGAACACGGCGGCAGTTGTGGCAGCGTGCAAATCCAGCGCGCAAACCACCGGGCTACCGCGTCCGAAATGTGCCAACAGCACGCGGTGTTCCCAAGTGGTCACCCACCTGGAAACTAACCGCGCCCCATTGCTGCCTGACTTCGGTGATCTAACGAGAACCGGTGTTTTCAGCACGGTACGGCCGTTGGCCCGGGAATTGAAATGTGTAATTATCGCTTCTAAATTGTTCAGAATGTTGTTATTTGTAAGGTTTTTGAAACAGCTGTGATACAATGAAAACAGAAAGAAAAACATTTCATAAAATATATTTCAACGAAAACAAAACCCACTTAATATAATTAAAAATCACTCTATAAGTTTAGATGAGGTATTAAATTATGCATCTTACAGAGAAGTAACATTTTCTGGCAATGTTTTTTTTTCAACAAATATTTATAGTATTATGTATATTTCTCACTTTTTATTTTATTTTAACTTTAAAAACGACCATTGATGATGCATAAAGCTATGAAAATGCAGTGATGAAGATAGAAACAAACAAATAAAAATGAAGGTAAAGAAATCAAAGAGAAAGGGAAAATGGTTTCAGAAGTAAAATAAGTTATAATCTTCAAGATTGAAACATGAAACAAGGGTAAATGATAAACAAAAAAGGACCATTTTATCCGGAAAGAAATAATGGAACATTAAAAGAATAAGGACCATAGAAGTTTTGCAAACATGATTATAAGAACGCATACCCTAACAGCATTTTTTTTTTTCACAGTGACCTAAAATTTACGTCACACTGTGACTTTGGGACGTCATAAGACGTCGCAATACATCTCGGCAATGTCATATTGAGGTCACAGCGAAGTCATTTTGGTCATTTTCATGGACGTTTGTGACGTCGCATATTAATTTGTTTGTGACGTCATATTGCAATTGCCATTGTAATGTCGTCACATTATTACGTGTTAATTAAATTGTGGAAACGTCACAGTATATGGTCACAGTGAAGTTACAAAGTTACTAATACATAACGTCGCATAGAAGTCACAAATATGATGTCACATTGTGACCCAGGTGTCACGTGACTACAACGTCACTGTCACACATGTGACGATCTTTGCTGTAAGGGTAACAATATGGAGATCATACCAATAACAAAATGATAAAATTAACAATTATCACTAACTGAAAATCAAAGAGAGATTAGGAATTTAATAACATTATTTGCAGAGGACGAAATTAATGGAAAAGTATCATTGGCAAATGGTCTTGATTGAGAAACAATGGATAAGCCTTTAAGAAAGTTTAATAGTGTAATGCGTACAAATGTTCTTAGCCTTAAAAATCTAAAAACATAATTTTAGAATGTTCATCAATAGGGTATTTTGATGCGTATTTGTTTAAAAAACGCTCAAGCATTTCTTAACACGAAAATTAAGTTTTTGTTAGATCATTTTAACTAAGAATCATTTATAACGAATGTGATTAACACCCCATACTATTTAAGACAGAATAAGATAGAGAAGGTATATAATTTTGTTGATATGTTTAAAAATCAGGACTGAAATGAAACCAATAGAATATCTTTATAACTATATAGATTAAAAAATTTAAGATATAAAACTATAACATTTATCGTACAAAGAATACATCAAGGTGGATAAGAAAGCAAATAAGATTTTCAAAATTTACTTGATGTGATATATAAGCCGCATTCTGTTAGGATGCTGCGTTCAGGAGGAAAATAAGTTCGATGAACCAATTCAGCGAATAAAACAATGTCATATATATCATACAATTTATATACTTTTTTACGGTATATAGACTAAAATGACTAAAAACAATCTATTAGGAAAATTATTTATATCAACAATTCTTTAAAAAGCGATTCTATTTGCTTATATTTTGACTTGATCACCTATAAAGTAAAAAGAAATTAAAATACTGAGTATGTTACACAGGTAATAATTTGACATGTAGTTTAACAAAAATGAATTAGGTAACTTTAAGAATACTAGAACTGGCAGTTTTCAAGAATGATTCGCTTTATTTTGTTTCCAAATTCATCTGTAATTGACATATTTGAAAATTGTCCAAAATCGTCCTTGTATAAGTCTAAAGTTCTAAGTCTCGGCTGTTTTAGTATTTATGGCAAATAAACATTTATAATTGCAGTATAAATGTTTAATTGCAGTACAAATGCTTAATTGCAGTATAAATGTTTAATGATTTAACAATGTTTAATGTGTTTATTTGCAGTATAAATATTTAAAACACATACGTCAACATACTCTAAGGCATATAAGAAAATGTGTTGCCAATATATGAAGATAATATCAATTCTGCCTTTCAGAAAGAATTGAGTCGATAAACAGAAAAGTAGTTAAAAACCCCAAACCATGTTGAAAATAGCCCACAAAACAGACTGCATCTTAAAGACTATTAGTTATAGCATATTAAAAATGGATTCATTAATTTTCTTGCTTCAAAATAGGTATGAAAGGGACTATTCAATTGACATGATATTTTTAACACTATACAGCAAAGTTGAAAAGTGTTTATGACTTTGTTCATTCTGTCTGTCTATCTGTCTGTCCGTTAGCACGGTAACTGCCGTAAAAATGACTTAATCAAAATGAAATTTTAGTATGTTGTTCAGACGGTCTGTAGGACCTACGGGAATATAAATGAATAATATCACCCAATTAGTTTTGGATTGAACCCGGGTAGAAAAATGAAATACATTGAGCCCTATGGGACCTAATTTTTCAAACATTTTTTAAGCGGATTTAAAACTCACAAATTGCTTCGAAAATTTGAGGTAGTAGTCAAATTGTTCCATAAAATATATAAAAAAAATTCAGCGAAATATATTCAGTAGTTTTTTAAATAAAAATTAAAATAATAATTACACATCTTATATGAAACGATCACATGACCATGATATGAAACGATCACATGACCCACTTCAAAATGATATATGCCATCCATCTTGTTTCAAAATCGTGATTTTTTAAAGTTCTTTTTAATTCATATTGAGTGTTGTATCCGTCCTAAAACTACTTTATTTTTGCTTAAATTCTGTGCATCTACATACTAAAACAACACAATGACAATATATTTGAGTTTAAAATCTCATTCAAATTTGATTATTTCTACAACTAAGCCTACTTTTCACCTATGTAAAATGTAAACTGCAAAATATGTAGAATGAGTTGTATTAGAATTACTGTATTTCTTTAACACGAAATAATTCAGTCCATGGAGTCTGCATGGCTGATATGGATGAAATATTAATTGATTTTATAAACAGAAGGACGATTTTTTTCGATGCAGTTTTAAGCATAGAGTTTATGAATTGTAGCTCCATGGTCTTAATTTTTAAATAAAATAAATTATTATAGTATTGTAATAAATGAAATGGAGAAAGTTATGAATGAAATCCTGCTTTTTCAGAGAGATCCAGGCGTGTTATTTTTTCTATGACGTCATTTGAATTTATTTCAGTTGTTTTCGATGAAGTTTTCAAATATAATAAATTATCGTAGTATTATGATAGTTTTAAAAATATTACCCTGGAATGTATTGCATTTTAGAGATATTTAAATTAGGCAATTTATATTTCAATGCCGTCATTTGAATGAAGTTCATTTTTTTCAATGAAGGTTTAAGTTTTCAAATATAATAAATCAATGTAGTATTGTGATAAGTTTTAAAATATTACCGAGGAATGTATTGCGTTTTCGACTTTTTTAAATAAAATTGCATTGAAGTTGGAAAGTGTTTCATAATCAATGCTTTAAGCATGATTGATCTTTCCTGTTTTATTTAAATTTTTTAACAGATCAGTCAAAACGATAGCCCTTTTCATTGTACAGCCAGGTTTTGCCTCTAAACATCCTATACAGTTGTCAAAACTCTATGAGGTATTAAAAAATTATCTTCCCAAGGATCAAGACGAGAAGTATAGAGAGCCTCCCTGTTTCAGGTTTCCATGACGGTAATATTCAGAGAGATTTCGAATTATGTCATGGCAGTTAAAAAAATAAATATTCAACCAAACAAAAAGCAGATAAAATGGACGTGTTTTATGCCGATTGCCAGGAAGGACTAAAATTATCAGATCGCGTAGAAATTCGCAAAATTGCCATATATAATTAGTTTTGTTACTGCTATTGTAGTTAAAAGTTATTCCATACTGGTGAGATTTCACTAAGCGCGAAATCGCTCCATGGATACTTTTTTCTGCAATGTAACTGTTTTTCCCATTTTGGGATTCGCCCCTTTCTGACGGTCTCTCGTGAATGTTAAGCATTTATATAGTCAAATATATAAACGTCTCAATGTGAATATTTTTATCATCCATGCAGTTAGCAGTATATCATATTACTCAACATATATATTACTCATCACATTATATCATACTCATAATTTATATCATATTAAAAGCTAATAATATACACTAAATACGAGATTCAAATAAACAGAAACTGTTAAGTATCAAAAAAAACGGTCTCGAAATTGAAAACATGCAATTCATTGCATAAATGATGAAATAGAAAAAACAACTATAGAAAAAAATTAGAGTTCACTCTTATAACACATTAAACTATCCATAAACCCAGTAGATAAGTAAATTTTGTGAGAAAGAAAATATGAACATTAATAAAATCTTAAAGGAGATCATTTTCATAAAAGAAAGGGGATTCTTTCAGAGACGTTTCGTTTTATTTCCCATTTTAACACTTTACAACAAAGTTGAAAAGTGTTTATGACTTTGTTCATTCTGTCTGTCTATCTGTCTGTCCGTTAGCACGGTAACTGCCGTAAAAATTACTTAATCAAAATGAAATTTTAGTATGTCGTTCAGACGGTCTGTAGGACCTACGGGAATTTAAATGAATAATATCACCCAATTAGTTTTGGATTGAACCCTGGTTAAAAAAATGAAATACATTGAGTCCCATAGGACCTAATTTTTCAAACATTTTTTAAGCGGATTTAAAATCACAAATTGCTTCGAAAATTTTAGGAAATATTCAAATTGTTCCATAAAATATATAAAAAAAAATCAGCGAAATATATTCAGTAGTTTTTTAAATAAAAATTAAAATATTAATTACACCTCTTATATGAAACGATCGCGTGACCATGATATGAAACGATCACGTGACCATGATATGAAACGATCACATGACCCATTTCAAAATGATATATGGCATCCATCTTGTTTCAAAATCGTGATTTTTTAAAGTTCTTTTTAATTCATATTGAGTGTTGTATCCGTCCAAAAACTACTTTATTTTTGCTTAAATTCTGTGCATCTACATACTAAAACAACACAATGACAATATATTTGAGTTTAAAATCTCATTCAAATTTGATTATTTCTACAACTAAGCCTACTTTTCACCTATGTAAAATGTAAACAGCAAAATATGTAGAATGAGTTGTATTAGAATTTCTGTATTTCTTTAACACAAAATAATTCAGTCCATGGAGTCTGCATGGCTGATATGAATGAAATATTAATTGATTTTATAAACAGAAGGACGATTTTTTTCGATGCAGTTTTAAGCATAGAGTTTATGAATTGTAGCTCCATGGTCTTAATTTTTAAATAAAATAAATTATTATAGTATTGTGATGAATGAAATGGAGAAAGTTATGAATGAAATCCTGCTTTTATAGAGAGATCCAGTCGTGTTATTTTTTCTATGACGTCATTTGAATTTATTTCAGTTGTTTTCGATGAACTTTTCAAATATAATAAATTATCGTAGTATTATGATAGTTTTAAAAATATTACCGTGGAATGTATTGCATTTTAGAGATATTTAAATCAGGCAATTTATATTTTAATGCCGTCATTTGAATGAAGTTCATTTTTTTCAATGAAGGTTTAAGTTTTCAAATATAATAAATCAATGTAGTATTGTGATAAGTTTTAAAATATTACCGAGGAATGTATTGCGTTTTCGACTTTTTTAAATAAAATTGCATTGAAGTTGGAAAGTGTTTCTTAATCAATGCTTTAAGCATGATTGATTTTTCTTGTTTTATTTAAATTTTTTAACAGATCAGTCAAAACGATCGCCCTTTTCATTGTACAGCCAGGTTTTGCCTCTAAACATCCTATACAGTTGTCAAAACTCTATGAGGTATTAAAAAATTATCTTCCCAAGGATCAAGACGAGAAGTATAGAGAGCCTCCCTGTTTCAGGTTTCCATGACGGTAATATTCAGAGAGATTTCGAATTATGTCATGGCAGTTAAAAAAATAAATATTCAACCAAACAAAAAGCAGATAAAATGGACGTGTTTTATGCCGATTGCCAGGAAGGACTAAAATTATCAGATCGCGTAGAAATTCGCAAAATTGCCATATATAATTAGTTTTGTTACTGCTATTGTAGTTAAAAGTTATTCCATAATGGTGAGATTTCACTAAGCGCGAAATCGCTCCATGGATACTTTTTTCTGCAATGCAACTGTTTTTCCCATTTTGGGATTCGCCCCTTTCTGACGGTCTCTCGTGAATGTTAAGCATTTATATAGTCAAATATATAAAGGTCTCAATGTGAATATTTTTATCATCCATGCAGTTAGCAGTATATCATATTACTCAACATATATATTACTCATCATATTATATCATACTCATAATTTATATCATATTAAAAGCTAATAATATACACGAAATACAAGATTCAAATAAACAGAAATTGTTAAGTATCAAAAGAAACGGTCTCGAAATTGAAAACATGCAATTCATTGCATAAATGATGAAATAGAAAAAACAACTATAGAAAAAATTTAGAGTTCACTCTTATAACACACTAAACTAATCGTAAACGCAGTAGATAAGTAAATTTTGTGTGAAAGAAAATATGAACTTTAATAAAATCTTAAAGGAGATCATTTTCATAAAAGAAAGGGGATTCTTTCAGAGACGTTTCGTTTTATTTCCCATTTTAACACATTACAACAAAGTTGAAAAGTGTTTATGACTTTGTTCATTCTGTCTGTCTATCTGTCTGTCCGTTAGCACGGTAACTGCCGTAAAAATGACTTAATCAAAATGAAATTTTAGTATGTCGTTCAGACGGTCTGTAGGACCTATGGGAATATAAATGAATAATATCACCCAATTAGTTTTGGATTGAACCGTGGATAAAAAAATGAAATACATTGAGCCCCATAGGACCTAATTTTTCAAACATTTTTTAAGCGAATTTAAAATTCACAAATAGCTTCGAAAATTTTAGGTAATATTCAAATTGTTCCATAAAATATATAAAAAAAATCAGCGAAATATATTCAGTAGTTTTTAAATAAAAATTAAAATAATAATTACACCTCTTATATGAAACGATGACGTGACCATGATATGAAAAGATCACGTAACCCACTTCAAAATGATATATGGCATCCATCTTGTCTCAAAATCGTAACTTTTAAAGTTCTTTTTAATTCATATTGAGTGTTGTATCCGTCCTAAAACCACTTTATTTTTCCTTAAATTCTGTACATCTACATACTGAAACAACGCAATTACAATATATTTGAGTTTAAATGTTTATCCAAATTAGATTATTTCTGCAACGAAGACTATTTTTCACCTATAAAATGGAAACAGCAAAATATGTAGAATGAGTTGTATTGGAATTACTGTATTTCTTTAACACAAAATCATTTAGTTCATGGAGTCTGCATAGCTGATATGAATGAAATATTCATTGATTTTATAAAGAGAAGGACGATTTTCGTCGATGAAGTTTTGCGCATAGAGTTTAATTACTTGTTGCTCCATGGTCTTAATTTTTAAATTATTATAGTATTGTGATGAATGACATGAATGGGAAATTATTTATGAATGAAATGCTGCTTTTATAGAGAGAGCCAGCCGTGTTATTTTTTCTATGACGTCATTTTAATGAATTTCAGTTGTTTTCGATGAAGTTTTCAAATATAATAAATTATCGTAGTATTATGATAATTCTAAAATTATTACCGAGGAATGTATCACATTTTAGAGATGCCTAAACTTGGCAATTTATATTTCAATGCCATCATTTGAATGAAGTTCATTTTTTCCGATGAAGATTTAAGTTTTCAAATGTAATAAATTAATGTAGTACTGTGATAACTTTTAAAATATTACCGAGGAATGTATTGCATTTTAAACATGTTTAAATAAAATTGCATTGAAGTTGGAAAATGTTTCATAATCAAAGCTTTAAGCATGATTGATCTTTCTTGTTATTTCCTGGAACAGCTTTGTGTTTCGCGATTCCTGATTCGGTATTTAATAAAAAAATTATTATGTTTCATATTAATTGCCGAGTGACATAATTTATAAATTGTTCCTTACCATTATTTAGACTAGTGATTTACATTTTAGTTAAAACCAATTATCTTATGCTTACATAAGTTATTTTACTACTATGTTGGAAAACATTATCTGCATATATACAGGATGTTGCCTTTAAGTGGCGACAAACTCAGAGGGGTGATATAAGACTTCAAGAGGAACAAAAATTGTCATAGAACATTGTATTGCAAACCACATTTATTCGGTGAAAAACACAAAAATTCATATGAAGGGTGTGACGTCGAGTGTGAAAAAAAGGCCAATAATAAATAGAAAATCCATTTATTTGATCGCATGATTACAACACAGCCTGTGTTGTACATAATTAAAGTACAATAATAAGTACAAAATAACTACAAAAAGTAAAATAAATAAGTACAAAAACGATTTACTTGACGGCAGGATTACAATACAGCCTGTGCAGCACAGTTTAGTGTCAGAAAGGAGATGAAAAAAAAGGATTACAGGAGCTGGTCTAAGTCGCTGCCGCGAATGTCATTGCACAACCGACAGCGACGGAGTAACGATTGTCGGACGTGCTCAATGATACTGATTGTGCTGGCGATGTCTACCGCAGCGACGACAAGCCGTGCTATAAGATCCTCCAGTGTTTCCACAGGTAGCTGATACACGCGTGATTTAAGATGTCCCCAAAAGATGAAGGCCAATGGATTAAGGTAAGGAGAGCGTGGAGGCCAAACATCAGGTCCAGTGCGTCTAATCCAACTCCCGGGATATGTAGCATGGACGTGGTTACGTACCACAATTTAGAAATATGCTGGTGCACCGTCATGCATGAACCACAAGTTCTGCCGCACTGTGGCCGGTACACCTTGCAGCACATCCAGGAGGATGTGCTACAGGAAAACAAGGTACGTTGCATCATGGAGGCGTTCGAGAAGAAGGCACGGTCCACACAGATATTCTCCGAGGATCCCTCCCCAGATTTAAACACTGAACTTGTGTTGAAATTTCAACGGGACAGTGTTGTGGTGATTTTCGGACCACCACAAATGTGCATTTTCACGTTGACCAGGCCTTCTCGTGTAAAGCTGGCTTCGAAATACAGTATCCCTATTGAAACCTTCGAAGAATGGAGTAGTGCTATTCAGATGGCATATAAGTCAAAATATCATAATGCCGTATCCCCTGCTATAATACATAGATATAGTAAAGATGCATTGTCAACCTTACACAAAAAAATTTGTAATAACATGCGTCGACAAAGTAACGACAGATTATGCATTTACTTGTGTTTTGCTTTATAAACAGTTATTATACAGATGTTATCACGATCCAGGTGTATACCTTCCTTTACAGCAATCTAAGTCAGAAATTGAGAATCGCATTAAATCGAAATACATTAAATTGAGATACAAAATGAAACAAATCCGTTTTCCATATATAACTTTAATACCTAAACTTCATAAAGACCCTGTTAAATTTCGTCCCATTACAAATGGTTTTCAATCATATTTGACAACAGCTAATAAAAAACTCTTATCTATTTTAAAAGTAGTAATGATTAAGATTAAAAATAAAGGTGCATATTTTATTAGTAATAGTATGGAAGCTATTAAAAAAATAAATGTAATTACTGAATATTTGTATTTTAAAAGTTTCGATTTTAATGACTTGTTTTCAAATATAAACATTAAAGACTTATACGATATAGTCATGGAGATTTACGGAAAATACAATCTGCAGTCTATTATTAATAAATACAATTTTAAAACATTAGTAGAAATGGTTTTATTCGAAACTGTACTGTTTGATGGCAATTATTTCAAACAATTACATGGTATACCCATGGGTGGTAGTTGTTCATCAATACTTGCTGATATATATCTAAGTAAGTATGAAGATGGAACGCACATATTAAACGAAATCCTGTTCACTCGCTACGTTGACGATATTTTAATAGCGTATCCATATGAAGCATATCAGATGAATTTTACTTTCTATCCACAGCATTTAAAACTTACTGAAACACCATACAATGTCAACAAAAGTCTAAATTTTCTAGATCTAACAATATACCAACAACCAGGTGGTTCTACTGGTTTCTGTTTGTACGATAAACGCAACGACTTCCACTTCAAAATCAATTATATCATAAACTGGAACTCATGTATGCACAAAAATGGTTTTAGAAATATTATACTGGGGCAATTGATGCGTAGTCAGAAAATAAACAGTAAAAAGGAAGATAGATATTTATGCGACTTCCGTTTCCTACAAAACACCATCTCACAAGGTTTTCCTAAGTGTTTTTTATGTAACATTATCTACAAATTTTATAAAATAACAGTAACCGATTGTTATCGATTATATTTAAAGAGAACTGATGGCAATATACAAACTGGATAGTCACAGGTAAAGCATAGTGATATCTGATATGGGACCACTTGAATAGGGCCTATTGTGTAATACGGTATGGAAGATTTATTTCATCTGGTATAATACGGTATACAAGATGTACATCTGCATGTATGATAACTATCATTGAGGTAAATGGTTTTAGAGATAGAATTTGTTATTATTGTCATATTAAATGCCAATATTTAAAGTCTTATTTAAGTAAAAGCTATGTAGTTTTGCTCATTTATACTAGTGAACATATTTCAAACATTTACTGTTAGTGATTTTTGATATGGCTGGATCTCAACAATTCTCTCTTATATTTATTTGTGCATAATGTCTGGTCTTCATCTTACAACTTGATACATTCGTATTCTATTTTGCAATGTACCGGCTCTCCGGGAGTGTTGTCGCGACGCAAATTATGCTTAACCGGGGTGACGGGGTCACAACCCCCCGGCCATCTTTTGGTACATTGCTTCCATCCATACTTCTTTTCATTTTGAAAATATTTTTAATCCTCTTTTTATTGCAGCTTTGCGCCTTTTAAGTGTGATTTCTGATAAATTTATAATATTATATTTCACGGTATTTTCATATTATATATATATATATATATATATATATATATATATATATATATATATCTGTGTATAAGTAACATATACCTCGTCTACAATGAGTTTCAAACATATTTGCCAGCACGGAATATATAATATAACGAAGCATAAAATTCACAATCATGTGCAAATTAATATACTATTCAAAATGAATTTGTTATATAAAATATTTAAATTCTTCTAAAAATGATAAGAATATTTGGGATCGATATATAAAATTATCTTCACAAGCAGATCTGAAGAGTAAAGCTTCCTGGTCCAGTTTGTACCAAGATTTAGAAAACATATTTTTTAATTCTCACAAAACGACTGAGATTACCTAGAAAATCGTACTTAATTATGCGAAATATTGATTTTTCATCGACTCGATGTCCTTTTGATGAATTTAGCTTCATTTTATTTTTTTCGCGACATTTTCGTCAATTTATCGACAAGAGGGACTATAAAACTCACCGTCGCACTTGGCGACAAATTGACGAAACATCAGCACAATACTACACCTAACAAAGGAAGATTAATTTCATTCATTTAGCACGATTTTATCAACTTCAAGACATTTTTACGGATTTACAAATATTTTTATCAATTTGGTGACCTTTTAAATATTCATATATGTTTTACTAAGTAGCACGGTTAAACTGAAAGACAAATACCTACCGAAACATCATTTCACTATTAAATTCTAACAGACCAAATTTAATTGCATTTATTTAGCGTTGTTATCATCAATTTGGTGACATTTTCGTCAATTTGGCAATGTTTAAGAAAAGTTGCCACGTTAGCAATATCAAGCTGAATTCGTAGATCTGAATATGCAGATTTGTAGAGTAAAATATCCTGATCCCGTTTGTAAGAAGGAAAACCCCAATGAAAGCACTAAAATAGTATTAGAAGACATACCCGTTCCACTATTATTCTGTTTCATCAATCGGCTAAATGAGTTTATTAGCTGGAAACAATACATGAGTTTGTTGGTTAAACACAATATATAAATTTTAAAACTCTTTGTCAAAATAAATTAAAGTGATGTACGCAGTTCGTAATAAATATAATTAAAGGTAAAATCAAACCGTTCATTTATAAGATATATTTTTACATCCATTTATTTATTATTCAAATCGGAAAAATAATAAAAAAATTAACAAACACATTTGAATTAATTGCGTTGCTAAGCAACATGATATAAGAAAGAATATTTCTCATAAAATGCTGATAATTTACCATTTTGATTTCTTATTACATTTATTGTTCAGTAAGAGCCTGTGAAAAATAAACTATGGGTATAGAGTTTCCATTTAAATTCATGTTTCAAACGTGCGAATTTCAAAAGTGACTAATAAGAGCAATTAACTCCAACTAAGCCCAGAGATAGAGTTTTAATTCACTTTTACGTTTTAAACCAGATATTTCCAACTTTGTTCATTTAGAGGAACCAGGGAGTTAGAGAGGAGAACTACTATGAAAGATTCCGTTTTTCATTAATCTCTCGACAACCCCTGATTTTAAAAATTAAAAACATGGCCTAAATTTCAAGCGGGCTATTTGAAGGCTACCCACATAATGTCATTAAATTCGGTTCAGCCTTTCTCCCGCGATGATGAAACAAACAGACAGACAGACAGACATATTTTCAATCATATTTATACAGATAATTTATAATTTTTTGAAATAATTTCAACACATACATTTATTATTAATTTAGCAGAAATATGTAGATTTTGCCACGCTGTCTGTGTAAGAAGTTAATAAATGACGTAGAAATATCAGTACATATGTATCAGTCGAAATCAATATTTTAACATGAACTGGATTACTTACAGTTATATGAAATTTTTAATGATTTTGTACTTTAATACGTTCGCTATGATCGTTGTCTTATGTTAATATTCAATTACTTGATTTACACATTTCATTGACGCTAAATCAATATCAATAAAATGTGCACCTCTTACATTTTACAACAAACGCCCTACCAGACACAAATTTAAAATTTGTGGTCCATGTCACGTCTAAGCATTAATTCCGTTTTTAAAGAAGCATTTCCATATATTAAAATTTTCAGTAACTTATTTTGTATAATTTTGTTACATTTTATCCCCTAAATAATTAAAGTTCATTAAATTTATTCAAAATGAATTTGAGAAACAATACATAAAATAATTATATTTTGTACCGTATTGTTTAGTAACTATATATATATATATATAATCAGGTATTGAATATGTTTGTATTTGTAATGATATCAAACGCTTAATTGAGATAAAGTGATTTATGGCATGAATGTGTTTAGTGTCAGAATATGAACATGCTGTTAACTGCTCAGAGTCTTCTGTGAGTTATGTAATCTATTAAGTCTACTCAATGATCCTTGTCTATCTCAATTTCATTACACAGTACATATGGTAAAATCCTATGCACCGAAATTAATTAAATATTTATAGATAGAGCGATTACTAAAGACAATAATATGTTAGACATAAAAATATGTGTAGAAATTAAAGAAAAACACTTGTAAAGATGGATTAAAATGACATACACTTTATTGTATTCATGCAGCAAAGATATTGATATATTTTCCATTACTATAAATTACAGGCTGATTTTTTCCACACTATAATGCTGCATTTCGCTCGATAAAAATCCAATGTATTAATTAAATTAAATATTTAGTTCAATTTGGAATAATAGTGTATCGTTTTGTATAAGTCCGCCAATAAACCAGCCAATTGGTCTCCATCTTAAAATATGAAATATAGTCTTTGTAACTCTCTAAAATCCACTGAAAAGGAATACAATTAGAATACACAATAATAATAGAGAAGGGGATTTAAAATGAAATCAATTTATTTAAAAAAATACATCAGTACTACTTTAAAAAATATATTATTAAACTGATCATTATTTAATTGCTTACAAATTGTTATTGCCATTTTTTTTGTCTCAATTTTAAGATGTATGGTGACAGTTTTAAAAATATCACAATCCTTATTGACCCCGGAACTATCTACAGTTCTAATTTTCAAATGAATACAAATTATTGTTATAAACTATACTCGAAATTATTTACTCATCAGAAATTCCGCAGATGTATTTTCACTTGAGTACTTCCTGATTTCCATTTACCGCTATTGTTTCAAAACTGTAAAACTTTCTGTCATAAATACAAAGTGTGGTACACAAAACAGATAACATCCAATTTGTTTCTTTAAAAAAATTTCATAGTGAATTCAGATTGACTTATTTTTACTTAGATCACGTAAGATTACTTAGATGACGTTATTTTTACTTAGATCATAAATCGTACAGCCTTATATTGCATTGTTGCCGCATTATAACCCACCATGTTTTTTATCTGTGCGAATTCCTAAAAAATAAGTATATTAAATTATACTACACAATTAACTTCATACATTTTAACTTAAAAATAAACGATATATAGTATACATATTGAATTAAGAATCACATTATTTTATATATATATATATTTATATATTTAAGGAGGAGTTATAAAATATGATTGGTACATACATCTTTTGTTGTCTTGAGACATTTAACCGATCCAGGGTCATTCATTGCTACACCACCTCTCAATATTTACTATAGGCTGAGTATATTGACTAACTACACCACACTTGTATATATGAAAGAATTTTAACACCATGTCTGAATCTGAATAATGATACTTAAATCCACTTTCTTGACTCGCATAGCCTTTCCATTCTTAAAGTGAACTATTCACACCATTTTTTAATATTGACTGCTGGATTCATGTGTATCTTAATAAATTCATCTTCTCTATGTGAATAAGGACTCATATACGTTGCATTTTCTGCCTGTTACCATATTTTTTAACCTGAGATCCAGATACACACTCCGTATCTCAATTGTTATCCTTAGGGCGCTGCAGCAGTATTTCCACATTTGTTAATTCTTTAACCAATCTGCATGGTTTCGGCTTTGGCTTCCAGTAGATTTTCTAACGCAAACACACCTGTAGTTTAAGTGCCTTTATATATTGATTGCGTGACCTCTCGGGGCAGGACTGTTTCAAACTAATGCATACGAATCTGGTCTTTTGTCAGGCTTTCTAGATATCATACATGTATGCACATTAACACAGTCAAAATATTTTCTGATCTCACATACTCTCGTCCTAACACAAGTATAATACTATATATAGTTGGCACAATATATAGCTGATACACGTTCAAAACAGAGTATTGTGTCAAACACTAAAGTTTATTTTTACACCGTTTATCAGTACTATGGGCATTATATTAGGTCGAGCATTAAAGCAATGCAAAATTTAACATTTGACTAATTTACTATTTTTATATATGCACATGCACTCGCCTAATATTTATACATTTATATAAATTTAATGACACCTCTTACATAATAAACAAATTTTTAACAAATTAACAACATTATTAGCATTCCTGTTTCCATGTTACCATTTAACACTTTACAACGTAGTTGAAAAGTGTTTATGACTTTGTTCAATCTGTCTCTCTGTCTCTCTATCATATTGCACGATAACTGCCGTAAAAATGACTTTATCAAAATAAAATTTTAGATTGTTGTTCAGACGGTCTGTCAGACCTATGGGAATATAAATGAATAATACCACCTAATTAATTTTGAATTGAACCCGAGTTGAAAAAAAAATGAAATACATTGAACCCTATGAGCCCTAATTTTTCAAACATTTTAAGTGAATTTATAATTCACAAATTGCTTCGTGAGGATATCCCAAGAATGTCATAGATGAGACTCTTGAGATATCACCACAAAAAGAAGTCGAGGCACAATAGATAGGGTGTTCGGCCTCTCAAAAATTGGAACTGAAAATAACTGCTGCAAACTGTTAAGGTCGTACATTCGGTGTTACAAAAATAGTATATGTGTTCCTCTTCCCCAAATGAATGTGCATACATAGTTTTCTTCTTCAACCAGAAAATAGTAACCAGAATGACGCTTCTAAGTTTGCGGAGAGACCGCTTCCCTAAAGAGTAAGCGCCATATAACGCCTTTACATTTCATTTCCGACCCAGTAAACACCGACGAAAAATGTTTGATTGGGTGTGTACTACCACCTCGTAAATTTGGACCAACGGTTTTTAATCACCCTGTGTATGGTACTGTATAGTTATAGTATTTTAATCGTGTAGAAAATCGCAAGTCGAGTTTTTGAATCACCCTGTATAGAGACCTAACATGGCATAAACTTTTATTTGCAAAGCGGTTTTGGATCATTATTTTGTAATTGTGTACTTTTTATTTATAATATCCATACATATAAATATTAAACAATGCGCAACATATATAACAAAGTGGGAACTATCATATGCAGTATGGTTAGCTATAATCAAAATGCTGGGTCTGTAAATTAATCACTTGCATTGACTGGCGTTTTATCTATTGCAACTTACTGCTAACCATCCTGCTTCGAAAGAGTATTTAATCTTTGCAGTATTCAAATAACAACGGGAAAATCAGTCCCAGTCAAAATGCGATAAGTTCTAATTGAAATGACTTCAGCGAAAGGTGTTGAAGACCCAGACCGTCCGACTCGTCCAAAGGACTAAGAGCAACTATTTGGACGGCCGGTCAGCGAAAGGTGTGAAAGAATTTAGTTTATCTATTACAATTTATTCAGTTTTATCAGTTTACAGAATTACACATAAAATGGGACAGTAAATAATGATATTTTTATGTATAAATTAAATTTAGAAAGCTCTAAGTAAACATTTTACATAGGAGTCAAAATTATATAAACAGTCATCATTTTTTATTAATTGCTTTAATTGTATTATATATGACTATGAATTTTACACCAAAAAACATTTTATGATTAAATTTAACCTTAATATCTCTGAGAGCATTTTGCATCATTTTGGTAATTTTTAGTCGAAAAAAGGCGAGCGATGCCATGCTTGAGGGTTTTGCTCGGAGAACTTTGCAACCCTTAAATCCATGCCATTAAAATTATGATAGCGACTTTGGGCGTAAACGATACTCCCGGTAAGTCTAGCATATTCTCCAAAAGCTGCATAGGAGCCAATAAAGATGCATCCCAACATCACAGAAAGGCTGCACAAATGAGAGTCGGGGAAGGTGTGTTTCCGCACAGCAAAACAGGATCCAAGTGACTAGCATGAAATTAGATGAGGTTCAGTAATGTAAGAATGAAGTTGGTAAAATATAAGTAGTCATAGTGGAATCAGAAAATGTGGTAAAACATTAGAGACAGCAAATCAAAGTATTGGTAGTACTAAAGAGGTAGCTGATATTTTAACCTATGATTGGGTCAGATCCCCTCAGCAAGCCAGGCCAATCGATGAGACAGAGCAACGTTACTAAATGTATGAGCCAAATTTATTTATAACCGGTCGAGTTCTATTCCTCTATAATGTTTGGATAAAATAAAGGTCTCACAGTAAAACCTTCAGGGTCACTCCTTGTAATAATTAAGAAGGGTGAGTGTAAATATATATGAATCATGATTGAGTATCAAATAAATAATAATTTAAAAATAAACTTGTGTAATTAATGACCAAAATAATATTTTATTTTAGCTAAGGTAAGTGAGCCACGAATAAGTACTAGTATGCATAATATTCATAATTTCTTTGATTGTTTGTTCCAATTTTTGAATATAATTATTTTCTATGCATGTATTTCATAAGAATCACTTTAATAAATGCATATAATCAATTGTTAAACTGAAAGTATTTTAATCAAATATCATTTCCAAAATGCCTTAATTTTTCAATGTATTCTGCATAAGTATTTCTATTTCACTGTATCCATATCTTCAATATAAATTGCTGATAGAATAATGATAACAATTACACGGTGTTTGGAAATTGGACGTTTTGTAAAAGCGTTGTGGATTTATGCAAATGGCCAGAATTTCCAGCGTTTCCAACACATTGCAAATGATTCCACAGAAAGGTAACTCTCATAGATGGTTGTTGACTTTCTTTCCACATTTTTGCTAATTCTCAACATATTCATATGTTGAAGACCCAGAACGACCGACTCATCCTAAGGACTCGAGCAACCATTTGGACGGGCGGGAAAGAACATGTTCATATGTTGTTGTTTTTGAAACCCAGACCGTCAGGCCTACAAGAAAGGAGTAAGGTAACATATTCATATGTGTCACTTTCACTGCTACCAGGGAAATGTTAACGGAATTTCTGTTTTGCAATGTGCTGTTTGTTCACAATGAGATATTGGGAGTTGGACGTTTTGTAAAATCGTCGTTGTTTTATACAAATGACGTGAATCGCCACCTCTGCCAGTGCATTGCAAAGTCCAGAAACAAATAGTTGCTTGTTGACTCTTTTACTTTTGTTGTTAATTCTAAACACATTTGAAAATGTTATTTTTACTTTGTTTCTGCGACAAGCAATGGAATAGTAATGCAGTTTATGGTTTCTGTAGTTTTAATGCGATATTATAAAGTGGCATCGGAGTAGCATTTTGTTATTCTCGGGCCGAAATCATAACCACGATAATCTGATACATTTTATCAGTAAAAATTCACAGTACATATTTTCAAACGTCTAAATCTCACATATGACCCCTTACTAGAGTTTCGTAAATATTTGAAAATATTTTATGATTAACTTTTATATCCTCATTAATAATTGGAAAGAGGACTTATACATCCATATTCTATAGGAGCAAAAGCAAGCGTCAAGATTTCCTTAAAACTTTTGTATTAATATTGCCTAACATTTATTTTATATATTATGGTCATAAGTTTCTAAATTTATCTCCTGAAATACGCAAAGGTATGCTAATCGCAACACCTTCCCACGACACAAATATACTAATTAAAATTCGTAAACCAACTTATGGATTTCTTAAAATAATTACGTATAATTTCTACGCCCAAACAAAGTAATTAAGGAGTACATAAAAGATGAATAAGAATATTTAAAAACAAGAAGATCAATCATGCTTAAAGAATTGATAATGAAACACTTTTCGACTTCAATGCAATTTTATTTAAACATCTCAAAAATGCAAGTCCTAGGTAATATTTTAAAACTTATCACAGTACTACATTAATTTATTGTATTTAAAAACTTAAACCTTCATCGAAAAAAATGAACTTCATTCAAATGACGGCATTGAAATAAAAATTGCCTGGTTTAAACATCTCTAAAATGCGATACATTCCTCGGTAATATTTTTAAAATTATAATGATACTACAATAATTCATTATATTTGAAAACTTCATCGAAAACAACTGAAATTCATTCAAATGACGTCATTGAAAAAATAACACGCCTGGCTCTCTCTATAAAAGCAGCTTTTCATTTATAACCATTTTCCAATTCATTTCATTCATAACAGTACTAAAATAATTTATTTTATTTAAAAACTTACGACCATGGAGCTACAAATAATTAAACTCAATGCTTAAAACTACATCGAATAAAATCGTCCTTCTCTCTGTAAAATCAATGAATATTTCATTCATATCAGCTATGCAGACTCCATGAGCTAAATAATTTTGCGTTAAAGAAATAGATCAATTCTTAATAACTAATTCTATATATTTTCCTGTTTACATTTTACATAAGTGAAAAATAGGCTTCGTTCTAGAAATAATCGAATTTGGATGATCATTTAAAATAAAATATATTGTTATTGCGTTGTTTCAGTATGTAGATGCACAGAATTTAAGCAAAAATAAAGCGGTTTTAGGACGGATACAACACTCAATATGAATTAAAAGGAACTTTAAAAATAACGATTTTTAGACAAGATGGATGTAAAAATTTTATTTTGAAGTGGGTCACGTGATCTTTTCATATCATGGTCACGTGATCGCTTCATATTAGAGGTGTAATTAATATTTTAATTTTTATTTAAAAAACTACTGAATATATATTGCTGAATTTTTTTAATATACTTTATGGAATCATTTAAATATTTCCTAAAATTTTCGAAGCAATTTATGAATTTTAAATCCGCTTAAAAAATGTTTGAAAAATTAGGTCCCATAGGGTTCAATGTATTTCATTTTTTCAACCCGGGTTTATCCAAAACTAATTGGGTGATATTAATCATTTATATTCCCTTAGGTCCTACAGACCGTCTGAACAACATACTAAAATTTCATTTTGATTAAGTCGTTTTTACGGCAGTTATCGTGTAACGGACAGACAGACAGACATACAGACAGAATGAACAAAGTCATAAACACTTTTCAACTTTGTTGTAAAGTGTTAAAAATCGTCTTTAAAATGAGTATAGCAATATCTGAACTTGTTAAGAGTCTTTCTAATAGATAAGACACTTGTCAAATTAAAGTCGTATTATATTTAAATCTTGAAAATCAGAAAATTAATGTCCTCTATAAAGAAATATTACTGCCGAGATTTTTTTTACTTGTTCTTCCTATTCTATTTTTAAATCTTGAAGCATGTTTGATTTCCACCTCTCGTGATTACAATCAACTTTACTGAAGTTCATGTGACTTTCGGTAATTACAGTGTTACGCTTAATGTATTAATTGAATTAATTTATTTATGCAATTCATTTTAATTTGAAGGGGTCACGAATATTTATGGGTTTTCCTGGCCCTTTATATTCGTCTATATTAACAAAATTTTAGAACTAGAAAGAGGTATTTTAAATTCGGGCGAAAACTTTGAAATTTATTCTAAATTTTACATTTCGTTACCATGTCAGCGTGCCTGTCTGTTTGTCGTCTGCCTGTGGTCGATTATTTATGTAAAGGATTGCTGCCTCAAATATTAATGGATCTTCACGAAAGTTTACATTCAGCATTGTTATTAAAAATGTGGAACTATATAGAATATATTTTGTTAATTTGTATGTAAACTTTGAAACTATTTAAAAATTTACATTTTTGTTAATGGCTGTATAGAATTTTTTTTTCATAATTATGCCAAAAACGGCTTATTTATAGCTCAATGATCACAAAACTTAACAGTTTTAAACACTGTAATAGCCGCGATATAGTTTTCGTGTTCGTTATGCTATTTGCTCCATCTTTGGGAGTAGGTTAGTTAATCCAGTGTGTTAGTGTGTAATTAACTTTATCATTTAATGCATCTGTATATTTGACTTTAAAACAGCACATTTTTCTTGTTCCGATTGCCTAAGTGAAAACCAAATATATTTCTGCGATAAATATTTTTATATAATATCTATCTAGATTGAATATTTCTCTAATAAGTGTTTTGTTCACTATTGCAGTTTAAATGTTGTTGTATAGTGTACAGTTTAATATGTTTATTAAAATTAATTATTAAAAATCAAGTGCGTTTTCACAGAATATAGATGCACAGAAAATAAGCAAAACTACAGAGGTTTAAGGGCAAATGCAACACAAAATATAAACTTAACATAACTTTAAAAATCATAATTTTAACTCTGGGAGAGAATATGCATGTTATATTTTATTTTGAAGTGGGTTGCTTTATCTCCGTATATTATATGGATGCAATTATTAATTTAATTTTTATTTTAAAAAAAATTCTAAACATATCTTGCTGATTTTTTTTCGTATATTTTATAGAATAATTTGAGTATTTTCTAAAATTTTCAAAGAAATTTGTTATTTTTAACATTGTTTAAAAATATTTGAAAAATTATGTCCCATTGCGTTCCATGTATTTCACATTTTCAACCCGGGATCAATCCAAAATATATCGGTGGAATTATGGCTTTAAAGTTAGCTATCGTGCGAAGAAGAAATAGAGAGACAGACAGAATGGTGGAAGTCATAAACACTTTGCAACTATGTTAGGAAGTGTTAAAAAGTATAAAAGTTAAAATATCTCATAGCGTTTAACATTTCTTTCTTCAATAAAGCAGTTGCGTGTCAAATTAAAGTCGTATTTCAATCTTAAGAATCCTATCGTAAAAAAAAGTGAATATTTATAAAAAGAACAATTTTTTACAGGGAATTTTTTCTACGTTTTTCTATTCTTATTCTATGAAACAGAATTGGTTTTCGCGTCTCCTGATTACAATCAAGTATTAATGAGAAATGTTTTTATGCTATGACTTCAGGTAATTAATACGATGTGTTTAATGCATTAATCATCATAATTGCTTTGAAATAAGTATTTCTGTTTCTTTTTTCCTTCTTTTTTTTATAATCACCGATTCACAAATCAAATAAGAATATTTTCTTATTATTCAGCAGAAAATTATGATAAAATGTATTGAGAAAGATATCGTGTACTTCAGATCAAAGTGTAAAATATTAAAATATCTCTCTCTTTTTCTATCGATCGATCTATTTATCCTTAGCAATATATATATCTTTAACTATTAATATCTATTTTGTATATGCATCTATCAATCTCTAACTATTTATATCTCTATATTTATCTATCTATATCTCATATATGAAAGTATATATGTTTGTGTGAGACCAGAAATTGTTCTCACATGAGACATTTTTATTTGATTATTTATGGCATCCTTTAAGGAAAAGAAAGCTTGAGTCTGGCTGGCGCAAACTTTAAGACAACTTGAACTTTTGGGTCAAATGCTATAAATTTAGGTGTGCCAGGCCACAGGGGCTGAAAGGGGCTGTGAAGTGATGCCATTGGGTTCAGAAGAACCAATGAGCGCCAAGGGGAAGAAGGGCGGAGCTAGCCCCCCCCCCCCCCCGCCGAAGGAACCAGAAGTCAAGAACAGTTTTACAAAAGGAGCGAAGTGAACATGACCTAGCAGACATGACTTAGGAATTGCAGTTAGAGTACAAATATTTACACTATCGTGACTTAAGAGTAGAGAAAAATGAAAAACTAACAGATTTGTAAAGGTTCCGTTGATGTTCCAAATTAATATAGGTAGATCAAATGGCGACTGCATTAGTTATACGAGGAGGAACCACTCACCAGAGTTATGGCAGTATAAGACTGATGCAAGCCAGATGATGAGCCCAAGACTAAACTGGAAGGTATGTGCTCAAAATATCACAGGTTCTAGACAGTATTGCAAATCTAATAATTCGGGTCACATATCTCCCCTTGCTAAAATATTAAATGAAAATTGATAATAATTGAAAGTTGATATTGATGAAAATTAGTGCTTTTGATAAATTCATGTTGTTAATAAATGATATTGTTTAAGTTTTAAAATAGTCTAATCTTTTAATATTAATTAATAATTCTTTTCAGGACTTGGTCAAAAGGTAAAAATAATTGGAGGGTTTATTGCGGCACAACAACGAGCGATGTACGATTTAAATGTTAATTCCACTAATGAGTTTTAACGGCCATGTCAACGATAAATAATATAAATAAATAATTGGAGGGTCATTGCTTAAACACAACGCAATTTTAATTTTAAAATTAAATGTTCATATTTCTAATTTCGTATTGCCACAGTTTGTACCTGCTTGTCAATCATTCTGTAATGTTTGCCAAACCTCAGTTTGTTAAGAATTCATACTTCTAAATTGGGATGGTTATTTTTTATTCACTATTTACCACGCTCAGGTTTAGTGTTTCTAAGTCCATGGGTTGCCCAGATATGAATTATAAATACTATCATAAAAATATCACCGTTTCGCATATCAAATAAGAACATTTTCTTATTATTCAGCAGAAAATTATGATAAAATGTATTAAGAAAGATATTGTATATTTCGGATCAAAGGGTAAAATATTAACAAACATCTCTCGCTCTTTCTTTATCAATCGACCTATTTATCTCTATATATCTATCTATCTATATCTATATTTATATCTCTATATATATTTATATCTGTCTCTATCTATCTCTCCATCTCTATCTATCTCTATATTTATCTATATATCTATCTCTTATATTTGAAAGTGTATCTGTTTGTCTGTATGCTTGTCTATATTTCTGTCCTGTATACCAAACCTCAGTTTTAGACGAATTTATTTTTTTACAATTGGTATGGTTATTCTTTATTTACTAATTGCAGGTGTAGTGTTTCTATGTCCATGGGTTTGCCATATATTAATGATGAATGTTTTCAAAAAAAATATCAGAACGTAATTTAAAATTTGAAGAGCATATATATATATATATATATGTATATATATATATATATGTATATATACATATATATATATATATATATATATATATATATATATATATATATATATATATATATATATATCTTTATATATACCTATATATCTATATCTTTTTCTATATATATATATATCTCTTATCTATCTATCTCTCATATTTGAAAGTGTATCTGTTTGTCTGTTTGTTTGTCTAACTTTCTGCCCTGTTTACTAATCCTCAGTTTTGGACGAATTTATATTTCTCATTTGGTATGGTTATTCTCTATTTACCAGGATAAGGTTTAGTGTTCATATGTCCTTAGTAATATACATATCCTTAGCAATATACATATCCTTAACAATATACATGTATTTATCTAGTAATATATATTTTGTATATGTATCTATCGATCGATATCACTATCTATCTATCTATCTAACTCTAATATTTGAAAGTCTACATGTTTGTATGTTTGCTTGTCCATCATTCTGTACTGTTTACCAAATCTCAGTTTGTTACGAATTTATTTTTCTAAATTGGTATGGTTATTCTCTATTTACCACGTTCAGGTTTAATGTGCTTAAGTCCATGGGTTGTGCATATATGATTTATATCAATATGATTTATGATCAATATGATGATCACTATGATGATCAATATGATGATCAATATGATCAAGTTATGATCAATATGATTTATGTGTGCTGTATATAAATTAATTGCTCATTAATTTGCAAAATCTTTGATAATAAGATAATTTAAGTTGATAATATATTCCTTCATCAATGGAAGGAATAATTTATGAAAGTTGTCATTTCTGTAAACTACTAACTTGTAAACTGATACAGAAAATCATAAAATTTCTTCACAATGATTATATATATATATATATATATATATATATATATAAACGCAAATTAGTGTGTGCTACGTAAGTATTTAAATATGATATGGGAAAATTATATATGTATATATTTTATATGTATATAATCTATTATAATCATAATTTCAATCTGTAATGCTATCAAACGCTTTCTGTGGATATACATTTTATGTCATATATTATCTTATCATGAGAATATGAACATCTAATTTAATGCTCCAAATCTTCCATGATTTATGTAATCTATTATATCAATTCAATGATCCCTGACAAGGTGAACTACGTAACTCAATAGATCGAGTTAAATCTATAAACGCATGACTATTAATTAAGTATCAAATAAAAATAGTTGAAGAAGAAAAAATAGCTATATCATAACTTGCAAAACTTTCTTGGAGAAACATATAGATATAAGTTAGATGATGACAATTCTGACGAGAACATTATAAGAACAGAAATGTAGAGGCTCGTTTGCATTTTATGGAGACTATTTAACAATTAATTTTTATGCATAAATGACGTATTTCTTACAGCGATTTGCTTATATCGGATAGCCTTGATTTTTGACTATAGCTCTAGCTCGAATTTTCCATGAAAGCCAATTTTTTCTTAGCACCGTCATGTCTATTTTATCCCACTCTACTTGGGTCGTTTTTTAAAGTCATTTCAGTGTTCTTGGATGTCGTTTTCCTAAGGCTCGTTTTAACAAACGAAAAGCGAAAAGTCCATAGGAGAAGCATCCATAGAGATTTTACAGGTATTTCATTAAATTGGATACATTTTATTCCTGCTTCTGATTCTTTCTTTGCTAATATGCGGCAGTTGACTTAGACGTGTGACTAGAGGTTTTATCAATTTGAAGCTCAACTTTATTGATGCTCTTTCCATATAAGTCTATAATTTCTTCTTCGAAAATTAGTTCTAAAATTTTCTGCTGATAGCAGAGTGAATTAATTTTAGTTTTACTTGAAACTTCTTGAAAGGTTTTAATTTACCGCTTTAACAAAATCCTGCAACTATCATGAATCCCTTTGGGAAATTTTCAGTACTTTGACGAAGCCATTTATTACAATAATTTTCTTCAGTTGAGCAATAGAAAATTGCTCCTTTTTTATTACAGCCACTTAAATACACCCATGTTTCATCGACCGTTACCACAAATGTCTATTTAACAGCAGCTAGGTATTTTTCATATAATTTTCTACAATTTGTTTTTCTTTCCGCAATATGATTTGGCAAACGCAGATGGACTTTAGATTTCAACATATTTTTTAACTTCAAATCTTTATGAATGATTTTATTAACAGTGCCCGAAGACATTCCCAGTTTCGATGCAACGGATCTTTAAGTCGATGGATTTTATTTTAGGATCAGAGACTTCATTTTCTTGATATTCATCCACTTTCGAACAGTCTTAGGATGTAATTTTGAGGCCATTTTCTCATTTTTACTATCAGCTAGAAGCGTTTTCCTTCTAAAATTTAATATATTAAAAATATCTTTCTTTGAAATGCTGTAACCTCGACTTTTAAACCGCTTTACATTTTGTTGATACGAATATTTTTTCCACAGAAAGCGCATTTATGTAACCTTCGAGCCATCTAAAAATTCCAGGAGTCATTTTCAAAATACGTCTTTTATTCTACATTCCAATCAAAACAAAACAGTAACAGACGATTATACTGAAAATGCCAAATCTTTATCTCAATATGCTAACGAGAAACATAAAAACAAAATCGTAGAAAAAAAGGAAAGTAAAAATAATTCTAAAGAAATTCACGAACATTAGATTAGCAATCTGCGAAATGTCTAAAAGAAACTGCAAACAGTTCTTCGCAGAAATGATAAATGTTCTGAAAGAGATAAAGAAATGGATAGGGCCGTTTGGGTAAATTTTGGATCGGGTTGATTGTTGTGAAGACACAAGACAGTTCAATATTATTCTATCAAACATATAACCTGTTGATGAAAAATTGTTTACACTTTTCTTTATTATTTCTTCACTCGTGTCAACAGAAATGATAAATATTTTCAAACATATGATATTTCTGGTATGAAAAAGCATTTTCGCTAAGCACGATTAAACCAAAACAAATTTGACGAGTCATTTCAATTTGCGAGTGGGAAATTTCTCTCAATAAATTTTATTATGAAAGTTTAATAATTTCAGTTAATTTTGTCTCGTGGTATGCCTTCTACACAAATGTCTCTTATAGTTATCTTGAGTACAAAATATCATTAAAGACCAATTATACAGCAAATAAAAATAAAAGTTCGCAATCTGTGAATGGCGTTTTCAACTGAAATAGCACATGTTAAACATTTATGTGGAGAAGTGAAGTGCAACGCTCAATAAATGTCAGAAAATTAGTTTAAATCATGGAGATAGAAAGGTGATAAAACTCCTAGAAATGAAACACTTTCCACATGCTTTGAGAATTATATCTAGGTCTGGCGAGTGTTTGTAATTTAGCTGCTATTTTTAGAAAACGCAACATAAAGTCGTAGTATTTTGAATATGTATTTTTGATTGCTCTTAAATTAAGGTTTCACTAATTATGAGTATAATTAACAAGTATTTTTCATAGTTATAGAATAGGGTACATAATATAGAGTTCAAAATAAATTGAAATGTAAAATAATTTTAAATATATATGGATATCCTTTATTGTTTCATTTCTACTTTGTATTGCTCTAATAATTACATTTTACGATATTGACAGTTTAAATAAATATTTTAAGCCATTCGCAATAGAAATGCGTACAATGAAGGATGACTTGTCTTATCCCAGCATCACCTTGAACTATTCTATCAAACGATATTGCCGTTTTCTTAATATGGAGTGTTTACTCCTTACTTTGACCTCCATGGTTTGAATACCGAAATTTTAAAGTATGGCATGATTGTAAATAAAATAGATGTTTTCTATTGGCTGTACCTGAATTTAGACTCAAACTTCTTACTTCTCTATCTCGAGGCAATCGATTTATTGGCAGATTTGAGTTGTCAGAGTAAAGATTTAATAACATTTAGAAACGTTTTAAATATACTTTAGAATTTTAATAAAATTAATAATAAAATTTTACATATTTTTAAATATAAAGGTTTGCTATAATTATTATTTGTTTTAAATTCAATAAAATGTGACATAAAAATAACATAGATGTGTAAATATATTTATCCATAGAACAGAACTTTTATTTCTATAATTATTTTACGAATTTTTAAAGACGATAAACACACTGCCAACATGTGTCCAACAAGCATCTTTTCTAAATGATTTAGAATGTTGTTATTCATAATGTTTTTGAAAGAGTTGAGATACATTCGTAACAGAAAGAAAGACAATTAAAAAAGAATATTTCAAAGAAAACACCGACCTCTTACCATATCAAAAATTACTCTGTATGTTTAGATGAAACACTTGGGTAAAAAACTATGCATCTTCAAGAAAAGTAATATTTTCTGACATTGTCTTTTTTTCAACAAATATTTATAGTTTTATTTTTATATTTAACTTTTTATTTTATTTTAACTTTAAAACCAGATTGCTGATTTGTAAAGCTATGGAAATGTAGTGATGAAAAAAAATGAAGGTAGAGGAAATAAATATGAAAAGAAAAATGGATTTGAAAGAAAAATAAGCTATCTGAATCAAGATAGAAACAGGAAACAATGGTTAAGGGAAAACAAAAAGATCGTTTTTTCCGGAAAAAATAATGTAACATTAAGAACATAAGGTCCATACAGTTTTTGTAAACTCGATTAAACAAATGCATCACAAAAATATGAACAAACCAATAACAAAATGAATAAATTAACAATTATCACTAACTGAAAATAAAAGAGAGGTTAGGAATTTCATAAAATTATTTAAGGAGGAATAAATCAATGGAAAATTATCATTAAAAAATGAACTTGAATAAGAAACAATGGAGAAACCTTCAAGAAACATTAACATTGTATTTTTGCGTACAAATGATTTTAGCATTAGAAATGTAAAAATACAATTTAAGAATGTTCATCTAAAGGATATTTTGATACGTATTGTTCAGAAAAAGCTCAAGCGTTTCTTAATACGAAAATTAAGTGTTTGTTAGAGACTATTTTAACCAAGTATATTTTACAACGATTGTGATAAACGCACCAAACCATTTGAGACAGAATTAATATCTAATATAGAGAAGGAAATGCGATTTTGTTAATATTTTATAAAATGCAGGACTAAAATTAAACCAAGATACTTTTTAGACAGCGGTATAGATTAAAATTATAATTATAAAACTACAACGTTTACCGTACAAAGATTATATCAAGGTGTGTTAGAAACCAAATCGGATTTGAAAGACTTATATAATGTGATATATAAGCCGTATCCTGTTACGATGCTGCTTTCGGGAAAAAAATATCCCAGAAAGGACTCACGGATTGGACAAAACAATGCCAAATATATTATGCAATTTATTTCTACTTTTTTATGGCAGATAGAATAAAATAATAAAATAACTAAAAATAATCTATTTTGAAAAAAAACAGTCATTTATATCAACATTTCTTAAAAGAAGGTGATTATTAAATTTGATTACATTTTGAATGGACCACCTATAAAGTAAAAATGAATTAAATTTTGATTATGTTAAGCATGTAGCCATTTGATGTGTAGTTTAACAAAAATGAATTAGGCAACTTTAAGAATACTAGTACTAACAGTTTCCAAGAAAGATTCGCTGTATTTCGTTTCCATATTCCTCTATACTCTGACATATATAAAAATTGTCCAATATCGTCGTTGTACGAGTCCGAAGTTGAGAGCCATCAAATTTGGTCTTTTTGTATCATCTGTGGAAACGCATTTCTTTTTTTTTTCTTTTTTTTTTGTATGAGTGGCAAATATTTATAATTTTCCCAAAGAAACAACTGACTTTGCAATTAGATTGTTAATTTTGGCATTCAAAAATTACTTTAATTTCTTTTCTGCCTAAAAATGCATATAAAATGTTTACTTTCGAGTCATGTATAACTATTTTCAATTTTGTTCTTATTTAGGGTGAACCAATCGGCGATTTCCATAGCGCACCAACATATTTCCACTGTTAACATTTAAAACATGTCATCAACATACTGTAACTAAGGCATATCAGACAAGAAAGATCAATCATGCTTAAAGCATTGATTATGAAACACTTTCCAACTTCAATGCAATTTTATTTAAACAAGTCTAAAATGCAATACATTCCTCGGTAGTATTTTGAAACTTATCACAATACTGCATTAATTTATTATATTTGAAAACTTAAACTTTCATCGAAAAAAATGAACTTCATTCAAATGACGGCATTGAAATATAAATTGCCTGGTTTAAACATCTCTAAAATGTTATACATTCCTCGGTAATAGTTTTAGAATTATCATAATACTATGATAATTTATTATATTTTAAAACTTCATCGAAAACAACTGAAATTCATTCAAATGACGTCATAGAAAAAATAACACGCTTGGATCTCTCTATAAAAACAGGATTTCATTCATAACTTTCTCCCATTCATCTCATTAATCACAATACTATAATAATTTATTTTATTTAAACAATTCGTTTAAGACCATGGAGCTACAAAAAATTAAACTCTATGCTTGATACTCCATCGAAAAAAATCGTCCTTCTCTTTATGAAATCAATTAAAAATTTCATTCATATCAGCCATGCAGACTCCATGGACTAAATTATTTTGTGTTAAAAAAATACAGGAATTCTAATACAACTCATTCTATATATTTTGCTGTTTACATTTTGCATAGGTGAAAAATAGGCTTAGTTGTAGAAATAATCAAATTTAGATGAGCATTTAAATTCAAATATATTGTCATTGCGTTGTTTCAGTATGTAGATGCACAGAATTTAAGCAAATATAAAGTAGTTTTAGGACGGATACAACACTCAATATGAATTAAAAAGAACTTAAAAAAAATCACGATTTTGAAACAAGATGGATGCCATATATCATGTTGAAGTGGGTCATGTGATTGTTTCATATCATGGTCACGTGATCGTTTCATATAAGAGGTGTAATTATTATTTTAATTTTTATTTAAAAAACTACTGAATATATTTAGCTGCATTTTTTTTATATATTTTATGGAACAATTTGAATATTACCTAAAATTTTCGAAGCAATTTGTGAATTTTAAATTCGCTTAAAAAATGTTTGAAAAATTAGGTCCTATGGGACTCAATGTATGTCATTTTTTCGATCCGGGTTCAATCCAAAACTAATTGGGTGATATTATTAATTTATATTCCCATAGGTTCTACAGACCTTCTAAACAATATACTAAAATTTCATTTTGATTAAGTCATTTTTACGGCAGTTATCGTGCTAATGGACAGACAGACAGACAGACAGACTGACAGAATGAACAAAGTCATAAACACTTTTCAGCTTTGTTGTAAAGTGTTAAAAAATACAGGAATTCTAATACAACTCATTCTACATATTTTGCTGTTTATATTTTACATAGGTGAAAAATAGGCTTAGATGAAGAAATAATCTAATTTAGATGAGCATTTAAACTCAAATATATTGTCATTGCGCTGTTTCAGTATGTAGATGCACAGAATTTAAGCAAAAATAAAGTAGTTTTAGGACGGATACAACATTCAATATGAATTAAAAAGAACTTTAAAAAATCACGATTTTGAAACAAGATGGATGCCATATATCATGTTGAAGTGGGTCATGTGATCGTTTCATATCGTGGTCACGTGATCGTTTCATATAAGAGGTGTAATTATTATTTTAATTTTTATTTAAAAAACTACTGAATACATTTCGTTGATTTTTTTTATATATTTTATGGAACAATTTGAATATTATCTGAAATTTTCGAAGCAATTTGCGAATTTTAAATCCGCTTAAAAAATGTTTGAAAAATTAGGTCCCATAGGGCTCAATGTATTTTTAATTTTTTCAACCCGGGTTCAATCCAAAACTAATTGGGTGATATTATTCATTTATATTCCCATAGGTCCTACAGACCGTTGTCGCGAACGTTTTGGTATACTCGACAGAGAAGACAAAGTTTTGAAATCAAACACATTTATTAAACATGAAATAACAAGGCAGTTGATCGAAAACAGTGGAGTACAAGCATTTCTCGCAATAACTCAGAGTTACACTCGGTAGGGTGACCATTAAGAACACCCCTGGAGGAAGAGGAACCAAGAGAATACACATATTTTCTGATACATAAAATAAACACAATATTCCTCATATTATACTTGACATTTATATATCACATTTGTATACTTTGAACATATACGACATTTTCATATAACATCATCAATGACTTGATACTCACGAGGATTTGACAATTAACACTCTATTCGTTAGGTGGAAGACTAAATATATATAAAACTTTACCTCGTCTCTTTTAAATATAACATTTACAATTCTGTACCATGGGAAAGGATATCAGGATGGACTCTCGGCATAAACTCATCGAGATTCTTGCGCAGAACAAAATCCATAATGGTCGGGAAACTTGACTACACAACATCATGCTGGCGGAATTCGACATCTTGGTTGGTTACGGAGATTGGTTGATTCGTACCTTAGGACACAAGGAGGAGTCAGGCAAATACAAATCGCTGTAAAATGAGCTTTCCCTCTAGCCCTATTAGCGATTCAAGCCGACCAGTGAAAGAACCATTTTCTCTTTTCACAAGACTCATTATTCCATTACTACCAGGCTGATTCATTTAAAAACACGAGTGACTCATCTCTGAACCGAGCCAACCGACTCTACGCACAACTTGTCGAACTATGTTACATATTTTAATCACATCCTTCCACTTTCAAAATTAATCCACCTTTTCTTAAAATTCGCGATCATACGCGAATCAAACACACACGTCTACATTTCTCCACGACTCCTTCCACTCTGCTTCCAAAATCCTTTTTCAAACGCGCGCGTGCGCAAAACCTGCAAGTTCCCAACTAGCGACTGAGAAGCGAAAATACAAAACTATTACTATTTTTCTGGAACATAAACACTTTTGCGATTTTAGAGTTCACTTCCCTTAAAAGTCAATGTAATTGAAAACATGTAGAAAAGACATTTACATTTCGAAATTGACACTTTCAATCACACAGAAATAAAACAATACTTTAATATACAATTTTAACACAGAGGTGTGAAAGCCTTATCACACTCCTTCGGGGCCCGGGAGAAAAATTTCCTGCAAAGCGGGGAATTTTTCCGCACAATACTAGGAAAATACCTGCATTAAGTTCCCAATGACATATGTTCCATTGAGAGGAATTTAGTGTAAATTTTGAGCGATGTACATGTACATCAAAGAAAAAAACAAAAACAAACAAGATCATGACCAGCATAATAACCAAAATCCAAGAGTGGCCTAAAGTTTGACTCGTGAGTCAAAAAAAAAATAAGTCTCAATACAAGCATAGACCTTTACAAGACAACACCAAATTAACAAGACACAAATGATGAAATTGCCCCTTTTAAAATTTAAACACTAATACATTTTCTGGTGAGTACCACAGAGACATGAAAATTTAATTTACTCAACTCACAAAAAGTTTAACTAAACAAAAAGTTTTCTTTCTTCAAAAATTTTACAATTAAAATTCTATAAATTTACTTTTCACAGAAATCAATTTATTAACTATTATCCAACCTTGCTAACAAATTACTTTAAAAGACATTTAAAAAAAATTACTAATTTAGAAAATGAGACAAATTTTCAAACCAAGAATGTTGATCAGGCACCCAGGCAAGAAACAAGTCCATTAGAAAGTTGCAAACCTAGAGGTGGCGGTACCCCCAACCAATAAGTCAACAAACACCAAATGACAAAAAAAAATTTCTAAAATTTACTAGACCTTTAAATTAAAAAAAAATCATTCACACATTCATAAAATAAAACAGAGATAAAAATTATCAGTTATCCTTAAAAATCCTTACCCAAACTCTAATCCATCAAGTACTTAATTATCTTAAAATTACTTTAAAACATTACTGCTTATCATTAAAGTAAAGCAAAAAAAAATTATTATTTAAGTATTTAGAATTTTAAAACACTACTTCAACCTGATTAACATGGCACTCACATTCAGAAAGCTGCACTGGCACAGAACTTGCAGTACAGAACATTCAGCTGACTGACACATAAAGCAAATTACACAGAAGTTCAGAAATATTGGATCCATTTTAACATAGCATACAGTTTTGCAAAACATTTTGTGAAACAATTGAAAATATAATATTATGAAACATAATTGTCCATCTCACAACAATATCAGTCTTTTTTTTTTGAAAATGTGAGAATTTCATAATTTAAACATTTTACTTTACTTTTGAGCCAATTGCTCTCTTGACATATTGCCTTAATTGACAAGTAACTTTAATGAATAAATTGGCCTCTTGGGCGCAAGTCATACTTGTGTGAATTAGGAACATTTTGAGTTTTAACCCTATTTTGATGGTTTAGAAAATATCTACTTTTAAATTGTCTTGTTTCTTGAGTTGAAGAATTATCAATGTTATCATTATATGTGCTAGAAATCAATTCACTACGTCTAGGAGGTAAAGGAGTTAATCTATTAACGTGGACCAATTGCTGATTACATGGATTGTTTTTGTGTTGAATGACAAAGTTAACTTCAGTTGTTTGCTTGATAACTTCAAAAGGACCATGATTTAAAGAACTGAGTTTTTTTGATTGGCCTGGCCGAATATGAGGTGTGTAAAGATAGACCAAGTCACCAACTTTAATCTTAGGCATTTTAGCAGATTTATGTTGTTGTGATTCCTGAGCTTCCTCAAGGTTTTTCCTAACAGTTACAAAGGTCTTTTTTAATCGAACCTGTAAGTCATCTGAATAATCATGAGTAGATTTGTAAACTGGATATTTTACACCTGTTAAAAGAGCATCAGGTAGCACAGGGTCTCGACCAAAGACAAGATGTGCTGGGGACTCGCCTGTTGAGGCATGGACTGACGTTCTATGAGCCATTAAAGCAAATTGAATCATTCGATCCCAATCGCCCTTATCAGAATAGACCAGATTCTTTAAGGATCTAACTAACGTACCGTTCAGTCTTTCGACTAGCCCGTCTGACTGGGGATGGTACGCTGAAGTATTATGTTTTTTTATGCCTAATTTCTTGTATAGATTGTTGGCAGCTTCAGAAATGAAGTTACTACCTTGATCCGTAATTAAGTGAGCAGGAATTCCATGAATACTTATAAATCTCTCTAAACAAGCGAGAATATCCTCAGTTTTAACTGTAGCAAGTGGATAAGCCTCTGGCCATCTAGTGAAGTAATCTGTAATGACAAGAATGTACTTCATCCCAGAATTCGAGATAGGTAGTGGGCCGACTACATCCATAGCCACACGTTCAAAAGGATAAGTTGTAATAGGAAATTTCTGTATTGGAGCCTTGTTGTTACGAAAACCTCTGTTTTTTACACAAGTTGTGCACGACTTCACATAATTTTCAGTCTGAGCATGCATGTCTGGCCAATAATAGTTAACTGAAATTTTTGCCAGAGTTCTTTGAAAACCACAATGTGCAGCAACAGGAGAATCATGGCAAAGCCATAGAATTTCTGAGACTAAGTCTTGAGGAATAACTACTCTCTCATTATATTGCTGTCTCTGCTTTGGATTTTTGTGTATGCAATGTAACATACCATTTTTCATGAAAAATGAAAGTTTTTGTGGGTATGGTTTTACACCTTTTTCCAGAAGATTTTTGATTTTTATACATCTAGGATCTTTCAATTGACCAATAGCTATCCTAGTTACCAGAGAAGCTTCCACAGTAGTCTGTACTTGATCTTCAGAATTTTCAACGATTGCATTTATGTTTTCACTACTATCCTTATTCTGTACCACTACTTTTCCAGAAATTTTCGTAGGGACAGATTCTACAATACTTTTAGGAACAGTTTGTTTCTGAGTGTTTTGAGATTTCTTTGAAGAAGACTCATCAATACATCTCGAAAAATAGTCAGCTACAACATTATGTTTCCCCGGTTTATGAATGATTTCATAATCAAAAGCCTGCAATGAAACGATCCAGCGAGCTATGCGCGAAGTAGGATCTCTTAATTTGAAAATGAACGATAAGGATGCTTGATCACAGTAAATTTTGAAATGTTTGCCTAAGAGATAGTGCTTAAATTGCTGGGTAGCCCAAACCACAGCCAAAGCTTCTTTCTCGACTACACTGTAATTCACTTCAGCACCTTGTAATTTTCGACTAGCAAAGGAAACTGGGTGAGATAACCCATTTTCATCCAATTGCGAAAGAACTGATCCCAAAGCGTAATTAGAGGCATCTGTATGCAAAGTAAAGGGCAAATTAAAATTTGGTAATTTTAAAATTGGTTCTTGAATAAGCTTGTTCTTAAGTATTTCAAAAGCTTCCTGAGCCTCCTGACTCCACACAAACTTTTTCTGCTTTGATTTTAAAAGATTAGTTAGTGGAAGAGTAATCTTTGCATAATCTGGTACAAATTTCCTATAAAAGCCTGTCAAACCCAAAAATTGTCTGATATTCTTGACACAGGTGGGTACTTTAAATTTTTGCACTAAATCAATGTTATGAGGGTCTGGCTGAACTTTTCCCTCAGACACTCTGAAACCTAAGTACTTTATTGTCTTTCTGAAAAAGAAGCATTTTGATGGCTTTAACCTAAGACCATGTTGAGATAATTTAATAAAAACTTCTTCTAATTTCATCATGTGTTCTTCAAAAGTTTTTGATGAGATGATAACATCATCTATGTATATTCCTGATAACCCTGCCAGTACAAGAGACATTAATCTCTGAAAAGACGCTGGTGCGTTTTTTAGACCAAAAGGGGTCCTACACCATTCGTAGTGACCGGTGGGCGTGGAAAAAGCTGTTTTGTGTGAATCCTGTGGATTCAAATGCAATTGGTAGAATCCTGAAGTTAAGTCCAAAGTTGAGAAAAATGTAGCACCTGCTAAATTATCAATCAATTCACTAATGTTAGGAATTGGAAAATTTTCTGTAATAGTAAGTTTGTTTAACTTGCGAAAATCACAACATAATCTATAAGAACCATCCGGTTTCCTTACAAACAGTACTGGCGTATTGTAAGGTGAAAAACTAGGTTTAATTATTTTAGCTTCTAATAATTCTGTGACTTGTCTATTGAGTTCCCCTTGTAAATGATGTGGAACTTTGTATGGTTTCTGATAAACAGGAACAGATGTTTCCAAATTTATCTCATGTAATATGGTTTTACAACCAGACAACTCAGCAACATTCTTTGCAAAAACTTGTCTATATTTATTCAACAAAGTTGATAATTTATGTTTTTGATCTTTTTGGAGATGACTCAGGTCAAAATCTCCTCCCCAACTTTCAAAAGGCTCCAAAGGTTCACTGGAGTCCAACTCTCCCTCACTCACTACATTAACTTCAACCTCCTCAGACACCTGAATTTCCTGAACATGAGCCACTTTTCTACCCTTATTCAAATGATAAGGTTTTTCCTCTGGGTTAGCAACACGAACCCAAATAATTCCATCCTTAGGAGCTCTATATACAGCTCTAGCAATGAAGATGTGGTCATTTTTCTCTGATTCCAGAAGCAAGGTGGAATTTTCCGGAAACCCTTCTGAAAGTTTGATTTTAATAAATGATTCAGATAAAGGAGGAATTATACATTTTTGTGAATTTTTCACAATAATTGGCTCTTTAATTTTTGTATTTAGAGTTTCTTTTACTCTACATAAGTTATTAACAGTTTTAATGTTTAAGTTCTTATGCTGTGCCACTTCTTCAGTACCACCTCTAACATGATTTTGCTTTTCCCCCATATGCAAAGTAACATTCTGTGCATTTACTACCAAATCTCTAAAAGATTTGCTTCCATTTTCCAAATCGTTAATATGTACCTCTTCACTACCCAAATGTGGCACTACATTATTTTCCGAAAAATTTCTGCTCACATACTCTTCCCGAATGACCTGAGACTCATTCACTACCGGTGCTAGATCTGCTTTGCATTTGGCACATGCATTCGTATGGAACTCTTTCGGTTTACAGTCCTCTACCACACGAACATTTTTTCCACTACTCATCTGCGAGTCAGGCACAGCAATACGCTTTGCGACACTACTTAGGTTTGAGTCTGCAATTTCCGACTCATTTGCCGGTTCATGATTTGAAATCGAAAGTAAATTATTCGTACATTGATAACCAACAAAAGGAATGGAAGAGTTTGAAAACTTAAAACAGAAGTGATTATAATCTATAATAGCATTATGTTTATGTAAAAACTTGTTACCAAGGATTACATTATATGAAATAGGAGCTGGTGATTTTAACACAAAAAATTCGGTAGGGAATCTTTCTTTTCCCAAATTTAGCGAAATAGTGGCTAAACATTCAACTTTAGTATCTTGTGAACTAAAGCTACGCAAAATTGTTGGTTTGTATGTTAGCAACATATGTGCAATGGGTACAGTATTTAAAGCTTCCTCATACACTAAATTAATTGAACTACCCGTATCAATCAATATTGACACTTCACTGCTCACTAATTTTCCTTTTATAATAGAAGAAGATGACAAAGAATTTGTAATATTATGACAAATATTATTTTCCTCAAAATGTGATGTTTGCCTATCAAAAGTTTTTCTATTATTATAATTGTGCATGGGATATCTACTCTGATTCCCAGAAGAATGATTTTTGGAATTTTGCAAAGATTTATATGACTCCTTATTTTTATAATTTTGCGTTCCTTGCTTTTTATACTTCCACTCATTTGCAGACATTTGCCCTCTGTGTCTTTCACCCTGGTGATACCTAGTTCCAGGACTGGTATAAATTTTCCTACATTTTATACCGTACACATCTCTTTTTTGAAAAACCTTTTTCCAACACTGTTCTTGAACGTGACCTAATTTACCACATTTGTCACACTTTGGACGCGGTGAACGCTTTTCGTTAACTTTATCTGAATTAAACTTAAATTTTTCTATTTTACCCCTAAGAAATTCAATGTCCCTTTCCTGTTCTAACACTTTTCTTTTTAAATCTGACATACTTTCACTTTGATCTGGTGTGAGAACATATTTTTCTGGTGTGAGAACACCTTTTTTTGTAAGTACCGAATTAGTCAAGTACATAGCATTATTTTCATTTAAAATAGATTCCTCAAGAATTGCAAGTTTTCTAGCCGAATAAAAATCTCTAGGGTTTTGTGACAACACCAATCTTTTTAGTTCCGGATATAAACCATTAATAAATGAAGTTTTTAAAAGTGTTTGCCTGATTTTATTCTCACTTTCGGAATCTACATCTTCCGGAACAACCTTAAATGAAGCAGCTTCGATTCTCATCGAAAACTGTTTAACCGACTCATTTGGTCTCTGTGTAAAGTTCACGAGTGAAATTATGTTTTTAGTAACATTTTCGGTCACTTCAAAATGATCTTTCAAAATGTGAATAATTTCCTGCAAATTTTTACAATTTCTGTGCTTTGGATTCTCTTCAATCAATCTATTTGCTTCCCCCTCTAAATTCAATCTCAAACAAACTAATTTGTCACACTCACTCCAGTTTGCATGAGTGGCTACTAAATTTAACTTTTCCAAAAACTGTGACAACGAAAGCTCTGAATTTCCCGAGAATTTTGGAATATGATGTGCGAACTTAGGTGTGAAAATATGGAATGATTTTAACATGTTATCATTTACCGATGAAGCACTGTTTTGATTTGGCAAAGTGCCAGAAGAAGAATTCAGACATACCGGCGATTTATCTGATATATTTTCCTCATTAGATTTAGCTTTGTGGCTAACATTTTTAACTTTACTTCTAGAATTAACAGAATCCGACTCAGTAGCAATATCAAGCGACAAATTCAAGGAGGAATTTAATTTTTTTACTTGAATTTTTACTCATCTTACCGACATTTACTTTTTTGTTTCTAGTAATTGGAGCCATTTTGCATAACAATCAAATATACTCGTATAGTTTAACACAATATGCAATTGCAATGTTCTTAAACAGTATTTACAATAAAACCAGTTTTTATCAAATCAAATGACATAAATATGCAAACAAATCAATTTTTTTTATCAAATGGCACATATCAAATTCCAAGAACACTCGTTTTTGAGAACACCGAAAACAGAACATGGAACTCTGTTTACTTAAGAAAACACTCATTTTAGCACAACGGTAATTTTTAACCTTCAAAATTTCAATTCTTAAGAAAATTTTTAAAAATTTTAATTCTCTCAGCTCTTCCCCACTCACCGAGAAAAGTAACGGCACCAATTCTGTCGCGAACGTTTTGGTATACTCGACAGAGAAGACAAAGTTTTGAAATCAAACACATTTATTAAACATGAAATAACAAGGCAGTTGATCGAAAACAGTGGAGTACAAGCATTTCTCGCAATAACTCAGAGTTACACTCGGTAGGGTGACCATTAAGAACACCCCTGGAGGAAGAGGAACCAAGAGAATACACATATTTTCTGATACATAAAATAAACACAATATTCCTCATATTATACTTGACATTTATATATCACATTTGTATACTTTGAACATATACGACATTTTCATATAACATCATCAATGACTTGATACTCACGAGGATTTGACAATTAACACTCTATTCGTTAGGTGGAAGACTAAATATATATAAAACTTTACCTCGTCTCTTTTAAATATAACATTTACAATTCTGTACCATGGGAAAGGATATCAGGATGGACTCTCGGCATAAACTCATCGAGATTCTTGCGCAGAACAAAATCCATAATGGTCGGGAAACTTGACTACACAACATCATGCTGGCGGAATTCGACATCTTGGTTGGTTACGGAGATTGGTTGATTCGTACCTTAGGACACAAGGAGGAGTCAGGCAAATACAAATCGCTGTAAAATGAGCTTTCCCTCTAGCCCTATTAGCGATTCAAGCCGACCAGTGAAAGAACCATTTTCTCTTTTCACAAGACTCATTATTCCATTACTACCAGGCTGATTCATTTAAAAACACGAGTGACTCATCTCTGAACCGAGCCAACCGACTCTACGCACAACTTGTCGAACTATGTTACATATTTTAATCACATCCTTCCACTTTCAAAATTAATCCACCTTTTCTTAAAATTCGCGATCATACGCGAATCAAACACACACGTCTACATTTCTCCACGACTCCTTCCACTCTGCTTCCAAAATCCTTTTTCAAACGCGCGCGTGCGCAAAACCTGCAAGTTCCCAACTAGCGACTGAGAAGCGAAAATACAAAACTATTACTATTTTTCTGGAACATAAACACTTTTGCGATTTTAGAGTTCACTTCCCTTAAAAGTCAATGTAATTGAAAACATGTAGAAAAGACATTTACATTTCGAAATTGACACTTTCAATCACACAGAAATAAAACAATACTTTAATATACAATTTTAACACAGAGGTGTGAAAGCCTTATCACACCGTCTGAACAACACACTAAATTTTCATTTTGATTAAGTCATTTTTACGGCAGTTATCGTGCTAACGGACAGACAGACAGACAGAATGAACAAAGTCATAAACACTTTTCAACTTTGTTGTAAAGTGTTAAAAATGCATCCCCAGTATATGAAGAAAATAACAAGTGTGAAAGTCTACCGCCTTTTAGAATAAATAAAGACGATTTTCAGAATGGTAGTTAAAACCTCCAAGGAAACCATTTTGAAAAAAAATAAATAAAACTGACTCTATCTTAGAGACTCTTGGTTATAGCATTCTAAAAATTTTCTCATTGATTTTCTTGCTTCAAAGTAGATACAAAAGGGACTATTCAACTAACATATTTGCTTGTTTATTTTTAATTTTTTGACAGATCTGTCAAAATGACCGCCCTTTTCATAGACACTTTTTATCTCAAAACATTTTATACAATTGTCAAAACTCTATGAGGCATAAAAAATTATATTCCCAAGGATCAAATAGGGTACGTAGTATGAAGAACCTCTGAGTTTTGGTCTTTCATGACGGTAATATTCAGAGAGATTTTGAATTTTGCCATCGCAGTAAATATTCAACCAATCAAGAAAGTAAGAAAGGGGGCATGTCGCCTTTATTTTCGGGAACGCCTCTTTCAAGAAGTTTTTTGGATTTTGTTCTTGTCGTCTGCAGCTTCCTGTACCCCGAGCTAAATTTCATTCCGACTGCGTGGAAGGAGTAAAATTAGCAGTTCTCGTAGAAGTTCGCAAAATTGCCGCAAATAATTAGTTTTCTTACTGCTATTGTAGTTAACAGATATTCCATACTGGTGAGCGTGCACTAAGAGCAGAACCGATCCATGGATAGTGTTTTTTGCAATGGAAATGTCTTCTTCATTTTGGGGAATGCCACTTTCTAACGGAGACTTGGGATTTTTAAGCCTTTTGATAGTCAAATTTTAAAATTTCTAAATGAGAATATTTTTTATTATCCATGGTGTTGACAATACATCATATTACTCATCATATATACTATTCATATACATGGTGAATCAGAACTCTTGGGCCAAATTTTAAGGGGTGATAAATCACATCTAAACAAGCAATTTTTGTCATACAAAGCAGAGTCGTAACGCCAGAGTTGAACCGCTAGACGTCGCTGACTTTGAACGCAGTGATGACTGCGTTAGAACTAGCCAGGGTTTAAGCTGAGTTTAAAATTTCTTTATCAAAAAGGCTAAAACCTCTTGTTTCATTTTTACATTTGAATAGTCTATTAGCATTTTGCGAAAAATGCGATCGTAGCGGAAAAATTAGAACTAGCGAACGAACCCCAACTTGCAGCGCCACTGTTGTTCTCTTGTAAAGTAATCGAAAATAATTATTTGTTTACAGACGATTTTTATGTAATTGTGGTAACAGCTTTTAATCGGTTATTCTAGTTGATAGAATTTTGTTTAAAAGCCGATAGAAATAATAAAAGCTCGGAAGAAATAAACGCATAAAGCAGTGGTTTTCGCACTCATCGTCATTTCTACAGTGGAATGTAGAAGGAATGACTGGTTTCACAAATAAGGGAAAGGCGGACATGCATTGTATGTATGGCGTTGCGAACGGGAATGCTCGTAAAGCCCAAAGACTATACCTGTGGCGTTTTCCGACAAGATGCGTACCAGACCGAAAAATTTTTCAACGATTGAATCGGTGTCTATGTGAAACGGGCTTCTTTGTCAGCGGCATGCATAATACAGGACTTTCCAGGAGTGTGAAGACGCCACAAATTGGAGAGAACATTCTGGAGAGGGTTGAAGATCGTCCGTAAAACAGCACTCGGGCACTTTCCCATGCCTTAAATGTGTCCCAAAGAACGGTTTACCGTGTAGTACGGGACGAAGGATTACACCACTACCATGCACAGAAAGTGCAGGCCTTGATACCTGCAGTTTATCAGTCACGTGTAGATTTTGCATGCTGGTTTCTGCCACGGATGGCAGCGCAGCCTGATTTTAGTACACAAGTTTTATTCACAGACAAATGCACCTTTACTCGTGAGGGCATTTTTAATATGTACAATTTTCATGTGTGGGCATTCAGAAACCCGTACGCTACACATCCACATTCCTTCCAGCAGCGTTTCTCCATAAATATTTGGGCTGGAATCGTCCATGATCATTTGATTAGTTCATATCTTCTACCATGCCTACTGGACGGCAGAACATACCTCTTATTTTTACAGGAGGTATTGCCACAGTTACTGCAACATGTTCCTGCCAACATTAAAGAATTTATGTGGTTCCAACAGGACGGAGCATCACCCCATTTCAGCGTGGATGTGCGGCACACCTTAAATGCAACATTCCCAGAAAAATATATTGATCGGAGTGGTCCCATAGCTTTGCCGGCACGATCGTCTGATCAACACTGTCTCGACTTTTTCTTATAGGGCCATATGAAAAGTCGCAGCTACGATAGCCCCATAGACTCCGATAAGGACCTTGTTGTTAGGATTGCTGTTGCTGTCGGCGTTGTCCAAGATACGCCGGATGTTTCTGCTAACACATCGCAGGTGTTCTGCTCGCTACATCGCAGGTGTGAAGTCTGATTTAGTGCTGGTGGCCGCACATTTGAGCAGTTCCTGCAACTTTGTCCATGTATTCAGAAATTTCTGTCAGTAAAACGTACTTCGTGCCTTCTCTGTCATTTTTGTGTTTCCTTTTTTCACGAGAGAGTCATTATTTCCCCATTTCAGCTACCACTAGCTGTTCACCTCTTGCGTTACGACCATGCTTTGTATGACAATAATTGCTTGTTTAGATGTGATTGTAAATCACACCTTAAAGTTTGGCCGAAGAGCTCTGACTCACACTGTATATTACTCATCATATATACGAGTATTATTCATATATATATTACTCATCATATTATATCATATTCATAATAGATATTATACAAAAGCTAATAGTATACCCGTAATACTAGATTTCAATAAAGAAACTATTAAGTATCAAAATAAAGAGTCTCGAAATTGAAAACATGTACAGATAGATAGTCATACGATTTATATATCGATGACGTCATTTGGGTTAAGTTCAGCTTTATTGATGAAATTTCATGTTTCCAAGTAAAATAAATTATTGTAGTATTATGATAATTGAAAAAATATCACCGCTGAATGCATCGTATATTAGAAATGTTTAAATTACATTGCATTTCAGTTGGAAAATGTTTCATAAGTAATGCTTAATGCATGATTGATCTTTCTTGTTATATCCTCGAATAGCTTTAGGTTTCAAGAATCCTGATACGGTATTTAAAAAAATAATTATGGTTCATATTAATTGCCAAGTGAGGTAATTTATAATTGTTCCTCGCCTTTATTTAGATTAGTGACTTAAAGTTTAGTTAAGATCAGGATGTTATGCTTGCATAAGGCATTTTACTACTCTGTTGAAAGTCATTATGAAAACATTTATTTTTTCTTGGAGTTACAATATCTTGGGAACAGTCCGTGCTAGCCTTCTAATGTGTGTGCCATTCGTTTTCTAAAGAAAAATTATACATAACATATTATTTGCGCAACATTATGAAAGGTTCCGTTTTCAATGATTATCTCAAAATTTGATTAAAGAAAGTGCGGTCTTTCAAACTTTCTATTGCATTTAAAATCAATTGGCTTCCAGTATTAACCGATTATAATATTTGTACCAAATGTTGTTCGATACCCTCCTTTCGTTCGTAAGATATCGCTTCCACGGTCTTGCGGACGCACACGCATCACCGCTAAAATGTTCGAATCGAATTCTGGAATGTGTAATAAGTGATCATCAGTCAAAAATTTGAATTCGATACTTAGATTAATGGAAATCATTGGTAAAGGCTATTCAAAATGCCCTTCGTCATAAACAATACACATTGAATTCTAAAAGCTATAATAACCGCATACATTAACAAGCGTCGCTTTTCACAGACCTTGATAATACTTTGTTTCGAACAGGTATTTATTGCCTTCCGTATTTTGTAATTTGTTTTTTGTCTATCTCGCGTTGTTGCCGAGTTCATATTTTTCTAATTATTAAAATTCTTCTCTCTGGGCGCTGCAATCATATTTATTCGATCGGGTTTGTTCACTTTACAATATATAGAACTAACGTATGCACTCATGGTCTTTTCCATACAAGGCAATCGGGATATATAAAGTATTTAATGTGAACGCTGAATAAGCACATAAACAAAAGGATGGTAAAGATAATATAAAATCGTACGGATATTGGGAATTTTATATAATTTAGTTTATTTTAAATAATTTAATATTTATTGAAATAATTAAAAAATTATTTTAAAAAGTAATTTCAACGAATACACATTATTTTTTTAACATAAATATATTTTATTGCGCTGTCTATGCCAAGGTATAAATGAAATCAATAAATGACCTAGAAAGATATTTAACACATATATTGGTTGGAATCAGAATTTTAACGTGAATTGAATTACTTTTATATGACATTTTTAATGATTTTCTACTTTAATACATTTGCTGTCTACGTTTTCATTAGTTAATACTCAATTATTTGATTAACACATACCGTTGATGTTAAATACATTTCAATAAAATATGCGCATCTTATATCTTACAACAAACGCACATTTAAATTTTATTGTTCATGTCATTCCTAAGCATTAATTTCGTTTTTAAAGAAACATTTTCATATATAAATGTTTTTTTTCTGTTGCATATTTTGTCTAATTTTGTTTTATTATATTCCCTGAATCTTTAAAGTTCAGTAAATTTATTTAAAATGAATTTGACAAACGATAAACAGAATAATTTATTACTTTCCTTATATACATAAAGTATAAGGAAAGTATTGTGACGGGGTCGAAAATTCGAATTCGAGTTTTCGATGGGAGCGCAGGTTTCAAGCATCCCTGATCACGAATCAAAAATTTTGAAGTGATGTCTGTGTGTGTGTGCGTGTGTGTGTGTGTGTGTGTGAAAGTATGTGTGTGTGTGTGTGTGTGAGTGTGTGTGTGTGTGTGTGTGTGCCAGTGAGCCTGAGGAGACGATAACTAACGAACAAATGGACCGATTCAAACGAAATTTGGTACAAAAATCACAATCCATAAACACTGGAAGCCTATTGTTTTTATACGCAATCGAATGATCAGAACCCCCCCCCCCCAAATTTTCAAATGAAATTTTGAAAAAATCGTCAAAAAATCGAAACCGCAAATAAAGTTACGCAAATAGACATTTCGTATGTAATTTTTCATTAGAAAACGATTGACATAAATTTTAGAACGCTAACATGAACCGTTCTTGAGATATTGCACATTTTTAAAAAAAAATATCAAAAAGTTATACAAATAAAAAAAAATATTTCCCATTGAGAAACATGCTCACTTTTTATATGTAATACCGTGCGATAAATTGGGTGACATCATTCGCGTGAATCTAGCTCGTTGCATTCATGAAAAAAGATACTTTAAGTGATACTTTTATATTTGATCGCCAATAGTCATTTATCTGCTGTAAGAATAACTTATTTTTCCGTCCATAACGCTTGGCGAGATTTTGGCGACGAATTTTGCTGAATGTCGCCAACTTGGCGATATTTTCAATTGTTGCCAAATTAGCAAAAATCTCGCCAAATGGATAAAAATGACGCTAAATCAATGAAAATTACCACTAATTGAAGAAAATTCAATATCGTGGAAAGAATATAAATATCTACTATAAGAATAACATTTTTTTAAACTGTAAAAGTAGTAAATTTATTGCTTTTTATAAGGGAAGTCATGTGTTGCCCACATCAGATTTTATTTTGTACTGTTTTAATAACTATATATATCACCGGCTATTGAATATGTTTGTAACTGTAATAATATTAAACGCCTAATAGAGATAATGTGATTTATGCCATGAATCAGCTTAATGTCAGAATCTGAACATGCAGTTAAATGTTCTGTGTCTTCTGTGATTTATGTAATCTATAAAGTCTACTCAATGATCCTTGTCTATCTCAACTGCGTTACACAGCACATATGATTAAATCCTATATACTCAAATCAATTAATTATTTATAGATAGATAGATCACTAAAGCTCAGAATATGTTAGACATAAAAATATATGCTAGAAATTAATGAGAAACACTTATGAAGATGAATTAAAATGACGTACGCATTATTGTGTTCGTTCTACAAAGATATTGATATATGTCCCCACATTCATAATATGGCAATAATATGAATTACAGATTCGTTTATTCCACAATGTAATGCTGAATTTTGCTCGAAAAAAAATTCAATGTTGTAATTAAATTAAATATTTAGTTCAATTTGGAATAATGCTATATATCAAGTAGTATATGTCGGCCAATAAACCAGCCAATTGCTATACAACCTAAAATATAAAATATATCATTTGTAACATTTTAAAATCCATTGATAAGAAATACCATTAAAATACACAATATTAAAGGAGATGGAAGATTTGACAGCAAATCATTTTAAAAAAATACATTAGTATTACATTTACGAAAAAAACATATTATTAAACTAATCATTTAGAGTCTAAATTTTAGGGAATGTGATGACATTTTTAGAAATATCTCAAGCCTAATTGGCCGCGCAAGCCTAACTTTAACTGCAATTTCTATTTTGAAATAAATTCAGATTACTATTATAAGCAATCCTCATAATTATTTACTCATAAGAGAATATAATTATGAGGATGTTAGCAGATTCTGCAGATGTATTATCACTCCAGCACTTCGTCATTTCCATTTACCACTATTGTTTCAAAACTGTAAAACTTTATGTCATAAATACAAAATATCGTTATAATCTATCCTCATAAGTATTTATTCTATAAGAAATTCTGAAGATATGCTTGCACTTTATAACTTGGCCATTTTGATGTGCCTGTGTCGATTTCATAACTGTAAAATTTCGGAACTTATGTCAAATTTGTAGACACATCGTCTACTGCAAATGTTGAATTACTTTACATTTTATTAGTTGGTGTTCAGTAATTGTCGTAACATGCTATTTACTTATAAACTTGCAAAATTTAATTTTACATAACAGTCATATGTCAGTAAGGTGACGACAATTGTTTCGACAGGGAAATACAGCCTAGTGTTTAAGGCACGGGGATTGCACTCAGATGACCGGAGTTGGATCCCCGCCTCTGCCTACATTCTTCTCGTGTCCGCACAAAAGTACAGACACATTAAATATAGGTCCGTCCTAGAGGTTGGTGGTAGGGGAAGGAGGGTACGGTCAATGAGAATGCCACCTCCACTAGGTTCTGGTCTAAATTGGGTGGCACTTGAAGGCCGTCCTGACAGATACATTAAACTTTTGGGTAGGTCAGACGGTCCAAAAAAAGACGAAGAATACACATGTTTCATCGTCGTTATAAGCCCCTTGTTCAGACCAAATGAACAAATAGAACAGTGTGCGGTCTCAGACACTGCCAAGAACGAAATGCCAGGCAGTTCGTTCTTATAACATTCTTAAAAAAATCTGATGTGGGTTGTACATGGTTTTCCTTATATAATGCAATGAATTTACTACAGTTACAGTAAAAAAATAGATTATTTTTATAGTAGTTATTTATATTCTTTCCAAGATATTGATTGAATTTTCGTCAACGAGTCGTCATTTTCCAAGTCGTCACCATCAATGAGTTGTCATTGTTTTAGCGTCATTTTTATCCATTTGGCGAGTTTTTCGTTAATTTAGCCGCATTTCAAAAAGTCGCCAAATTGGCGATATTTCACTAAATTCTTCGCCCAAATCTCGCCAAGCGTTATGGACGAAGAAATAAGTTATTCTTACAGGAGATAATTGACTATTGGCGTTCAAATACGAAAGTATTACTCAAAGTATCTTTTTCATAAATGGAACGAGCTAGATCCACGAGAATGATGGCAACAAATCTATCGCATGATATTACATATGAAAAGTGAACATGTTTTTCAATAGGAATTTTTTTTTTATTTTATATGACTTTTTGATATTTTTTTTTAAATGTGCAATATCTCGAGAACGGTTCATGCTAGCGTTCTAAAATTTATGTCAGTCGTTTTCAAATGAGAAATTACATAAGAAATGTCTATTTGCGTAACTTTATTAGCGGTTTTGAGTTGAGAATTTTTTCTGAATTTCACTCGAAAATTTAGGAGGGTTCTGAACATGCGATTGCGTATAAAAACAATACCTTCCAGTGTTTATGGATTGTCATTTTTGTATAAATTTCGTTCGAATCTGTTCATTCGTTCGTCAGTTATCATCTCCAAAAGCTCACTGACACACACACTCACACATACTTTCACACACACACACACATACTTTCACACACACAGACATCACTTCAAGAATGCTTGATTTGCGATTCGGGATGCTTGAAACGTGCTCTCCCGTCGAAAACTCGAATTCAAATTTTCGACCCTGTCACAATACTTTCCTTATACATTATGTATATAAGGAAAATAATAATTGTCATATTTCTATTATATGATTGCTTTATTGAAGGAACTTTTCAAACTGTTATCGCACAAGCAGCAGTTTAATTTACTGTAAAAGTATTTACTTATCTTTAAAAATGCCCCTTTGGTCGTTTATTTTACATATCCATGCATCAATCTAAATCCCCGTGATCATAATTATACATAGAAAAACTAACCACATACGTATGTTCACACACTAATATACACATACCTAGTAGAATTTAATATTGGTCACAATATTGTATATCTATGTAATACAATAGATATATTTCCTATTTAATCCTGATATTGGGCAAATATTGAGGTTGCATTGGCTTCCAATATTGGCTAATATTTTCATTACAATATTACGCCAAAATTACTGTTACAATGAGAATACTGGCGTAATATTTTCCCAATATTGGCCGAATATTTTAATCCAATTTTGTGCCATTTACGTCAAAACGTCCAGTTTTCCGTATTGGTCAGATATTGAAGCCATCAAAAAGCCAATATTATATTGCTACGAGGTTATCTACTCACACACTAATAGACATAAAATTACTCGCACGCCTGTTCACAGCTTCTCACACACCACAATGATCACGCCAATCAGACATGCAAAACAGTATAAAAAATCTCAAGTTGAGACTGGTACAAATTTGTGGACTGAAGAGAAATACTGAAAATGTTGACACTCTACAAGACCATAGAGTCTATATAATTAAATACAATGCAATCCCAATATTAGAGTTATATATTGTAATGTCGGGATCCGGAACTCGCATTACTTTTGTATAAAAGGTATAAACTTATAATATATTTCATGTCATCTAATTTATTTAAAGCTTTTAAATGATCTAATTCTGGTTGAAACCCCCCTCTTGTTATTCATTTGTGTAACTGATATATTTCAGGAACATTTAAACTCTTTAAGCATCAAGCTAAATCCATTTTTAACATTTTACACCGTAGTTGAAAAGTGTTTATGACTTTGTTTATTCTGTCCAGCTGTCTGTCTGTTAGCACGATAACTGCCGTAAAAATGACTTTATCAAAATGCAATGCTAATGTAACTGTCTCTAAATTGTCGTGCTACGCATTTATGAAAATTTGAGATTGCATAATAAGAAATATTCTTTATTGGCCAAATACATTTTATATTACATTACTGTAATATGAAATGATAATTCGTTTTTTAAATAAAGACAACAATATTCCATGATATATCATATGACTTACTCAAGAAGAAACATGAATTATTGATGGAAAAGTTAAACAGAAAGACCTTTTGCTTTCGAAGTTACGAAACTGGCGCAGAAAACTTTCAAGCTTCATTTCCAGTGAAATTATCACGATATGATGAATTTCTAATAGTAACAGAAAATAATTGGAAGCTTTGTATCGAAATGATATTTATAGTAGAATAAAAATATATACCGTGATTTTCATTTTCTAATTCCCTGCTTGTTTCATATTTGGATTGCTGGCAATGTTTTCTTTACTTTTGATAATCGTCTATGTTGCTTTTTCTCCATCATTTCCCCCTTTTTTTACGGAATATTTTTCATTGAATTTTCATAAAAAAATTACAGCTTATTTCATTTTATTATCCTTTATTTCCTATATTAATTGCGCAGATTATTCTATATAATTTTTTGACCCACATAGTTGAATAGATTTAAAGTGACACACTGTGAAAATTTGCAGTCAGCTGTCCTATAAGATCAATAATTTTTACTATTGTTCTGCAGGTGCAAAAAGTTTTCTTGTTGCATTAAGAAGTTAACAAAAAAAACCTCTTTCAATCAGCGAGCGCTTGAAGCTCAGCGATTGCACTTGGCTCTTATTCTTTTTGTATCCAAGAAGTAGTAGAACCTTACTGTTCCAACGAATCTTGCTGATCCAACTGTATTCGAACCACGAATTTTCTTACTGGCCATTCGACCCTCTATCGCTGAGCTACTGGGAAGGCATTTTAAGACCTCATGGTCGTAGTTGACTTTGTATTATCCACTCCCTAATGCCAGATTGCAGTGCATCTGGCAACTGACAAATCCCTTCTTCCATTTTTACCTCCAGTTAGTTTTCTGCTGCAATTTTATTCTGCAGGTAAGCTCCCTGCGTGGTAGTTGGCCTTCCGATGCGAAATGACGGCATCATTAAAGAACAGAGTTCGATCAGATAGACTACACATAGACCTTGCAGCTCACAGAATAGTATATAAGTATAATACTTTCGTTTAATTTTTAACATTGTTAACATTTCCGGAAATTTACTTTCTCAATACAGCTTAGAAGCTCAATAACAATTATAGCTCAGAAACAAATGCACGTACATTTATGAAATTTAAAGCATGCGTACTGTATAGAAAGCAGATGAATTCATTACTTCGCTTGAGTATTCCAAGATGCCGTGCCTTTCATCTCATTCTTAGGAAATATTTCAAAGATCAATCCTCGGGCCTTTCTGATTGATTTTATTTTTTGAAATAAAGTTAAATATATTACAGTTTAAATGTATACTCCTGTGGTGGCAGTATGCAAAAATGTACGTATATACATCAAATAATTAAATTAGTTGTTATGGTATAATATAGTATTGAACGGATTTATCTAAATACCCTTTTCAGAATTTTTAAGTCTGATGTATAGGTGAGCAATTACATATGAACAATCAGCATTTCCAGCTAAACAATTAATCTTAACTTTTCCTCCTGAAATTACTTGCCTGAAGTGGAAAACTTTTCAAGATGAAAAATTCTTCCGGTCAGCTGAATTCCGTTTAAGGCAGGTTCGATTGTATTTATTAATTCAGTTTAGTAATTCGATTAATTACTAAACTGGTCAGATGGATGGAGTACTCAGCTTGTTTGAACGCAATTAGGGATAATACTTGCTCTGAAAGAGTGTTATTTTCGGATGAAATTAAGTCGAACAGTTGGGCGAGAATTATTTCAAAATCTAGAATATGTTGGTACTTTTTAGTAATCAGCAACATTTAAAGAATTAATATTCTTAATTCGAAATATAGTGCATTTTGTTGTTTGTGGGACAAGTGCGTTTAAAGAAGGGGGGCATGTGTTATTAATAAACTGCGTTTGATAAGGGGTTATATAGCAATTACGTTTTGAATGGGAGTCGTTTGAAACATTGTACTATGGATTTAAAACCTTATCTGACACATTACAGTTTAGTGTGAAAAGTGAAGCTGTTGCTTTAAGTAAGGAAAGGCATGCGCTGCCCATGTCAGATTCTTTATGGAATATGTTATTTCATTCTATAAACGTTTCTATTTTGAATGCGACAGCCAAAAAACACATCGTACAGTTAATAAGGAACCACGCAATACCTTATGAATTGCTTATAATAGCTTAATGGTTGTTTAAATGCGATTAATTAAATTCGATTTGTTACATAAAATTCCATATGAAAGATTGGCAGAATCTCCATATTCCTGTTTCAATTTCTCATTTATGAATTATTTGCAAGGCATTTTTTTATTATTTGCGTTCATATTAAGATGTTGCTCAACAAATAATAAATTATTTATCTGTTTAATATCTTTGAAACATTTAAGCTAGAAATTAAAACAAAACTTACTTTAGAAAACATCATAAATAAGAAATCAATCATCATATACCGCTTATTGGAGTACAAATAAGAATACTAGTTGGTAAACTTATCTTGGAAAAACCTGTTACTTATTTTCGGAACAATGGGCTTTAAATAAAAAACTAACATGCTTCACTTGCGTGCAAATTCTCTAAATATTAAATTATGCACTGGAGCTATTAAATTGAAATATCAGAAGTTGGAAAAATATGATTTTTCTTAATTCTGGAGATGATTTACGGAATAGTAAGTTTTAATTTATTTGGAAAATATATGTGTATTGAAATGGAAAATCATAAATTCTTGTTTTTTTTTCTCAATAAGTGTTGGATAAAGTGTCTGACATGCATGTCTCAAAACGGTTTTAAAGAAATCTGAGCATGTGACGTTAAAAATAGTTCATAAGTTTCATTTCGTGTTGTGCTATCTTTTCCCCTTTTACATTTCTTGTCAAGCAGTTTCACTTTATTGCCCACAATATCTGTGTTTTTAATCATTTATAGCACAATTTTGATATAAAACTATTTGCTTTAGGGAGTGAATGTTTGTTTGATTGAGACCCAGACGGTCCGAACTACCAGAAAAGTGTAAGGTAACAACTTGGACGGCCGGGAAGTGCCACCCAATTTAGACCGGAACCAAGTGGGGGAGGCATCTACAGGGACCGTACCCTCCTTTCCCTACCACCAACCTCTCGGAAGGACTGTCGGACCCACATGATTAACGTGATCGTACTCCGCATGAACACGGCCGCAGTTGTGACAGCGTGCAAATCCAGCGCGCAAACCACCGAGATGTGCCACCCGAAATGTGCCAACAGCACGCGGTGTTCCCAGGTGGTCACCCACCCAAGTACTAACCGCGCCCGATGCTGCTTGACTTCGGTGATCTAACGACAACCGGTGTTTTAATCACGGTAGGGACGTTGGCATCTAAGGATTGAATGTGTATTAATTCCACAGTTATTCTTAAACATTATGGCGAAGTTTTGTATAAATTTTGTATACTAAAATACTTGAAACAACATGCTTACAGAAAACATTTATTTACTTTTCTTGTCAAGGCATTTTACATCATTGCCTGCAGTATCTGTGTTTTATATCATATGATAGCACAGTTTTAATATAGCATTATTTGTTTTTGAAGATTGAAAACGCAATTCCCAATTTTCGTTAATAGTTATGGCTAAGTTTTGTATAAATTCCGTAAACTAAAATACACGAAACAACATGCTTACAGTAAGCATTTATTAAAATATTTCAAATTTATCACTTACGTCAAGTCATGAATGTTACAACCAGAAAATGGTTACAGGAATCATTTATTTATAGTATTTTAAATCATCTACTAAAATTTTAATTTGTTCTGAAAGTATAAGTTTATGGAAACGAAAACTAATATTTTTTAAATTTTTTCCTCAAATATTAGCATTTGACTAAAATGTCTGAAATGTAAGGCTGAAACAGTTAGGGAAAATTAATGTAGCATTTGACGATAAACATACTGCATAAGTTTACTTTCATATAGTGTTTTATTTTCTCCTATTACTTTCCTTGTCAAGCCATTTCATTTCTTTGTCCACATTATGTGTATTTTTTTTTCATATTATAGCATATTTTTCATATAGCACTATTAGTAATTATCAATTTTTACTTTCCTTATATACATAATGTATAAGGAAAGTATTGTGACGGGGTCGAAAATTCGAATTCGAGTTTTCGACGGGAGAGCACATTTCAAGCATTCCTGATCACGAATTGAACATTTTTGAGGTGATGTCTGTGTGTGTGTGTGAAAGTATGTGTGTGTGTGTGTGAGGGTCAGTGAGTCTGTGAAGACGATATCTCACGAACGAATGGAGCATTGCGAATGAAATTTGGTACAAAAATCACAATCCTTGAATACTGGAAGCCTATTGTTTTGAAACATAATCAAATGTTCAGAACTCCCCTAAATTTTCGAGTGAAATTTTGAAAAAATTATCAAAAAAAAATTTAACAAAGTTACGCAAATAGACATTTCTTATGTAATTTTTATTTAGAAAACGATTGACATAAACCTTAGAACACTAGCATGAACCGTTCTTGAGATATTGCACATTTTTCAAATACATTTATCAAAAAATCCCGTAAATTAAAAAAAATATTAACTGTTAAGAAATATGTTCACGTTTCATATGTAATATCATGTGATAAATTTGGTGACATCATTCTCGTGGATCTAATTCGTTCCATTCACGAGAAAAGATACTTTGAGTAATACTTTGGTATTTGAACGCCAATAGTCATTTATCCGCTGTAAGAATAACTTATTTCTCCGTCCATAACGCTTGGCGAGATTTTGGCGACGATTTTAACGGAATGTTGCCAACTTGGCGGCATTTTTAAATGTTGCCAAATTAACGAAAATCTCGCCAAATGGATAAAAATGACGATAAATCAATGAAAATGACGACTAATTGAAGCAAATTCAACATCTTGGAAGGAATATGAGTATCTACTATGAGACTAACATTTTTTTTAACTGCAGACGTAGTAAATTCATTGCATTATATAAAGAAAGTCATGTGCTGCCACATTAGATTTTGTCTTAATAGTTTTGGCTAAGTTTCGTATCAATTTCATATACTAAAATACTTGAAACAACACGCTTAAGGAAGCATTCATTTACAATATTAATTCAAATTATACATTCAATTACAATATTAATTCAACAATAATTTATAATATTAATTTACAATTCAATTGCAATATTAATTCAAATTTATCAGTTACGTCAAGTCGGTAAATCTTGATAACACAAATATTTATATTTGTTGTGGAATTTGAAGAAGATCATCATAGATTAACGGCAAAAGCATGCATAAAAATCTATATAAATAAAAATGAAAATCTGTCTGTCTGTCTGTCTGTCTGTCTGTCTGTCTGTTTGTCCCATCATCACGGGAGAACGGCTGAACCGAATTTGATGAAATTTTGTGGGTAGCCTGGAAATAGTCCCACTTAAAATTTAGTCCATATATGGAGTTTCTACAATCAGTGGTTCTCGAGATATTAGTAAAAAACGATATTTTCGTTTGTCTCATCATCACGGGAGAACGGCTGAATCGAATTTGATGAACTTTTGTGGATAGCTTTTAAATAGCCCCCCATAAATTTAGCCCAAATTTCGAGTATCTAAGACCAGAGGTTGTCGAGATATTAATGAAAAACGAAACTTTTTCTTAGGAGTTCTCCTCTCTAACTCAGTGGTTTATCCAAACGAAAAGCTTGAAAATCGTTTGAAAATGAATTAAAACTGTATCTCAGAGTTTGGGGGGAGATTTTTTGCACTAATTAGTCACTTTCTGAAAACATCAATTGTTTGAAACATGATTTAAATGGGAAATCTATCTCCTTGGTTTATATTATACAAGCTTTTACTGAAAAATGAAAAGTATAAAGAAATAAAAATGGCTATTAAATTTTGCATATTATGAGGAAGATTCTATCTTATATCATGTTGCTCGGCAACGGAATGAAATTAAATGTGTTGTTAATATTTATTATTATTTTTTCTATTTGAATAATTAATAAATGGATGTAAAAATATATTTTTAAATGAATGGTTTGATTGTTCTTTTAATTATATAAATTGCCGACCGCGTACATGACTTTCATTTATTTTAGCAAAGTGGTTTCCAGCTCATATATTGTGTTTAGCTAATAAACTCATATATTGTGTTTATCCAATAAATTCATTTAGCCGATTGTTGAAGCAGAAAAAGATTAGAACGGGTGTATCTTATAATACAGTTTTAGTGTTTTCATTTAGTATATACAAACTGGATCAGGATATTTTATTCTTCAGATCTGCAAATTCAGAGCTACGATTTAGCGGAATATCTCTAAATAACTTGGTAACTTCTCTTAAACTTTACCAAATTAGCCGAAATGTTTCCAAATTTATAAAATTGGCGCAAATCAATGATTTGCTTTTTAGAATAGAGTACTGAAATGATGTTTCGGTAGCATTTGTTGATCAATCCATCCATCCTACTTAGTAACACATTTAACGAATTTTTTTAATATCACGAAATTGATAAAAGTATTTGTGAGTCTATAAAAATATCCTGGAATTGATAAAATCGCGCTTAATAAATGAAAATAATTGTATTTTGTTAGGGGATAGTATTGTGATGAAGTTTCGTCAATTTGTCGCAAAATGGGTCTATCTGTTCTATAGTCCCACTTGGTGATAAATTTGGCGATTTTTTAAGTTATCGCTAAATTGACTAAAATGTCACCAAACCTTCCATGGAGATCGCATTATTCAGACGATATGATTTCCATCAATTTATTTGAAGCAAATGATATATATCAGGTCGCTTAGCAACGGATCCAATGTGTTATGCCGCATACGATTTTATATTAAATCTTTTCCGATTTGAATAATAAAGATATGTATATAAAATAAATTTCATTGGCATAGCATTTTTGACTGGATAATATCAATTACGGTTCCCAGGTTTAAACATTATTATTATTGATATTTTCGGGGACAGTTGATTCAGGGATTATTGATATTTTCAAGTTATTATGCCATTGTTTTATTATGCCGAAAATTGTTGAAACTCATATATAGTACTTTGTACGAGTAATCTTCTACAAATGCATTATATCTTCTAATCTATGAGAATATAAGTAGTACAGGTATATTGGCATATATTTTGTTATATATTGGCATATATTGGAATCAATTACGCCTTCTGGTATAAAGATGACGGGGATTATTGATATTTCCAATTTATTACGTCATCTCTTTTATTTTGGCAAATATTTTTGAGACTCATATTGTAATACGGGGAATCTTCTACTAGTACACTGGCATATTTTCTAATCTGCGACAATATAAGTAGGACGGGGTTTCATATATTGATACAATTCCTTTTTTTTTGTAAATTTGCTTACAAAAGGGGCCAGGATGTTTTATTCTTCAGATCTGCCCATGAAGATAATTTTGCATAGTGAGAACAGATATTCTTAAATTTCTCTTTAGGAGCAATAAATTTAATATCTTAACAGAATTTGCACATGATTGCGAATTATAAGTTTCTTTATATTATATATTCCGTACGAAGAACGGGTATGCTGCTAGTATATTAATAAGGAAGTAACCACGCACCTGTAGAATCAACTAAAATATGACATTTATTTGCTATATACGTGGCTTATCTGAAAAGCTCTAGTTAACAGATAATGTATTTAACTTGCAGTTGTTATTGTTTTATTTTAATACTGCAGCTGAATCATATATTTTCTGCATTCGTTTAACATCCGCTATAATACAATTTCTTAACATTTGATTCAACATTATCTTAAACTCTATCATCTCAATTAAATCAATCAATATCTACATTTTATACGTATCTGCCATCTCTGGAGTCAGAACTGTAATCAAACCCTTTCTCAACCAGTATTTGATGCTGAATCCATATCAGGTATCATAAGATATTTATTGGCAAACTAAAACAATGGATATTTCGATGAAAATGTTTGAACCATAATTGTAAAATAACCGAAAGTCAAAACCCTTATAGAAGCCTCAGCTCACTTGAAAGACTTGATAGTGAATCAATTTCAATCATCATCTAAGATCTCTCTTTATCTGATTCAGAGAAATAGATATTTCAAGGAACGGTTTGAACTGGAAGTGGAAATAACTGGGAATGTAAATCCATAGTGATCTCCCCTAACGCCCTAAAATGTGAATACTGACTTCATACCATTCATTATCTAAGCTCTAGAACCTGCAAAATAGATGATTCAAATGCTTTCTTAAATAATGGTATTGAAAGTTTTGCCATTAACAAGTTTTATTGGTGGTTATTTATTGGTTTTGCTATTTATTACTAGAGCAAAAAGCAACAACAGGAAAGCTGCCCATGGCCTTTTATGGCTGCATTAAGAGCGCGATTTTTTTTGCGTAAACCTTGTTATTGAAAATACTTTGAATAAGATAGATAAATAATAAAACTAATAAAATATAAAATATCTTTGTTAGAAACGAAGACAGCTTATCGGATTCACTGGTGTATTTATATTTTCACTATTGTACTTATATTTACATTACTGTAGTTTATATTTCCACTAATGCATTTTGCCTTTTATAGGAGGATTTCAATCTTTTATTGGAGAATTGTTTTTACTGTCTTCATATACATAATATATAAGGAAAGTATTGTGACGGGGTCGAAAATCCGAATTCGAGTTTATGACAGGAGAGCACATTTCAAGCATCCCTGATCACGAATCGAACATTGTTCAGGTGATGTCTGTGCGTGTGTGTGTGTGTCAGTGAGTCTATGGAGACGATATCTCACGAACGAATAGAGCTATTTGAATGAAATTTGACACATAAATCTCAATCCATGAACACTGGAAGCTACTTGTTTTAAAACACAATCGAATGTTCAAAACCTTCCTAAATTTTCGAGTGAAATTTTGAAAAAATCATCAAAAAATCAAAACCTTTAATAAAGTTACGCAAATAGACATTTCTTGTGTAATTTATTCCTTAGAAAGCGATTGAAAATATTATAGAACGCTAGCATGAACGGTTCTTGAGATACTGCACATTTGTCAAATGAATTTATCAAAAAGTCCCATAAATGAAAAAAATATTAACTGTTAAGAAATATGTTCACTTTTTATACGTAATATCATGCGTTAAATTTGGTGACATCATTCTCTTTTATCTAACTCGTTCCATTCACGGGAAAATATACTTTGAGTAATACGTTTGTATTTCAACACCAATAGTTATTTATCTGCTGTAAGAATAACGTATTTCTCCGTCCATAACTCTTGGCGAGATTTTAGCGACGCATTTAGCGGAATATCGCCAACATGTCGACATTTTTAAACGTTGTCAAATTAACAAAATTCTCGCCATATGGATAAAAATGACGTTAAATCAATGAAATTGACGACTAATTCTTGAAAATTCAATATCTTTGAAAAATATAAGTATCTACTATAAGAATAACATTTTAGCTGTAAAAGTAGTAAATTCATTGCATCATATAAGGAAAGTCAAGTGTTACCCACATCATATATTTTTAATTTGAAAGTATTTTAAAGGAGTATTTTTATAAAATTAAAAAAAAAATTAAATATAAACATTAATAATTTTTACACTCATCCGCTTTCTAATATAATTTTTAATAAGGTAAATTTCATCCATTTGAACTCATCTCCATTTCAGAATAATAATCATAGTAATTGTTACTGAAACTAAATTTCTGGTACTATTTTTATTTTTATTTAGTTTTACAAGTTCTGAGAATATGTCATTGTCAATAATTTTAAATGCATTCTAAGCATGTATAAAATAGCAAATGTAAGGGGAACACTCTACTCAAATACTACTAAAATAATAATATTGGCATTTTTTTTATTATTATCTATTTGTAAAGTCTAGTCATTTCTGAACATTTCGGTACCATTGATATTCCTGAAAATAAATCATTTCCGGAGATATCAAGCCCAAATATATAGTTTGACACCATTTTTCCCAAAACACAGATTTTCGAACAAGCACGCATGATATTTCAGGAATTATTTTATGAATTTTTATGAAGCTTTGTATGCTTAGTAATAACTACGTTGTCCAATGTCCATACTAGATTTATATGTGTAACTTGTATAATAATAATTTCAAAAGCAAAATAGATGTTAATAATTATAAATAAAATTTATTTAAAAATGATATTAATTTACCTATTAAAAATTTAAAATGATTGAATAATCCTAGTGTGCAAATATATTATGAAAACTGTCATTAATAAAACCCGAAACTAGAATGACTGTATCATGCGCGAAACAATATTATATGATTTTATCCACAAAACATATAAAATTATAGTGTAAATGACAAATGTAAATTATAATTATTTTTTAAATAATATTTCTCAGTTTATAATGACATTTTTTTTTTCATTTTAAAGAATAACATTTTTTTTTCTCTACTCTAACAACTCCATTCCAATAATTTCAATAGATATTATTTCTAAATTATTTGAACTTCTGTTGATTCTGTGGACATTTTCGAAATTTAAGAGAATATAATGTCCCCTTAAGTATTTTTAGAGATTCGAATTATACTTCGCCATTGCGTGTTTTAATCTTCGGACATACTGAGACGTTGACATATTTTCGGGATTCATACATCTACAGATATTCGAAACTTTAAACTATCCGGTCTCCACAATGCATGTAATATCTCGCACATTTGCATAATATTCCAATTATGCCCTCCAAAATTAACATTTCTGCTCCACGTAAAATTGCATTTTCACACGAGAGACTCATTACACACATCAGAGGATTAAGATATTTTCAAGATGTTTCCCAGTGAAAGCGCACGGTTCAAATGCGGATTTATATGTTACACTATAATAAATTTCAAAACAGCTAAATATTTCGAGTAAAATAATGCATTAAATGTCCATAAAGGGTTGATCAGGTTTTCAGATGTGTCCGACGAGGCTTTAGATTTATATGTTGTTAGAGACTGATATTATACCCGTTCTTCGTACGGAATATATACAATATGAAGAAACTTGAATATTATAATATGTGCAAATTCCTATATTGTTCTAAAATATATTGTTATTCAAAACATTCTATTGAAATATTTGATTTATTTCTCATAAAAAGAAGTATAAGAATCACCATATAAATTTTTTCGCAATACAAATTAATCTTCACGGAAAGAGGTGGAGAATTAAACAGCCTGGTCCCGTTTGTAAACAAATTTGCAATTTACAAAAAAAAAATGAAATTGGATCAATATATGCCAAAATAAAAGCGCTATAGAATTGAATCATAATATGCCAACAACCAAACGCAAAATGATATTAGAAGATATACCCATTCTATTTCTATTCTGTTTCAACAATTGTCTAAACTCAATATATTAGTTTGAAATTCTTTTGCCGAAATGAAGCAGGTGACTTCAGAAATTGGAAATATCAATAATATTCATAACCTTTCAACCGGAAAGCCGTAATTAATATACGCAGTCAAAATTGCAATTCCGGTAAAATTTATGTTTATATGCATTTCATAAATATTTAAATCGAAAAATATTTTATAAAAACCGTCTGGTGTATACACGAATTAGGTTTAACTCTTTGGCTTAGTAACATAATACCCTTTAAAAATTATCGATTTCATAATGCTATCTCTGTGGAAGATTCGTACTCGTTCAACCCTTAGACGTAGAAACCCGAAACACATAGACATATATATATATATATATATATATATATATATATATATATATATATATATATATATATATATATATATATATATATATATATATATATATATATATATATATATATATATATATATATATATATATATATATATATATATATATATATATATATATATATATATATATATATATATATATATATATATATATATATATATATATATATATATATATATATATATATATATATGTATATATATATATATACATACATATATATATATATATATATATATATATATATATATATATATATATATATATATATATATATATATATATATATATATACAACGTGACAGTGAAAATGAGACACCAAGAAGGAGGGTTGGTCAGAAAAATATGCAAATTGCGGGTTAAATGCAGCTCACCGAGTTATGTAAAGGATACGAAATGCGCAGCTGTTCCACGCACGTTGAGTGAGATATAAGGGAAAGAACCTGCAGATTCGACAATAGTCGCGCCCCTCTGTCCGCCAGGGATATCATTTTGTATTTTTTTTGTCTCATAGGAAACGTGTAGTAGCAGATAATGCCAGGCCGCCACCAAACGAGGCAGTGCCAGGAGACAGACGATTTCACGAGGGGTATTGCTAATCGAACTCAGAAGGGCAGGTTGGCCCATACGTCAAATTTCAGCGGACAGCTACCTAAAGCCGTCTACTGTGCACCGGCTGTGGCGAAGATGGTTGGAACAAGAGATTGTTGCACGTTTGAGGGGTTCCGGTAAGGCGATAGCGAAGTCAGCAGGCGTGGACTAATGCATCCGCCGGCAAGCGTTGGCGACACCGCAGGCCACTTCCGGCACCCTTTTGCAGCATGTACAGGACACTTTTGATGCTCCTATATCGACTAAGACCATTATCTGTCGATTGGTCGCCGGAGGCCTGCACTCATGGCGCCCGTTAAGAAGACTGCCATTGAACCAACATCACAGACGCCTCAGTTTGCAATGGTGTCGTGATAGATCCACGTGGATGGCGGAATGCTACGGAGTCGTATTTTCAGATGAGTCACGCTTCTGTTTTAGCCATGGTACATTAGTACGAGTTTGGCGCCGAAGAGATGACAGGTCCAATCCGGCCGCATCTGTGGAACGCAACAACGCCGCATCATGGTATTGGGCTCCATCGGCTACGATAGTAAGTCACCTCTGGTCATTGAGGGCACTAAAACGGTCCAAAGATACGTGGATGACGTGTTGCGTCCGGTGACACTACCCTTCTTTCAGGGAGTGCTCAATGCCATTTACCAGCAGGATAACTCCCAACCGAAAACATCAGCCAATGTTCCCTAAAGGTTCCCAGGTGTTTCCCTAGCCAGCAGTCTCCCCCGATCTCTCACCAATCGAACACGTCTGGGACGTGATTGGACGTTGCTTATATGTGCTTTTACCGTCGCGTTTCAAAGACGAACCCTGGTAAATGGTTGACAGGGAACGAGCACCACTCAGGACACCATCCGCACGGTTATTGACTCTGTACGTAGACGTGTTGCTGCCTATATCGTCGGCCGCAGTGGTCCTACAACCTACTGATCAGACGGTGTAATCAGTCATCGCTCAGTGTATAGGTGTATCATGTTGCAATAAACATCACTTATTGTTCGTTGCTGTCTCTCCTTGTTTGCTGTACTTCATCACTTTCTGGCTTCTTGGTGTGTCATATATATATATTAATATCAGTTTTGAATCACAATAGTGCATGGTGTAGAGGATAAAATTGCTTTCCTTCTTTCTTATTCTGGAAATATTTAACTTATTTTAATTTACACACTACTTCTTTACAACACACCAAATGTGGCATAACAATGTCCACAATATTTTTCTTTCGCTGTTGTATTTTTAATTAATTTATTTGCTGATATTTTTCTGCCTGGTATCGAGCACAAAAAATTTTTTCCTCGAATTTACACTGGTTTAATTGCTTGCATCCCATGAAAATATATCGTGGAATTGGCAATAAGCTGCAAACTCTCTACCATATAGCGTAGCAGTTGAGTAGACCGCAATGTATTCCTCCAAGAAAAAAAATTATAACACTATCTATAGCATTTAAGGATTTAACAGTTTACTTATAAATCTTAATATGTGGAATATTTTTTTAAGTATATTAGCAAATATTTTCCCACGGATTAAGGATATTGTCGTATTAACTGGATACCACATACTGCTCCTACCATATTACAATTTCATAAATTTGCATGCACGTTAAAATTAAGTTCACTCTAAAATATATTAGACAAACAGTTTTTATAGCTAAAACGAGTGTCATGTTTTGACAAGTTAATACCCTATCCTTTAAACTGTCAACACTTCCCTCAACATAAAACGAAATTTTAGAAAAATGAAAAAAATATAAAAAAAAATTAAGTGTAGTTTAAACTGGTGGGCTTTCAGTATGTTCTAAAACTGAATGTTTTAAAACTGAGTAATGTATGTTCTAAAACTGAAGTTTATAATATTTGCTATAATTATGGCTTAAGTTTTGCAAAAGGGAACCATCCAGCAAACTGGAACACAAAGTATTTAAAATTAAACTTCGGTTTCGTACTTTTTTTTGGTTTATGAAAACGTACGCGAATCGATATTAAGAGAGATGTGTGTTATGAATAATTTAGTGGTTGTGATCTTGATGTTTTATCCAAAAATATTCATGTTTTGCTTTTCAAATTTCGTTTCGCTTCTCTTTATAACACGTTTATTTACACAATACTATGTAAGCTGCAATATTAGAGTGTAAATTGTTTATAATGGAGTGTGAAAATAACAAAGAAATCCGCCATGTTTACTTCAGGATCAGTAGTAAAAATAAATTTATTAAATAAATTATATTTATTAATATTTATTGGCTAAATAAATGACAATATTTTTATAACTTTATTGTCTATCTACATATTTATGTTCTAAGGTTATTTCTATATCCAGCTGATTAGCAAAATTTAATCGGTCAATTACCATTACGTTTTTCTTTTTAAAAAAGTTCACTTTACCAACATAGTTAAAACATTTTGGATAAAATAAGAAAGTCATGAAATTTAAATTATAATCTTCCATGGAAGCTGTCTGGCTCCACATTAATCTCTCATCTTATTTGTTAGAAGAAAATACTGGACTAACTCCTGGAAGCCAAAATATACAAATGAAATGCATAACATTTTGTTAAAAAAAATCAAGCATTTAACGATTTCACATACGAATTTGGGATATCTTCTGTACGTCATTATCACACAGAATTTGTCTCTTAAAATGTTTTAGAACGTACTTAAGACACGATGAATGACATGTAAATACTAAAGACATAACTCAGGACATTCACTCACTACAGACATGTAAATGTGATATGAACATTGAACATTTAACAGTAAATTGTACAAATAGTCTATCATACAAAACATAGGATTTTAAATTTTGACGTATGTTGCAAGCCATTTCACAAAAAATTGTGAGTTCTTTTTTTCGAATAGTTCCAAACTCTAGTTAGCACCTGATAACCCACAATTGACCCATTTGCCAAGTTTGTGAAAATTGGTCAATTAGTCTTTGAGATAGAATAGATACTTACAAATTTTGTGGATTACTTCATTGAAAAGGAAATGAAGTTTATGTTTTTCCGAAACGTACAAGAGTCTAATGAACACCAAGGTAGAAAAGTGCCTTACCTACCAAATTTGTGAAATTTAGTCAATTATTTCTTCAGATAGAAAGGATACACACATTGCACATATAGACACACAGACCGACAAGCGCATATTGACATCACGCTAAAATAGTTTTCTCGAAAATAGAAACTCGAGTTGCGAATTTCGTCACGACTAATTATTTTCCCTATACATCGCCATGCATTGCGAGGAAAGTAAAAATCTGATGTGGGCAGCACATGACTTTCCCTGCAGACTCAAATTCATATTTCCTTTATTTCTTTAATTTCCTTTATTAGAATGGGTTTAATTGCACCAAATAACACTATATTTGCATTTTTAACTCAATTTTTGTTTTTATTTGATAATTGGACATTTTTTCGATATTTTTTCAAAAATACAAGAAATCTTACATATCTTGAGAACAGTTAGTCTTAAAGTATAATGGGGTTTGTTATATTCTTTCCCTCGTCAAAAATTACGTATAAAACAAGAAATTAATTGATACATTTCAGCATACGTAGTCTTTTTGTCTTTTTAGACATTGGCGATTTTTGCTGCCCATTTCGTAAAAAAGGCAAGTTGTTATTTTCCGAATCGTACCAAAATCGAATGAGCACTAGAGTGTCCCACAAGTAACTTATGTACCAAATATTGTGAAATGTAGTCAATTAGTATTTTAGTTAGGGTGGATACATGGAATTTTTGCTGGCCATTTCGTAAAAAAGGTGGGTTCTTCTTTTCCGAATCATACCAAATTCTAATTAGCACCAGAGTATCCAAAAAGTAAGTTATCTACCAAATTTTGTGAAATTTGGTAAATTATTAATTTAGCTAGAGCGGATAAATGATATTTTTACAGGCCATTTCGCAAAAAAAGGCGGGATCTGTTTTTATGAATTGTACCAAAAACTAATCAGCACCAGGGTCATATCCAAGTAAGTTACCTACCAAAGTTCAAAAGATTCGGTCCATTAGTTTTTGAGTTAGAGTGGATAAATACATTGCACAGACACGCAGACAGACAGAGAGACAGACAGACAGACAGACACACACATAGACGCCACGCTAAAAATATGTTTTTTGTATTCTACAGGTCTCGAAACGTGTAGATCCGTGAAAAACTTGAGTTGCGATTTTCGACATGATTCCAATACTTTCCCCATACATTACCATGTATTGCAGGGAAAGCAAAAATTGCGGAACCTAAATTCAAACATAAACAAGAAATATCAATCATGCTTAAAGCATTGATTATGAAACACTTTCCAACTTCAATGCAATTTTATTTAAACAAGTCTAAAATGCAATACATTCCTCGGTAATATTTTGAAGCTTATCATAATACTGCATTAATTTATTATATTTGAAAACTTAAACCTTCATCGAAAAAAATGAATTTCATTCAAATGACGGCATTGAAATATAAATTGCCTGATTTAAACATCTCTAAAATGTTATACATTCCTCGGTAATAGTTTTAGAATTATCATAATACTACGATAATTTATTGTATTTGAAAACTTCATCGAAAACAACTGAAATTAATTGAAATGACGTCATAGAAAAAATAACACGCCTGGATCTCTCTATAAAAACAGGATTTCATTCATAACTTTCTTTCTCCCATTCATTTCATTCATCACAATACTATAATAATTTATTTTATTTAAGCATTTTGTTTAAGACCATGGAGCTACAAAAAATTAAACTCTATGCTTGAAACTTCATCGAAAAAAATCGTCCTTCTCTTTATGAAATCAATTAATATTTCATTCATATCAGCCATGCAGACTCCATGGAATAAATTATTTTGTGTTAAAAAAATACAGGAATTCTAATACAACTCATTCTATATATTTTGCTGTTTACATTTTGCATAGGTGAAAAATAGGCTTAGTTGTAGAAATAATCAAATTTAGATGAGCATTTAAACTCAAATATATTGTCATTGCGTTGTTTCAGTATGTAGATGCACAGAATTTAAGCAAAAATTAAGTAATTTTAGGACGGATACAACACTCAATATGAATTAAAAAGAACTTTAAAAAATCACGATTTTGAAACAAGATGGATGCCATATATCATTTTGAAGTGGGTCATGTGATCGTTTCATATCATGGTCACGTGATCGTTTCATATAAGAGGTGTAATTAATATTTTAATTTTTATTTAAAAAACTACTGAATATATTTCGCTGATTTTTTTTTATATATTTTATGGAACAATTTGAATATTACCTAAAATTTTCGAAGCAATTTGTGAATTTTAAATCCACTTAAAAAATATTTGAAAAATTAGGTCCCATAGGGCTCAATGTATTTCATTTTTTCGACCCGGGTTCAATCCAAAACTAATTGGGTATTATTATTCATTTATATTCCCATAGGTTCTACAGACCGTCTGAACAACATACTAAAGTCATTTTTACGGCAGTTATCGTGTTAAAGGACAGACAGACAGACAGACAGACAGACAGACAGAATGAACAAAGTCTTAAACACTTTTCAACTTTGTTGTAAAGTGTTAATAATAAAAAAAAACATTACAAGCAGATGTTATCTCTGATATTCTAAATAATCTACTTTCATCAGTCAATATAAAGTAATTACTTAATGCATCAAATGCGCGATTTAATATACGAATAATTTGTTTTCAAATGACACAAGCTGTCTTTTCTTGATATATTTACTTTTGAAAATATGTAACATATGTTTCGAACAAAGTTTCCAAGAAACAAGCGAAACGATGCATTAAATCATGTATGTCCCAAATACGTTTCATAGGATGATATATAACATGATTCACAGTGCTCGTAACAAGTTTCCGCGAAATTTTAATTCCAGCATTAAAAATCACGTAATTATTACAGTATAAATAACGGAAATAATTAGTGCAATAATTATTATATGCAGGTGTCCTAGGACCGTAATTTATCACCCAATAACCTTATAATAAAACGTCCATGATTGTACAATTTAGGGTCTTTATTACACTTATTGCTCAAGAAATATGGCGGCCCAAAGCGAGCTGGAATATGTGCGGCTCCCAAAAAGAAACATTTGTTTTTCTCAAGAATTTCTTCGAAGAATTAAAACATTTTATTTTTATTATAATAATTATACGTATCAAGTTGTTTATGACTAATTATTAAAATGATTTTTATGCTACATACGAAAACATTTTTACTTAAAATATCGGTTACTTGCTATATATAACTAAAAATGTTTCTCAAGGCTTGGAAAACGCGGAACCTCTGTAAAGGGCGAAACTAAATTCGTGCGGTTCGGTTTAACAATGGATCCTGTCACAATCACCTTCCTTTCATAATGGAGAGCAACAGTATTCATAGACGCTGAAGCAATAATTTGTTTCTCAAACTATTTTAATATATGTGAAAATGGCTATAGCTATATAAATATATTTCGATTTAAATACTTATGTATGACAAAAATTTAAATACAACTAATGGAGCTTAAAAAAAAGGAAAAAAATATAGTTTAATTTATGAAAATGACTCATCTAAATAAGTGTATGTTCTTAAATGGTTTTAATATTTTTCAGAATCTACTTACATTATGAGAGGGGCGAAATTGTAGACTCTCAAAATTTAACTCTCCTTCACCTTAAAATAAAGGCATATTCTTAAATTCTTATATTTGTGGGGCCAAATCTAGAATTTTGAACTCGGAGAAAAATTTATTTTTAGGAGAATTAAAATTTTGGGAGTCTTACATATTTCGCCCAAGGAACTAAAATACTTATTGGAGCCGCTGACTATGTCTCAAGAGAGGTTAAGCTACAAGTGAGTAATATATTATATTCAGACTTAGAAATACATAAAAATATATTTGAAAAGCTTCTTATTTGTTGCCTGTGCTACACCAAAATTGAAATTTATTAGTAGAATATGCATCGAAATAGTTTTAGTAGGTTTCTGTCATAAAAGTGCCTGGGAATAAATTCGACATACATAGCCTAAGTACAATTTAATCAGGGAATATCATTAATTGAAGTGATCATGAACTTTGATATATTTTAAAATATGTATACATTAGGAAGCTGTACTTACATTTATATATTTAAATGTAAAAATCAAAACAGATAATTAGGACAGTATTTTATTTGTTTAACATTTGGCAACATAAAAAACTAAATTTTATATAAAATCTTAATGTGTGTGTAAGTGGCAATTAGTGGAAAAATCGAAATTTTGGACCGCTGTGAAATATAATACAATGCAAGTTGATCTCTCGTCGAGTTTTATTTTTCTGAATTTATTATTTTGTTTTATTATTATTACTCGCTTTTTTATTTTTCTGGATTAGTTTAAAAGTTACCGGTTTAAATATCGCCATATTAAAATCAATCAATTTTCCTGAGATTAAGGGATACGGAAGCAGATGTTCGCAGTGAATCAATCCAGAAAGTTTTCAGTCGTGACAAAAGCTCGAGTTTAAATTGGAAATTTTTAATTATTTGACATTTCAGGATATTATTTTGATTTTTTAAATGTATGATTATTTTATCATTATAAGTATTCTTTGAAAATTGACTTAAATAGGAAGAGCCTTTAAATTTTGTTTTTACTTCTCTCTGTAAACTCACTTTTTCTTTTTATTATGAACATTTTTTTAGCAAACTAAAAGTATACCTGACGGAATATATATTAAAAGAAACTCAACGTTCACAATTATGTACAGATTCCTGTAGCATTATAGATTATATTAAAACATTATTTTAAAATATTTAATATAATTATCCTGGATAGCAGAATAAGAATCTTAGTTCTCGCTACGCAAAATTTTCTTAACAGGCAGATCTGAGGAGTAAAACATCTTGGTCCAAATTGTAAATAAATATACAAAAAATATGAAATTCGATCAATATACGAAAATATGAAAACGTTAAATTGCTGTTAGAAGTTATAACCGTATTACTTTTATTTTGTTTCAACAGTCAGTAAACACATAATGAGTTAATAGGCTAAATGCAATATATGAGTTTTAAAAAGGTTTGTCAAAATAAAACAGATGACGAGAGAAATTGAAAATATCAACAATCTCCGTCATCTTTAAACCCGTCGGCCTCAATTGATATAATCCAGTCAAAAATGCAACAACGTTCCTTTAAAATATTAATTTTTATATCGATTTCTGTAATATTTAAATGGTGAAAAATTATAAAATTCGTTCGCAGTATAAACACATTTTGTTTAAATATAATGCTAATCAATTTATTATATATCATAATTGCCAAGTGTCCGTATGTCTGTCACGCTTTTTAGGCACTTTCCGAATAGATAGAGACTTGCAATTTGGTACACGGCTCGGTCGTTCGTAAAAAACTCCTGGAAAAATCGAATTTTTCGTAAACGTTCTCTAGCAGGGATGCTCCCCACCAAAACGTTCGAAAAGTGAAATGATAGGAAAGCATCTTTGTGATGAGATAGAGACTTCAAATTTGGTGTATGGGTAAATCGTTACAAAGGAATAACGTGCGCAATTTCATATTACCAATATTTACTACTTAAGAGTGTGCTGCACAACAAAACGTTCGAAAAATGAAATGATGGGAAAGAATGCTTTGCGATGAGATAGAGACTTCAAATTTGGTGTATGAGTAAATCTTTCGAAAGGAAGAAAGTGTGCAATTTCAGATTTCCAATATTTTCAATTTAAGGGGGTGCCACACACCAAAATGTTCGATTCACCGAATAAATGAGAAAAGGCTCTTTAAAATTTAATAGAGACATGAAGATTGGCATATGGGCTAATTATTTGAAAAAAAACACCCAAGACGAATATAGTTTTTCAAAAATGTTCGTTTAAGGGGGTGCTCCAGAGTAAAACGTTCGAAAAGCGAATTGATAAAAAAGCATGCTTCGAAATGATATAGATATATCAAATTTGGTGTAAGGGTAGATAGTTTAGAAGGAACAAAGGGTACAATGTCAGTTTACCAATATTTTCTACTATAGGGGTTGCCGCACACAAAAATGTTCGATTTTCAGAATGAAGAAGAACGCTCCCTAAAACGTTATAGGGACTTGATGTTTGGTATATGGGCGAATCATCTGTTAGAAATCACAAAAAGAATAGAGTTTCTTAAAAATATATATTTAAGGGGATGGGTACTCCATACAAAAGCATTCGAAAGGTAAAATGCTAGAAAAGCATGCTTCGCGATGAGATAGAGATTTCAACATTGGTGTATGGGTAAAAAGTTGAAAAGGAAGAAAGTGTTCAATTTCAGTTTTCTAACATTTGCTATTGTAAGGGATGCCGCTCACTAAAATTTTCGATTTGCCGAACAAATGTAAAACGCCTCCTTTACAATGGGATAGAGACTTGAAATTTAGTATATGGGCTAACCATTTGACCAAAAAAAAAAGAAAAAGATAAATACGGTTTGACAAGAATATTCATTATCGGGGTGCTACACAGAAAGACGTTCGAAAGGTGAAGTGATAGAAAAGACATGCTTCGCGATAGGATAGAGTGTAATACATTTGGTGTACAGGTAGATAATTTGGAAAAAATGGCAAAAATGAAAAAAAATGGTCGAAATCGCATGAAACATTAAATACCAAAAAATAATAATTAAAATTTTAAAAATCGGTTTTGACGTTTTACCTTCCCCCACCCCGGATTTCCGATTTCCAAATTTCGTAGCTCTCCGACGCGCGGTCGCTGAACCTCTAGTGTATAAGGCACACACACAGACAGACAGCCACACAGACATTGCTTTTTATTATTTATTAGCCGCTTTCGGCGAATAGCCTGCTCGCCAACCTTGAAAATCCTGACCATGGCCAACTCGCTGGTGCGACCTACCAGAAAGGTGTAAGGTAACTATTTGGACGGCCAGGAAGTGCAATCCAATTTAGACCGGAACCCAGTGGGGGAGGCATCCACAGGGACCGTACCCTCCTTCCCCTACCACCAACCTCTCGGAAGGACTTACGGACCCACATGTTTAACGCCTTCGTACTCCGCGTGAACACGACTGTAGTTTTGGCGGTGGCGGGAATCGAACCGGGCCTACAGAGTGCAATTCCCGCGCGCTAACCACTGGGTTACCGAGCCCTCCGCGACAACCTCCATAAATTTCTTTTTATTCACCCAATTTAGACCGGAACCCAGTGGGGGAGGCATCCACAGGGACCGCACCATCATTCCCCTACCACCAACCTCTCGGAAGGACTTAAGAACCCACATGTTTAAAGTGATCGTACTCCGCCTAAACACGACTGCAGATTTGGCAGTGGCGGGAATTGAACGCGGGTCTACCGGGTGCAATTCCCGCGCGCTAATTTAAATTTTATAATGGCCATATAAAAATAATTAATTTTACCATATGTTATGCTCTTAATTCCATCTTTTAAAATATAAGGAAATATCATTTAACATATCCTCATTCCATCGTTGCATCATTTAAAATATCCATAAAATTAAAATATCCTTTTAAAATATCCATTTAAAATGACCATATGCCAAGCTCTTAATTCCAAGATTTAAAATATTACGTAATTTTCTAACCCGTCTCCATGGAAACACGTGACGTCGGCGGCGGGAGAGAAATCAGAATTTCCCAGAGAATAACCCGAGAAATTTAAAATCATTACTTCTTTAAAATTCCGATCCCGCGGCTATTTTAATTATTTCTTGACCAGATTGAGCTTGTAAGAATCCCTGATCTTTGAGCTTTCTAAAAATGTAAATTATTAGTCAAAATACTCGGAACTTTTACCTATGCGGGGATTTAAAACGAAAATTCGTTTTTTTGAGCCGAAAGTTACTTTAGATTTAAAATTTATCCCTGGGATTTGAAATTGATATACTTTTACTACCAACTGACTGCTCTTTCAGGTCGTGTGATTTGTTTTTTTCTACGCGTCTGGATGGTAGATAACAAAGGAGAAAAATGGGAAAAAACCTTCGAAATCGCTTAAAACATTAAATAGCTAAAAAATTAACTCAAATTTTAAAAATCGGTTTTCACGTGTCACCATCCCACCCCACTGGCTTTCCGATTGCCTTATTTCGTAGCTCTCCGACGCGCCGTCGCTGAATGTATAGTGTGTAAGACAGACATACAGACAGACAGACATTGCCTTTTATTATTTAAGATTACTGAAGACGATGTTATATTTTTATACCGATTTTCAAGAAGAAAAAATAGGTACTTTAAATGTTTTATACTGGATGAAACATAAATGTAATCAACCTTGCTTGAAATCATTATGATACATATTATATTGCAGATATGCGAACTAGGACGAAAGTTAAAGTCAAACAATGCAAATTTAATTTTTACAATTGCGATATGTAACAAGAAAGATGAATCATGCATAAAACATTGATTATGAAACTCATCCCAATTGCAATGGAATTTTATTTAAACATCTCTAAAATGCGATACCGTCCGAGGTCCTAATTTTTAAATTATCACAGCACTATAATAATCTATTTTACTTAAAAACTTGGAACAATGGGGGTAAAATTACTTTTTAACTTTATGCTTGAAACTTTATCGAAAAAGGCAATACTATAAAATCGTCAGCTTCTCTATGTAAAATTGATGAATATTTCATTCATATCTATATTCCAGACTATTTCAAGATATGCAAAGGCGAGTTCATTTTGTGTTATTGTAGAAAAAAAAAGCAATCGATGTTAGAAGTCCTGCAACTGTTTCATCAGCAACTCGTTTTATTCATTGCTTCAAAGCAGCATTTCCTTGTATTTTATCCACTTTGATAATAATAATTTTGTCAGTTTATTTATACTTAATTTCAATACAATATACAGTTTAAGGAACAACAAAGCAACACGTGATATAAAAGAGCTTTTCAGTAGTTGATAATAAGCAAACAATATATAAAATTCTTTTACATTATGACACACACTATTGACGGATGATGGGCGTAGATTAGTAAGATACTTCAGCTTTAAATATGGCATGATCCAACTTGCAATAAGGGGCTAGCTAACACATTGCCACTCGAAACTTCGCTTTTACATTCATATTATTCAGACAGACGATTCCCAGCATATGTTAGACTGTGAAAAGCAAGGGTTCTGTAACGACATTTCTTATTTATCAAATTTCTATATTTGTGAAATTTACAGATGGGAATTAAATGTTTTAATATCCGATAAATTCATCATTAAAAGCATTTTGCTTAAATTGGGCTGGAATCGAACTTGAACTTTTGAGGATAGCATTTAAAATTTAAATGCTACTTACATCGCTGTATTTTTTTATTCACCGTATATACATAATGTATAAGGAAAGTATTGTGACGGGGTCGAAAATTCGAATTCGAATTTTCGACGGGAGAGCACGTTTCAAGAATCCCTTATCACGGATCGAATATTTTTGAGGTGATGTCTTTGTGTGTCTGTGTGTGTGTGTGTCTAAAAGTATGTGTGTGAGTGTGTGTGTGTGTGTGTGTGGTGTGTGTGTGTGGTGTGTGTGTGTGTGTGTGTGTGTGTGTGTGTCAGTGTGTCTGTGGAGATGATATCTCACGAACGAATGGAGCGATTCGAATGAAATTTAGTACAGATATCACAATCCGTGAATACTGGAAGCACATTGTTTTTAAACGCAATCGAATGTTCAGAACCCCACTAAATTTTCGAGTGAAATTTTGAAAAAATCATCAAAAAATCAAAACCTCTAATAAAGTTACGCAAGCAGACATTTCTTATGTAATTTTTTCTATATAATGTAATTATAGAAAACGATTGACGTAAACTTTAAAAACGCTAGCATGAATCGTTCTCGAGATATTGCACATTTTTCATATAAATGTATCAAAAAATCCCATAAATTAAACAAAATATATTAACTGTTGAGAAACATGTTCAATTTTCATATGTAATATCATGCCACAAATTGAATGGCACCATTCTCGTGCATCTAGCTCGTTTCATTCATGAGAAAAGATACTTTGAGTAATACTTTTGTATTTGAACGCCAATAGTCATTTATCTGCTATAAGAATAACTTATTTCTCCGTCCATAATGCTTGGCGAGATTTTGGCGACGAATTGGGCTGAATGTCGCCAACTTGGCGACTTTTTTAAATGTTGCAAAATTAATAAAAATCTCGCCAAATAGATAAAAATGGCGCTAAATCAATGAAAATGACGACTAATTGACGAAAATTCAAAATCTTGGAAAGAATATAACTATCTACTATAAGAATAACCTATTTATAACCCTGTAGAAGTAGTAAATTCATTGCATTATATAAAGAAATTCTTGTACTACCCACATCAGATATTTTTCACTAGGGATAGAAAAGAAGAAGGAAAGATTATATGATTGCTAAAATATTGGCATATTTCATTTGTGCTCTCTACAACCCAACATAAAAATATATCTAATTTATTGGATATTGTATTTTAAAACAGTTTTGATTATTATTAAAAATGTATTAAGAAAAATCAATTAAAATCGTTTCCATACTATTTTTTTTAACTTGGAAAAGTTGAAAAGGAAGAGTGAGCCACCATCAATGAAATGCATTAGTCGTAATCAAGTTCCCCTTAGCATTCTTAAACAGTTTTGATTATTATTTAAAATGTATGAAGAAAAATAATTTTTAATCGTATCCATACTATTATATTTAACTTGGAAAATTTTAAAAAGGAAGATTGAGTCACATTTGCATCAATAAAACTCATTAGTCGTGATCACGTCCCTGTACCCATATGACGGCCATTGCTGGATGATGTCACATATTTTCACTATGACTGGGAGAAATGATTATTAAAATGTCTGTACATTTAATTTAGGCTACGCATAACCCAACATAAAATTATATCTAATAAATTAGATACAGCATTTTTAAACAGTTTCGATTATTATTTAAAAAGTATTAAGAAATTTTATATCGTAACCATACCATTATGTTTAACTTTGAAAGTTTAAAAGGAACAATGAGACCTTTACATCAATAAAATACATTGGCCGTAATCAAGTCCCCCTACCCATATGATGACTTTTGCTCGATAGGCTCACATATTTTCACTATGACTAGAAGAAATAGGGGGGGGGGGATGAAATTGCTTCCAAACGGGGTTGGACATTCTTCTGGGGTCTAAATGAGTTTAGTAATGCTGCTATAATGTGTGCCTTCAATATAGATTACTTTTGTATCGCACTTAATACATAGAGATATATAGTGCTGGAAGTTATGTTACTTCAATATTAGATGGTTTTAGAAACACGATCGAAATATTATTAAGTTGTTGTATTTTATTGCAATGACCTATATATAATGACTTGAATTTAAAATATAATTGTAATAACATTCTAGTTTTCTATGTTGTAGACAATAAAGGAAAGGAAAAAGAAATATATCTTTTTAGAATGAAAGCAGCGACACACACACACACACACACACACACATATATATATATATATATATATTTGAAATATGTAATAATAAGAATTATGTAAAAATAAATAAATAAGTAAAATAAAATAAAAATACAATTCAAGTAATATTAACATCACCATAGAAGCAAATTCACGGCCATAATGCCGATAAGAGAAAAGAACAGAACCTTCCCAAATTCGATGATTAATTAGAATAAAATTCATCTTCAGGTCTGAGTATTTAATTCTAATTAACCCAAACAAATGCCTGTTTCAGATTAAGCAACAGTACATTACTATAAATGCTTAAACTGAGACTACAGGCATCAAAAAATGAAAAAATGAAAAAAGGATACATTAAGAAAATTGTATTACCATGCGGCATGAATCCTTCTTCTCCTACCACGTGTATACACGATCAACATCAACAGCTTAATCTAGAAGCACCGGAATGAACAAGTCGAAATTCTACCAGGGAGGCAGTACGAACGTTCACGGAAATACTCCCAAACCCGTCCAGTGAGTCTAAGCTGGAGACTGGACAAGCAATTCAGAATACAACATCCCAAACATGCAGAACTGAATATGAATATGAATCAAAGATGAAAATTCCTACTAAACAAGTAAATCATAATAAAACTGGATAATGGAGAATGCCACTATACACCATTATAAGGGCGCTTGACAAAAGTTACATTTTTTTGCGAAAATAAAATTCAAAACATTAATGTTAATGCATCTTATTTTCCGATTTTTTGATTTTTCTAATGTTTTTTACTTAGTTTATTATTTTTCATTTTTATTTATATATATAATTAATAAATAATTATATATAATATACACATATACACACACATACATATATATATATATACATAAATATATATACATACACACATACACACATACATATATATATATATATATATATATATATATATATATTATTTTTTTTATATATATATACATATAATTCTTTAATTATCCTCATGATGACTAATACTGTATATAATTTCTTTAACATATCTAACAATAAATCAAAAAGAACTAAAAGAACAAGTAAATATAATAAACAAATTAATCCATTATTTGATCTAAAAAATGCCATCCAGCAGCAACATGTAAATTTCAAAATTACTTTTGATGGGAAACATTATAAGAACTGAATTTTCGCAATTAGAAAACAGCAATTAAATTTGGTACATGACCTTTTTATTACTACTGCATTTGATAACATTCATTTTAAACATTTATTCTATGATTCGCTTATTACCAGAAGTAAACTTTTTCACGTTTATTTATACGTCACTGACTTAAATTTAAATGACTAATCAAAACAATATACTAAAATAACCGAATATTGTACCCCGAATTTCACTAATTCTGTCATAAATAATCTGAAGATAAATAATTTTTTAAAATCAGTTTTCAATTTCTTCCCAGTCAAATATATAAATCCCAAAATTGCATTTAAATATAATAAACCTCTAGGACGTTATATTTTCAATTATAATCAGATAGCCAAATCAATAGATATTAATAAAAATTATGAATTGTATAAAGAGTCTTACTATCAATGTCTATTAGATAAATACATAGACTACGTAGATAAACACCCATGGGCATGTCAAAACGGGAAATCCAAATATTATTAATTGTGATGCACTGAGATCACTGATGTTACTAGGTTCTAAGTACCGTTTATCTACTAAATTTAAACATAAATCAATTGGTAAAGATTTAATTTTGACTTAAATTTGTTTATCTATAAAATCAGCTATAAATATTATATTCCTGTAAAAGCCTTCAAACCCTAGAGCGTCTTAATAGAGCACAACTTAAATCACTATATTTACATTCAGAAAGTTAATAAATAATATAAACTTAATTCAATTAAAAAGTATATTAAAGTAATTAAAAATAATTTAGTTATTATTTATGTCGATAGGACTAGTAGTAACTACTCAAACATATGTAAATATCACTATATAAGTACCCTCCAGTCAAACTTACTTAATGATGCAATCTATAATTTATATAATACTAACTTTAAAATCTTATCCAATAGAATATCAGTCAAATATAAGCAAACCCATTTAAAAATTGTTTTAATAACATTCCATATCTTGTTTTAGTACCCAAGTTTCATAAATCCCTTATAGCTTTTCGAACTATTATTAGAGAGCATAATTTTTATATTACTAATGCTGGTAAATTATTAATAAAATTTTTAAATTCAGTTTCTTTGTCAGATGATATCTCAAAAAATTGTCATATTGTGAAAAACAGCTTTGCTAGATCCACGAGAATGATGTCACCAAATTTATCGCATGGTATTACATATAAAAAGTGAACATGTTTCTCAATAGGAAATATATTTTATTTTTATTTTATATGACTTTTTGATAATTTTTTGAAAAATGTGCAATATCTCGAGAACGGTTCATATTAGCGTTCTAAAATTTATGTTAATCGCTTACTAATGAAAAATTACATAAAAAATGTCTATTTGCGTAACTTTATTTGAGGTTTTGATTTTTTGACGATTTTTTCAAAATTTCACTCGGAAATTTAGGAGGGTTCTAAACATTCGATTACGTTTAAAAACAATAAGCTTCCAATGTTTACTGATTGTGATTTTTGTACCAAATTTCGTTCGAATCGGTCCATTCGTTCGTCAGTTATCGTCTCCACAGTCTCACTGACACACACACATACTTTCACGCACACACACACATACTTTCACACACACACACATACTTTCACGCACACACACACATACTTTCACACACACACACACACGCAGACATCACCTCAAAAATATTTGATTCGTGATCAGGGATGCTTGAAACGTGCTCTCCCGTCTAAAATTCGAATTCGAATTTTCGACCCCGTCGCAATACTTTCCTTATACATTATGTATATAAGGAAAGTAATAAGCTACTAGCAAAATAAAGGTAAATAAGCTACAATTTTAATTATTTTTCTTTGGTAGAGAAGGGATAACTATGCAGCTACCAAATAAGCTCTTCGTTCTTATTTTAAGGTAAAATTATATTTGTCTCTCGAATTTCATAGTAATGGTTATACCGTAAATATACATTTATTTTCGATAATTCCTAGTATTTTTTGTATAATTTTGCGCCGTGCTTTCCAATATGAAGAATCGTTCTCATAAGGGTTCGCAAAACTGTTCAAGAAAGTTCGCCGTCAAATTCGTTTAAGTTTAAAAATCATTCACCCAAAGCACGAGTTTCTAAATATTGTCATACTAGAATGGATTTCCAGGCGTTGGCTAGGTCATAAATAAAAGATACTTACATAATACCTGCAATACTCATCACTACTGAATTTTCTTCAAATTCTGAACTATCAACAAATTCTCAAGCACGCTATCTGCAAAGAACAAAAATAAATAAATAAACAATTAAGTGCATAAATAAATAAATAAAAATATGCTTTCCGCAAAGCATAAAATAAAAAAATAAAATAAAATAAAATAACATAAAATAAATAAGTAAAAATAAAATATCTATAAAATGGGAACTTTTTAAATGTGTTTGCAAATATATGGCGGAGGCGGTTAACCGTAAAGGAGGAGTGGTCACGGGAGAAAATGATTCGAAAAGTTTAAGAGTTCGTTCTTTTAAAAATCATAATTAATGAACAGTTGTATTCAGGATTTATTAGTTTGTTTTAGAACAGTGTTGAAAGCCCAGACGACTCAGCGGGCCCTAAGGCTTACAGCAGGAGTTTTAGAAGTGTCTTGAAGACCCAGACCGTCTGACTCATCCCTGGATTTGAGCAACTATTTGGACGGCCGTTTTAGAAGAGTGTCGAAAGTCCAGACCGCACGACTCATCCTAGGACATAGAGCAACTTAATGGATGGCCGGGTTTTAGAAGAGTGTGTAATATTCCAAGGAGCTGCTGTTAAATTATAAACATCGCCTTTCCAATCATTTTTTATATCCCAATTTGAATTCGGAGGCTTTCTAAATCACGAAAGGCATATGCATTTTTCAAAATTTCCAAAAATGCATCTATTAATAGTATGGAGTCCGTTCCAATATTTATGATGGTGTCAAAATTAAAATTATCTTAATATTTTCAGATTCTGAGGAAATAATTTGTGTGGTGAAAATGTTGAGAATAAAATAACCAAAAAAACAAATTAAAGAAATAGAGTAGAGGTGCTCTTTCCCGGATCCTGAAGTATCGGTAAACAAAATGTCAAGGTCAAACTATGTTTAGCTTTCCCACTATAGACTGCGCAGACAAACACACATTATCATTTATTAACTAAGGAATGAAATAATTTTGTGACAAAATGTTGCAATAGTACAGGTTAAAAGAATTAGAAATGTAGAATTAAATTTTGCGGACAAAGATCATATCGACGTGGTTGAGAAACCAAATTAGGATTGCTACATTTTTGCGATGTGGTGACTGGCTGCATCCTTTTACGATGCGCCGTTCTAGAAAAGAACAAATTGGCCAAATTCAAAAGCTAACCGAATAGAACAATATCAAATTAATTAGACAATTTATGTCTAATTTTTCGTGGTAGATAAACTAAATCGACTATAAACAATATATTTAAAATAAAATCAGCAAAACGATAAATTATTCACATCAACATTTCTTAAATCCTGTTCAGGAGCTGCCAGGCCTAAGGCTAGCGTATTACCGTGCTCTCTGGGCTGCTAAGGAACACATTTGTTTGAATATCTCTAAAAATGGGGCTAAATTATACTAAAACATAAAATATATGTAAATTAATTCGAATATGAAATAAAAATAACGTTGTGGGACACATTTCTGGGTTCTTAACTCTGTTCCAAATTTCATGGCCGTACTATATATAGAGTTTCCGCCACAGACTGCACACACACGCACACACAAACATATAGCATATTATAAAATATAGCATAATATTTTGTATTGTATACATAATTTGTTCGTAATTACCTTATTTAGTACTGCGTTATATGGCAGATTGTGCGTAATTAAGTTATTTTTATCGCCTATATAATAATTTATGTGTAATGCATTTCCTTAATTAACTCGGCATGTATGTATCGCTTGAGGATATAAGCAAATGGTTAGAATATGGGAGGGAAAAAAATGAAATGGACATTTTGGCATCATGGAGAAGATTTTTAGTAAGTAGTTAATCCTATCCTGGTAGCTTTACAAGCCGACATTCAATACGGCATAGATTCAATTATGTTGCTTATATCCCTCTACTGAAGATTCTGCCACAAATGCTGCAACTAGTCAACTAATTCAGTGGTATTTAGAGAAGAGTGCAATGGATTTCCCAATATTGGACTATTGGTAATAAGTCTAGGGATCTGGATGGTCATGGGTGGGTTTTAAATCAACTAAGATATTGCTGAGAAAATCGTGTCACGCGCTGTCTTGCTGATGACCTAAACCTAGATGGCTTGACAGTATATGAGGAGCAATCGATTACAGAATATCGTCGACGTTCGAGCGAGCCGCCAGATTGGCATGCAGCACAACTACAGGGAATCGGGCGTCCCCCAAGATGGCTCTCCAGACTGTCATAGTCACCTCCAAATGGTATCCATTGATACAGGAAGCGTAGATGATGGAAAACGCCTTCGAATGGCTGACAGCAATGACATTGGTAAGAACGTGGCTCACCTTCTAACTGCACGATCCTCTCGAACAGTTTTCTATCTGGGGCGGCTTGAACCTCTGCGATGGTTACATGTACCGTCTCTGATCCACTGCTGCTGACACCATACAATTACCATTTAGATTTCACCAAGCTTCAAACAGATTCAAACAACTCTCCACCGCAACCTGGGAGGTATATGCCGACTTTTAAATGGAAAGAAGTAAGGGTGGATATCCACTACCCACGGCCAGGAGAGCAAGAGTCGTCAGAATCATTCACCGGTCAGGGCGAAGGCAACAGATCTCGACCCCAGTCGACGACGTGTATGGAAAGATATCACAAATGTATGTTCTGCTGAGCCACTTGGAAGCGACTGCTTCAAAGCACGTTGTCACCCGGTCTATCCACATATTGATTTACCCCCAGGTAAAAGGAGGACCAGAGTTATAAAGATCCATACACAACCATGTTGTGATGGGCTCCCTGGAGAAATAACTTTGACCGAGATGATGACTAATACGTCTGTTGGACGAAACAGTTTGCCTTAACCCTTCTCTAATTCGTACGATTGTTGGCAGCGCCGTCGAATACATCTCAAAGGCATCTTGCAGTATCAAAGCAACTTCCAACATGAAAGCTGAAAATCCAGTTCCAATTGCTCGTGAGTGATAACACCGATCGTTTTAAATACTGCGCTATGCGTCGTTCTTAGGCGCACTGCATGGACTATATAACATCATGGGCACTGACAGACTGATGATTTGCATAATCCTTAAAGCATGATTGATGATTTGCATAATCCTTAATCTCCTCCTCCTCCTCCCTCCATCCATGCCAATTTCGCAACTGTTGCTCAATTTTTATGGGTGCAGATATATTTTTGCAATTGTGGAATATCGTGTATATGAATATTCCATGTATTTAACTAAATATGAGTGCACGTTTTTCATACACTAATTGTCTTCTATTTAATGTCGCAATAGAGCAGCTATAATAAAATATTTATGTATTTGCTTAGAATTTATTTAATAGTTGAAGTGTTTCAAACTCTAAGTTCAACTTTAAACAAGTTATATACGTTTTTACATGAACTGTGTAAATTCTGCTGTACTAAACACATAATATTTTTCAGAGATAATATCATAGGCAATTCCAATATGTTGTTTAGAATGGGGGATACATTTTGGGGGGCATTTTATCTATCAAACGGCGTTCTGAACTAATAATCATAACAGTTAAAACTATTATATCTATATTTTAACAAGCATGCAGTTTCTAGAATGATATTAAATAATATGAAAGATATTTTATCTAAAAATTTTGTATGTAGTTTCTAGAACGATATTAAATAATATGAAAAATATTTTATCTAAGCATTTGATAGTGTATGTATGCATACTTCTTTTCAAATCGTTATTAACAGTTTAATTTTTATGCTTTTGTTGGTGGATGAAATGTTTTTAGGACTTGCAGTTTTTCCATATTGAATATATTACATATTGTTTAATCTACATTTTTGCTCATATACATAGAAAAATATTATAGCTTTTCATTATGGGGCAATTACTTCTTAAAATGTTAAACACTACATGTCAAACGAAATGTAAAGAATCTTATTACACATAATCATGACCTTTTACTGCTTATAGCATATTACTAGCCGAATACAAGTTGAAAATCAACGGTCTAGCAATAAGCAATCCCCGAATAATGTGAATTTTTGAATTATTCGCGTTTCACATTTTTTTGGCAAATCGAATATTTTGGAATGCAGAACCCCCTAAAGAAGAAAATATTAGAAAATTTAAATTGCGACTTTCTTCCTTTCGAACTATCTACGCGTACGCCACATTAAAGTCTATCTCATCCTGAAGCATTGCTATTTTATCCATTTTCCTTTCTAACGTTTTTCTCTGTGGCACACCCATAAATGAACATTTTTAAAAAACTCTGTCTCGGGTTTTTTATCAGACGAGTGGCCCATATACCAAATATCAAGTCTCTATCACATTTAAAAGGAAGCGTGTGTACCCCTTAAAGTAGCAAATATTGGGATTCTGAAATTTCACACTTTCTTCCTTTCAAACTATCTACCCGTAGACCAAATTTGAAGCCTCCATCCTATAGCGAAGCGTATTTTTTCTATCACATCATTTTTCGAAAAAAAATTTGTGTAACACCCCCTTAATGAACATTTTTATCAAACAGTATTCATCTTTGATTTATCAAATTGTTAGTCCATATGCTAAATTTCAAGCCTCTATGACATTGTAAAGGAGGCGTTTTTCATTTGTTCGGTAAATCGAATATTTTAGTGAGCGTCACCCCCTATAATAGCAAATGTTGGAAAACTGAAATTGCACACTTCCTTACTTTCCAACTTTTTACCCGTGCACCAAATTTGAAGTCTGTATCTCAGCGCGAAGCATTCTTTTTCTATCATTTCATCTTTCGAATGTTTTGTGGGGAGTACCCACCCCCTTAAATATACGTTTTCGAAAAACGCTATTCTTCTTGTGTTTTCTGTCAGTTGATTCGCCCATATACTAAATATCAAGCCTCTATTACGTTTTAAAATGGGCGTTTCTACTCTATTTCGAAAATCGAACATTTTGGTGTGCGGTACACCCTAAAGTAGTAAATACTGGTAAACTGAAAATGCACACATTCTTCCTTCCAAGCTATTTACTCTTACACCAAATTTGATATCTCTATCTCATCTCGAAGCATGTTTTTCTTATCAATTCACCTTTCGAACGTTTTTCTCTAGAGCATCTCATAAACGAACATTTTTGAAAAACCATATTCGTCTCGGGTGTTTTCGTCAAATGATTAACTTTTATACCAAATTTCAAGCCTCTATCAAATTTTAAAGTAGCCTTTTCTCATTTAGTTAGTAAATCAAACATTTTGGTGTGCAACACCCTCTTAAGTAGAAAATATTGAGAATCTAAAATTGAACACTTTCTTCCTTTCGAACGATTTACCCATACACCAAATTTAAAGTCTCTATCTTATCGCAAAGCATGCGTTCCTGTCATTTCACATTTCGAACGTTTTCGTGTGGAGCACCCCCTCTAGAGAACATTTTTGAAAAATTCGATTTTTTGCGGGAGTTTTATCGAACGACCGAGCTGTCTACCAAATTGCAAGTCTATCTGAAGTGCTTAAAAAGCGTGACAGACGGACAGACGGACACTTGGCAATTAGTATATGTAGTTTAAATAAAGTAATATACCCTGTAGTAAATGAGTGGTGATATAGCGATCATTTTATTACACTTTTTTGAGATTCATTCAGTGCAAAGGGAACTTAAAAAAAGCCATTTGTTTTCTTCTTTTAAAAATCAAAAATGTTTCTGACCTTAGAAACATCTGAAAAGGGTATTTATGAGGTTAGTTCCTGCAATGCTATAACTATAAATTGGGAAAAATAAACTGTGTGCTAAACATCGTGCTACAAGTGTACTAAAATAAAAGAACAACAGAAGAATAGCCATTAGATGGACGCTTGCGTATCGGAATATTTATGGTTGGGCAGATGGTTTCGAAATTCGAAATAACTATTTGCATTCCGGAAAGTGAGGCGCAAATTGCTTGCAGACATATAGTATTAGATTACCCAACGCTCCATCCAACCGGAAGTTGAGTCCTCAAGTAGAAAAAAGTAGATCTGAGGAGCAATAAAGAAACTGAGTAAAATGACACTGACAACAAGAAGAACTGAGGAGAATTATCTGCAATGAGGCGCTAACAAGAAAAATTTCCAGAGTAGAAGTCGCGATATGTCATTTGCTAAGCCTTGCAGCTGAAGGATGACGACAACTTTTGAGGCCAGACACGGTTACCAAATTATCCGAACGTAGTGTATATTGATAAGCAGTGGTCTGGTAAGGTAAGTATTCAAGCCAAGTGATACCAGGTACCTATCCCGATCATTAAATAGATTGAGGTCTATGATATTAAATAAATTAATGCAAGAATTCAATTGGAATGATTTTGGTCAGAAATATTTAGGATAATTATATCCTTTTGTGATTAATGTAAATTCTGAAAGTAATAGTAATGTGTTTAAAATGTCGGGTTTTGCTGGGCCATTACTTATTTTGGAATTTAAATAAACTATTTTGTTCAATTAATAATACAAACACTTTGATTTATCTGTCTGTTTATTTATCTATCTCTGGATAACGCTTGGCGAAATTTTAGTGCCAAAATTAACGGAATATTGCCAACTTGGCGATATTTTTAGATGTTGCCAAATTAACGAAAATGTTGCAAAATTAATAAAAATGCCGCCAAATTGACAAAATATAGCTAAATTGATAAAAATGATGACTAATTGATGAAAATTCAATATCTTGGAAAGTATATAAGAATATGTTATAAGAATAACCTATTTCTCCATCTGTAACGCTTGGAAAAAATCTAGCGACGAGTTTTGGCGGCATATCGCCAACTTGGCGAGTCTTTTTAATTGCTGCTAAATTGACGAAAATGTCGCCAATTTGATCAAATTGACGACAAATCAATGAAAATGACGACTAATTGATGAAAATTCAGTATCTTGGAAATAACATAACAAACGACTATATGAATAACCCTTTTCTACGCTGGTCCGTAATGCTTGGCGAAAAATTCGGCGGGATGTCGCAAACTTGGCGACAATTTCAATATTACCAAATTAGCGAAAAGGTCGCCAAATTGATAAAAAAGTCACCAAATTGATAACAATAGGGCTAAATTGTAAGCAATGATTTGGAAATTTTTAATTCCGGCATATGACTGGCACACCTTCTAGTTAGGAATAACAGTGCACCGCGTTGCGTAAGTAAGCAAATATCCCTCAACTGCTCTGCGTTGTTAAATAAATTAATTGGTGTGTGGCTTAACCCGATTTTCTCATTCCAAAATATAGTTTTAAGTAGCTTGAGTTTTTTATTCTCTGATTTCACATGAAATATTTTAAAAAATCCATATCGTTGTCCAAATAATTAAAAATATAGCGTGTTACCCGTCGCTCTTAAAGACTTGAAAAATTATTTTAATTGATGCCATGTCTGACTACGTACACCAGTGGGGGTAACTTGACCACCCCTCCGCTGAAAGGTCGAATGATGTGATGAACTCAAAAATTGCACCTCGGCTATTTTTCAGAACAATGATTGAAACTAATAAGTATCGTGATTATTGAGCCAAACATAATCCCTATTATGCATGGTTATGTTAAATTGTGTCCTATGCTGCCATGTTAAAACTTAACTCGACTTTCTCATACCACAATTCATGTTTTTCAAATTTTACAAAAAAAAAAAAAAAAAATTGAAAATCTGTATCATGAGTTCAAATTATTACAACTATAGCTTATTACCATTTACTTTAAAGGCCCTGAAAAAATGTTTTGATTTAACCATACTTGACAATGCAGCCCTCATACTCGACAACCATACTTGACATTGCAGCCAACCATGCTTGACAAGGCAGGTAACTTAGCTCCCAAGGGGAGATAATGACGATACAAACAAAAAAGTGTATCGCGATTACTTTTCACAATAATGATTGAAACTATTAATCACGTGATTATCGAACCATAAAAAAAAAAACATTTTATGTATGATTATATCAAATTTTGTGCTATGCTGCCATGTTAAAACGTATAAAGTTTCGAATAAATTTCGAAGATTCCGCTCGAATTTAAAAACAAATAAACCTAGTTCTAGATTTTTTAATAACAAAAACGGATATAAAGTTTCGTGAAAATCCATTAATATTCGTGGCTGATATCGTGCACATAAAGAATCGACCACAGACATCAGGCATACAGACAAACTGACAGACGGATATCACTCCAAAAATCGGAACATGTTCAGGTGGTCGGTCCTAAAATATAAATTAGAAATCCAAAATTTCGAATTCGAAAATCTTCGTGAAAATAATATTTTCTCTGTACTATATTATATCGGATGAGAAAGTAAACATAACTCCCCTCTGACTCATCGAAATCCGTTGGAAAGGAATAACTGGTGTAATGTCGAGATTGAACTCGCATTACTTTAGTGTAAAATGTATAAATTTATGAAATGTATTTCTGATCATCTAACTTTATATGCAGCTCTTTAACTAGTTTAATTCTGCTTTGAACCCTCCCCCCTTCCATCTTATCATTTATGTATTTAATATTTTAGAACATTTATAATTTCTTAACCGCAATCTGAATCCTTTTTAATGTATTATTTAAAACGTGCGAGCGCTCTGAGAGTTATTTCGTCCTTCGAGTTCGAGGTCAATGTTTTGGTTGATGCAACTGGAAAGTAAAGGTTTGGGTTAATACAATGTATATGTTTTTGCGGTGAGGAAGGTGGGGAGGCGATGGGTGGCGTGACGGGAAGACGGAAATTCCCTTTTCTTGTCTGGACTGTGAGGCATCTGGTGTTGATGGCGTGAAAATTGTGTTTGGCGGGAAGATGATTTTGGAAGTTGCATAAAAGCAACGACTGCTTACACCTGACGGCAGTTCGGGCTTCGGCCCAAGTAGTTTCGGCGCTCACGAAGGAACCCGGGAGCTTGGCCGCCAGGTCAGTTCCATGAGGTCCGTGAGCTTGGGGGAAATGTAGCCGTCTGACAACGGGTGATCCGAGGCCATCCAGATCGATGAATGACGACGACGAATCCGTGCCTGTTGACCCGAGGTCCATGTCGGCCCCATTAATATCGGCCCCATCCGTGTCTGATGACCCGAGGCCGAGGCCGAGTCTTATTCCTTGCCTGAAACGACCGAAAGATGTTGGACGAGCCTGTCTTCTCCAAGAGTCTCCTGTGGAGACCTCTGGTGTGCCGGACCCGTTCTATGAAGGACGTTAGGTTTGCTAGGATCTGATCTCTGCTAATGACGGTGTTACGCATAGTTTTTCACCTTCGTGATGACTTCGACGTGGCTCGAGTTAAGCCTTTCCTTTGCTGCTTCGATACGAACCCTGAAGTTCGTTGCCGGAATACTCAGACTGTAATTTTACCACCCGATGAAGATTCAAGTGGTGCGAGTTTAACTTTTTTGCAACTTCTTGGCCTATTCGCACATTTAATTACTTGCCTTCTATGTTTAAATTAAGAACAAGAATTGATAATATAATTTAATGTTCTCCGAGTGCTTGCGCCAGTTGGTTTGGCCATACCACTTATTTGTATTTTTATTAAAGTTTTGAGATCTTTTATCACATTTTTATTATTGCGGCCCTCAAGCCTCTGACATTTTGAATGAAGTCTTTGCGCCTGAGTCCCGTGGCGTACTGAGAGATTCAGCTGTTGTATTTTAATACTGCTTGAATTTAACGATTTTAATAAATGATATTAATTTTAATTTCTAAATTCTGTGTTTTTTTTAATTTATTATTTGTGAAGAAGACGTCCCTTAAAGGTAAAGGTTTTGATCTTAAATGTGTTATTGGATGTTTTGGTTCTGTAGTGCTTCTGACAGGACATAACGGAGATTTACTTCTCTGGACCTGAGGGTGAAACTGAGGGTTATTTCGCGGCTTTTCGATCATGGGTTTGAGAGTAGTGCCGGCGCTTGTGTGTCTTCTAAATTTAGGAGGTCACGTATGCGGCTTTACGCTGGAAAGTGCACAATAGCACTATAGAAGAAATCTTAAAAATTAAATCAATTTCTTTTAAATTTATTACAACTCTTACCAAAACCAGATAATTAAAATTATCTGCTTTGAAATGCTACTAATTTGTATTATTTTTTTTTCTAAATATTCTCAATGCGTATATTTAGGAAACATTTTATGTGATTGTTATTGAAATACAGCATATAATATTGAAATATTTGTTTTCTTATATGCAGAAGACAATACACAAGAATACATAACACGCGGCTGGCACCAATAGCGGAACCAAGATCAGATCAAAACATTACGTTATAAGTGAGATCGAAGCATTGTGTTAAAATGTTCTGAATTTTAAAAATGTTATGTCTACTGACATTTCTACAATAAATACACTACCCGACATAGAAAATGCAACACCATGAAGCTTTGGTTGTATAATTATGCAAGTTACGAGACAAATGCAGCTGACCGATGTGTGCAAATGATCTGAAATACAAGTAGGTCACGTGATTAGAGCGCTGGATAAAAGGGAAACAAACGACTGATGAGCCAACAGTTGTTACTGCTTGTCGCCTACAGAAACCCGTTTTCCGAGTTGTTTTTTGTTTCAAAAGACACATGCTGATCAAGAAATGCCTGGCCGAAGTCCGTTACCGCAATTGGACGATCGCACGAGGGGATTCATTTTGCGTCTACGTGCGACCGGATGGTCGTACCGGCGTATCGCCACTGAAACACGCTTAGATGCTTCCAGTGTGCAAAGGATTTAGAGAAGAAGGGCATGCTAATCGTGGCAGTGATACAGGTCCATCCACGCGTTCGTCAGCACGCGTTGATCGACGAATTCGAAAGCATGCAGTGGCAACCCTCACACGACGACTGCCGACATTCTGCAGAGTTATGCAGGGCGCTTTGGATGTTCCAATATCAGCGAGAACAGTTTCTAGACGATTGGCCAATATTGGCTTGCACTCAAACCGTCCTTTACGAAGACTACCGTTGACGATAAGACACCGACTTCAGAGATTGGAATGGTGTCGTATCCGAGCCTGTTGGACGAATGAATGGGACAGTGTAGTGTTCAGAGACGAGTCTCGGTTCTGTCTGTCGAACGGCAGTCGCCAAGTGAGAGTCTGGAGGCGACGTGGAAACAGAATCAATCCTGCTGCGACTGTTGAACGTTTTATTGCTCGATAACGCGGGATTATGTTTTGGGGCGTCATCCTCTTCGATAGCCGGTCATCTCTGATGCGTATCAGAGGTACAATGTCGGTACGATGATATGTTGATATGATGCTGCGGTCGATTCAACTGCCTTAACTTCAGCGGGGGCAAAATGCTATTTTCGAACCTGATAACACACGACAGCACACGGCAAACATCAACATATAAGCCTTGAAAAGTATTGGAGTGCTTCCTTGGCTTCCGCTGGCTCCAGATCTCTCACCTATCGAGCCATGTATGGGACGTGATTGGCCATCGTTTGACTATCTTGCCCCCGCCTCAAACAGGGCACGACCTGTGGAGGGTGGTTGAAGGCATATGGTACTCCATTCCTCAGGAAAGTGTCCGCACGCTCATTGCATCTGTTCCTCGAAGTATAGCTTGCTGCTTATATCGCCGCAAGAAGTGGTCCTACTGCCTACTGATCACCTGAGTGCCATTACTTTATTGCATTATCCTTCTGTAATTGACATCACTTACTTATACATATCTTCTCCTTAAAATCCTTAAAATCCTGTCCTTAAAAATCCTGTCCTGTTTAAGTGTCCTTAAAATCTCACTCTATTCGCTCTTTCGTTGTGTTGCATTTTTTGTGTCGGGCAGTGTAATACTATAAGCAAAATTGTATTAAATATTCTTCTGTATAAATGTTTGCTAGTTATTATTTAAAATTCTTATAATTTGTATAATATTCATGGAGATTTCACAATATCACATTTAGTTCCAGACTTCTGTATTTGCATAATGTAATTAGGTATAAAATTACCAAGCTGTTCCGATAATCGTTCTCGTGTTATCAGGTTCGCACCTTACATTTACAAGTTTAGAATAACCATAAACTAACTAATGTGGCTGCATTGTATTCTTTCTAGCTACTGTCGGTCCTGTACGTTTATGTATTGCATCTATAAAAGTTTTCATGTCTCAAATGTATTGTCATTGCGTTGTTTCAGTATGTAGATGCACAGTATTTAAGCAAAAATAAAGAGGTTTTAGGACGAATACAACACTCAATATGAATTAGAGAGAACTTTAAAAATCACGATTTTGACACAAGATGGATGCCATATTTTATATTGAAGTGGATCACGTGATCTCCTCATATAATGGTCACGTGATCTCTTCATACAAAAGGTGCAATTATTATTTTAATTTTTATTTTAAAAACTACAGAATGTATTTTGTTGATTTTTTTTATATATTTTATGGGATGATTTGAATATTTTCTAAAACTGGAAGCAATTTGTGAATTTTAAATCCGTTTAAAAAATGTTTGAAAAATTAGGTCTCATAGGGTTCAATGTATTTCCTTTTTTTCAACACGGGTTCAATCCAAAACTAATTGAGTGATATTGTTCATTTATATTCCCTTATGTCCCACAGACTGTCTGAATAACATACTAAAATTTCATTTTGATAAAGTCATTTTTACGGCAGTTATCGTGCTAACGGACAGACAGACAGACAGACAAACAGAATGAACAAAGTCATAAACACTTTTCAAATATGTTGTAAAGTGTTAAAAAGTAGTTAAATAGCGGAAGAGTATGTAGGTGAGTGACCCCGTGCTACCATGCAAGTTATATAAGGGATTAATCATTTTAATTAATTTTAATTAAATATAATAATTGAAAACCACTTTATTTCTCATTAACCAATATTAGTTACATTTAGCAATTACAAATGTCAGAATATTCAATTAGCTTGAAATAATATGTACGATATTTTTTAAGACTTTTAATGAAAATTGGCAGCACATGACTGCATGTATTGGCAGCACATGACTTTCCTGATATAATGCACGTACTTCTTTTAATGCGAAATAATGAAGAACAACATCCAATGCACGGTGTTTTTAAGGTTGAAAATGCACTGATATTGGACTCTTTTTTGGATGACTACAAGTAAATAGCTTTAAAGTAATTAGTTAACTCATATATCGCAGAAATATAACTTAACAATGAAAATATCGCTAACATCTGCCAATTTGGCAGATGTCCATCTTTTTGCGAATTTGGGGACATTATCAGTTTAAGAAAAGTAGTCAAGAGGTAAAATGGAAAATATTCCCCAGATGTAAGATAGTCACGTTGGCGATATTTTGTCAAATTAGTCGTCGATGTCATTAAAATTTTCGTCAAGAGATATGTATTTACACTGCTTAGTACTGCTTATTACTTTTCTTATATAAATATAATGCATAAGGGAAGTATTGTTACGGGGTCAAAAATTCGAATTGCAGTTTTCGACGGAAGAGCACGTTTCAAGCATCCCTGATCACGAATCGAACATTTTTGAGGTGACGTCATTACGTGGATCTAGCTCGTTCCATTCATGAAAAAGATACTTTGATTAATACTTTTATATTTGAAAGTCAATAGTAATTTATCTGCTATAAGAATAACTTATTTCTCCTATCATAACGCTTTGCAAGATTTTAGCGACGAATTTGGTGGAATGTCGCCAACTTGGCAACTTGTTTAAATGTTGCAAAATTAACGAAAGATTCGCGAAATGGATAAAAATGATGCTAAATTAATGAAAATGACGACTAATTGACAAAAATGCAATATCTTGGAAATAATATAATATGTACTTAATAAGAATAACCTCCTATTTTTACTGTTAAAGTAGTAAATTCATTGCATTATATAAGGAAAGACATGTTCTGCCCACATCAGATTTTTTTATATATTTTTACTTTCCTTATGTACATTGAATAATGTATAAGGAAAAGCCTTGTGACGGAGTCGAACATTCGAATTCCAGTTTTTAAAGGGCGAGAATGTTTCAACCAACCCTGATCACGATTCGAACATTTTTGAGGTGATGTATGTGTGTGTGTGTGTGTGTGTGTTTCAGTGAGTCTGTGTAGGCGATATTTTACGAACGAATGGAACGATTCGGATGAAATTGGGTACAGAAATTTTAATCCGTGAATACTGGAGCCTATTGATTTTAAACACAATCCAATGTTCAGAATTCCCTAAATTTTCAAGTAAGATTTTTAAAACATCATCAAAAAATCAAAACATCTAATAAAGTTACGCAAATAGACATTTCTCATGTAATTTTTCCTTAGACAACGATTGACATAAACTTTAGAACATTTGCGTGAACCGTTCTCGAGATATTGCACATTTTTCAAATAAACTTATCAAAACATCCCATAAATAAAAAAATATATAACCTCTTGAGAAACATGTTCACTTTTCTTATGTAATATCATGACATAAATTTGTTGACATCATTTTCGTGGACTTAGATCGTTCCATTTATGAGATTGTTGAGATTGTTGAGATTTTGGCGACGATTTTGGCGGAGTGTCGCCAAATTGGCTCCGTTTTAAATTTTGGCACATTAACGAAAATCTGTCGAAATAGATAAAAATAGCGCTAAATCAGTAAAAATTACTCTTAATTGACGAAAATTCAATATCTTGGAAAGAATATAAATAAGTGTCTACAATAATAGCCTATTTTTTACTGTAAAAGTTGTAAATTCATTGCAATATATATGGAAAGTCATGCTGCCGACGTCAGATTTTTTTTTACAATTATCACTTTCCTTATATGTACATAGTATAAGGAAAGTATTGTGAAAAATTATAAATTATAAATTATAAAAATAAGGAAAGTATTGTGAAAGTATTGTGTCCAAAAATCGAATTCGAGTTTTCGACGGAAGAGCACGTTTCAAGCATCCCTGATCACGAATCTAACCTTTTTGAGGTGATGTGTGTTTGTGTGTGTTTATTCAGTCTGTATAGACGATATCTCCCAAATGAATGGAGCGATTCGAATAAAATTTGATACAAAAATTACAATTCGTGAATACTGGAAGCCTATTGTTTTTAAACACAATCGAATGTTCAGAACCCCACTAAATTTTCGAGTGAAATTTTGAAATAATCATAAAAAAATCCAAAACATTTAATAAATATACTCAAATAGACAACTTTATGTAATATTTCCTTAGAAAATATTTGACATAAACTTTAGAACGCTAGTATGAATCGTTTTCGAGATATTGCATATTTTTTAAATAAATTTATCTGAAAATCCCTTAAATTAAAAAAATATTAACTGTTGAGAAACATATTCACTTTTCATATGTAATATCATGTGATAAAACTGGTGACTTCATTCTCGTGGATCTAGCTCGTTCTATTCATGAGAAAATATACTTTGAGTAATACTTTTGTATTTGTACGCCAATAGTTATTTATCTGCTCTAAGAATAACTTATTTCTCCTTCTTTAATGCTTGGCGATATTTTGGCGACGAATTTGGTGGACTGTCGTCAACTTGGCGAATTTTTTAAATGTCAAATTAACGAAAATCACACCAAATGCATAAAAATGACAACTAATTGACAGAAATTCAATATTTAGGAAAGAATATAAGTATCTATTATAAGAATAACCTATTTCTCTTTTTGCTGTAAAAGTGGTAAATTCATTACATTATATAAGGAAAGTCATGTGTTGTCCACATCGGATTTTTTGAAAACCTTCTGTATCTCGAGAATGATATGAAGTAGCGTATTGACGTTTATGTCATTAGGTTTAGAGTTAAAAATCCACGTAGAAAATGGGTTATTTATTTAATATAATTGAATATGCTGCTTTTTTAAATATTTCTTAAAAAATTCATTCGAATTTCCGGGTTTCTTTCGAACGTTCAATCACGTTTTAAATCAATAAGTTTTCAGTTATCGTAAGAACAGAATAAGGATAATTGAATAAGGTTCGGATCATAAGAACAAATAACGTTCAAAACACATGCCCAATTACATTATAAACACTCCATTTGTTCTTGTGATTTCGTATCAACAGGTTCACGGACATACATACAGATACTGAGAGAAATCCCCTCAAAAATGTTCGATTAGAGACCAGGAATGTTTGAAATGTGTTCTTTCGTCGAAAACTCAAATTGAAATTTTTTACCCTGCACAATACTCTTTCCTACACAACATTCTATGCATGTAGAAAAAGTAATAATATCGCACGAAATGTTTGAGAGTTCTAATTTGAAATTTGAGCTTAAATATATATATTGAAACATAAAATAAACGCAAATTTTCATATCTGCTGTGTCTTCCAGAAAAGTTTTCTGCGACTCCTTAAGAAATCTTGCTGACCCTAAATTTGGTTCCGACTCAAGGACCGTAGACCCCAACTGGTCTATGTGGCAGAACTTAATGTATCCAGATTTCGAGTTCCCCCAGTTGTGGAGTAATGTTTATTTTACTTCTTTCCAACACCTCTAGAATTTCCCCTGTGACTTAAAAGACTGATGCTTTTCCAACTTATAGTACAGACCGCTTGATAACTCAACCAATTTTCGATTAGGATGACATTTTACGACGCTAAATACCATACATTACAAAACGAAATAAAATTTAATACAAATGTTGTAATTTATATTTCAAAATGCCAGTCTCCCTGCCTTTGGCAGGCTAAAATACTAGTTTAACATAATGGACAGAGTATAAGCCCTCTTCGATGAAGGAAGGGATATATTTCCGGAGATGATATCAGATCCAATCACAATACGTCATTTGAAGTAGGCAATACGTTTCTTCGTGACAGTGCTTAGAGGAAGCGGTGCCCAGGACCATTAATCATAATAAAAATGTAAACCACGTATATATTGTATCAAAGTTAATATTTCTTTATGTTTAATGGTCCGTAAAAATAATGTTTATTTAAATTGTTGTTATGTTTTTTTATTTAAGGTTGGATCCGAAACAAACATTTATTATTTTGAACAATATTTGTGCCGTACTTTCATTGCAATGTATGATACAATGGAACCTTTATATATTGATACCTGACATGGCTGACTGCAAAGTTCGTGTTATAGTCTAGGGTTTTATACATCTAAATTCAATTAAAATTACAAGATCAGCCAAGTTAAAGAAAGTGTCATAAATATCCAGGTTATATTTAATCAAGGGCATGAATTTACAGTTAAACATAATATGCTTAATGAAAACATTGCTGGACTTAGTGGAATTTTACTAAGGAATAAGTAACGAAGCAACACAGTGTTGTAATTTATTATAGTTCATCATATTACTGATTTTATTATAACCGCAGTTACAAAACAATATATTTAATTGTTTTTAAAATGATCGGGAAGGAATATGAATTTCAGCTATTTTCCCTAAGTACGCAGTATCATGTATAAAGTATTGTGACGGGATCGAAAATTGGATTCAGAGTTTTTGGCGGATGAGAAGTTTAAAGTATCCCTGAATCCAACGTTCCTGAAATTACAACTGTTTGTGCATGTGTATGTGTATGTATGTATAAATGTTTGTGTGTAAGCCATATCTCACAAACAAGTGTAACGTTTCAAAAATCGTTTGGAGCAATCATTACAATCAGTGAACAACTGAATCAATTTGATTTTAAACGTTCATTATCCAACTCTCGAAAGATCTACAAAATCTCGGCATGCAATATTGTTAAATAAGTATAATTTAATTATTCATTGGAAAACGAATGCCATAAATTTTAGATCGCTAAAAAAACCGCACCCAAGATTATGCCCATTTTTTAAATAAATTTGCCAAAAAAGATACATAAAGTTAAAAAAAATATAGTAAGTATTTTCTCATTCTAATATACTTTTATTTCATACGCAATATTATGCAGTAAATCTATTAACATCAATTTCATGGGTTTAAATAGCTCTTTTAATTCACAAGAAAAGATGTTAGTTTAATGCCTGTAACAGAGTGGCATGGTTTTATTTATTTATACGCGCATATTATGGCTCTTTTACGGTTATCAAGACTTTGTGTACGGTGATTAATACATTGTGTAAGATGATTAAGACTTTGTGTAGGATGTTCGAGACCTTGTGAACGGTGATTAAGACTGTGTATGATCATCACGACTTTGCGTACGGTGAGTAAGACTTTGCGTACGGTGATCATACATAATAGAGAGATTCAGCTTTTCAAATGAAATAACGAAAATTTAAATACATTTTTAGCATATAGAAAGCCGAATTAAACTTTGTATTTTTAATTTTGGATTTTATTGATTGAATTCAAACTGTTAGTTCTAAATTGAGTAATAATATAATTTAATACACAGATAACATTAGTTAACCAACGCTAAAGTGCTTCTTATGGTATTTAAATGCTAAATTATATTTTCGTGAAATGTGGGTTATTTGGTACTTCCAAATATTTTTAGACAATGCCAGTTTTGCATTATTTGCAGAAAATGGATTTTCAAATTTCAAATAACACGAAATAGAGTAAAAAAAAATCTTAACTTCCTTGTTACAATTTGCCTGTCTACAACATTGTATAAACCAGTCTGTATTTATATTTTAATATAAATGCATTTATTTAAACATTTATTTTTGCATTTATTTATTGAATACTTTTATTTACAATGCATATTTAATAATGTAAAAGAATACATATTTATTAAAATCAATTTGTAACTTATTTAGAAGATTGTATTTAAAATATATATTTGGCATATTCCATTTTATGAATGAAACGCTTATGTAATTACTATTAATATATTTTAATTAATTATTTCATGACATTGAAAATGTGTGCCTCTTATGAGTCCAAAATGTTTAATATCTGAAATAAAGATTTATATTAATATAATGCTTAAATTGGTTAAGTGGTTGTGGCATTGGCATTAAAATAACATGGAAAAAAGTCGGGTAAATAAGTTTAGTCCTAGATTTTCTTAACACAAGATAAAAAATTAGGCAGCTTTTGTCTTCTTTATATTATAATGCTAAATATCCCTTATCAGAAAATTGAACATTGAGAGTTAAATCAATAATATCTGCATATGAGCAAGAAAAACTAAATTATGTATCAACATTTATTTATTTATGGTTTTGAATATTACTTAAATGTATGTAATCCGCACTACTTTATGAGAATATTTTAGTAAAAGTGCTTTCACACATTATAAATATTGGGGAATTAGGGTTCTTCTTTATTTGGCATTTATATTTATAACGGCAATGTTGAAAAGCAAATAAAAATTTAAATTCGTAATACAAAAATTAGGATTTGAAGTTTTTCCATACATTAAAAATAAATCTTAGATAACAAAAAATGTGTTTGTGAGTATGTCTATCTTTTTGTCTGTAGCGGAAAATCAAAGTTTCGAATTGCTCTGAAATTTGATACAGAGATACCTCAGGTCCACGAATAATACGTCTCATTATGTTTCGTCAATATTAAAATGAATTTAAAAGTAATTTGCATTTAGCTGTAAAAGTGGCAACAGCGCCGGCCAATATCAGAGAAGGGTCGTAAAATACAACAATACATGCAACATGTCAGAACAAACAGACTACCACCACACAGAATAATCTCCATATTCTTCATAGGATACGTCCATTTCCTCCTCATTACTAGTTCAAATAATGGGTGCTACGGACACATGCTACGAACAATGAGTAGACATATGCCAAAAACAATGAGTGCTACAGATATATGCCAAAAACTATGAGTGCTACGGACACTTACTAAGGGCACATAGTACGGACAATGAATGCTGCGACGCATGCTACGGACAATGACTGCAACTCACAAAAGCTACGGACAATGAATGCTACGGACAATGCATGCTACGGACACATGCTACGGACAATGATTGCTACGGACACATGTGGCTATAGATATGTCGATAACCGTTACATTACATCACACATTGCCCCTTAACTATGCAACATCACTTGTGGAAACTAGCACGGAAAAAATTGGAAGGGCAGATATCTTAAGAATCCTGGATAGTTAAGGACAATCAATAAAATACTCAATTACCTAGAAACAATATACATATTAGTAAGTACAATGCCACCCAGCATACATATGCCACCCAGCATACATATCCTACATGCAGGAAGAAGAAATTAGCAATGTTAATCTCAACTACTCAGTAACAATCAAAATCAGTGTTTCCAAAAACAAGTGTCTCAAGGACTAGAATGCAGTATAGGTTATATGTTGCACAGTAGTAGCAAAAAAAACGTAGCAAACGCTATACATCTGAAATCGCAATAAACAATATCAACAATAAGAAACAGAACTTTAACCCAAACTAAAAAACTTCAAACAGTGAATTTAAAAGTAGTTATGCATAAAAGGTATGACTGGGGAACATATTAACAAACACTATGAGAGAAAGCTGACTTCTTTATTTAATATTTACATTTATTTAATCTTTAATTCACACAGGACTAAACATAGACTAAATCCAAACTCTACAATACTTGCCAGGGTTCTGTGTAAGCCGGAGATCGAAAAAATATAGGAAGCAGAATATAGGAGGCAGAATATAGGAGGCAAAATATCTAACAAACTCAAGAAACATGTAAATAATTTGGAAACGTGCTAGAGCAGTAAACAAAATGCTGCTTATGAGCTAGGTGTAAAATCAAAGCATGGTTATAGCTGGATGGCAAATTTCAAAAAACCACAGCGGACATTCACGGTGCCTAGTTCAAAATGGCATGTGTGATAGGACGGCGTCTCGTAAGAACATTTAATGCCTAAAATATCTCAAATTATAATTTGAAACTCAGTTTTATTTCTAGTTTACAATAAAATATAAAATGACAGATATATGTAGATATATCTTTTTTGCAGATGAAAAATCAGCCTTTTATCTAACAAAGTGCATTTTATTTATTGGTTTCCTAATTTCACGACTCTAAAATACATCGTTCTATTTTCTCAAAATGGTATTGTATTATCATTATGAGTCTTGTGATAGAAAATGACAAAATACTGATGAAAATCTGACGAGATAGCATTTAACTCTTGAATAAATGAATACAATTAATCCCAGTTTTAAGTCACGGGCAACTCCGGGAACACTGTCTATATTCAATAAATGTTTACTGTTGGAGATAATTCTATGGTCTGTTAATTTTACAACTACTACTTTTTTTCTAATGAAAATATTTTGTTGTAGAAACACATATAATATTAAATATGATCTTATAAATCGTAGTAGCCTCTGCGGCATTAATAGGGAATTCAATTAAACCCAGCTTTAAATTTCGGGCAACGCCGAGCGCATTTTCTATATTCAAAAATCAGATTTGGGCAGATCATGACTTTCCTATATAATGCAATGAATTTACTACTTTTACAGTTGAAAAAAATAATATTCTTATAATAGATACTTATATTCTATCCAAGATATTGAATTTTATTCAATTAGTCTTGATTCAATGTCATGGATTTAGCGTCATTTTTATCCATTTGGCGAGATTTTCGTAAATTTGGAAACACTTTAAAATGTCGCCAAGTTGGCAACATACCGCAAAATTCGTCGCCAAAATTTCGCCAAGCATTATGATCCGAGAAATAAGTTATTCTTACAGCGGATAAATGGCTATTAGCGTTCAAATACAAAAGTGTTACTCAAAGTATATTTTCTCGTGAATGGAACGAGTTAGATCCACGCGAATAATGTCACCAAATTTATCGCATGATATTACATATGAAAAGTGAACATGTTTCTTAACAGTTAATATTTATTTTTTAATTTATGGGATTTTTTAATAAATTTATTTGAAAAATGTGCAATATCTCGAGAACTGTTCCTTGTCTCCCTTTCTCGAGAACGGTTCATGTTAGCGTTCTAAAGTCTTCATAAGTTCTCTCTTATGTCAATCGTTTTCTCAGGAAAAATTACATAAGTAATATCTATGTGCGTAATTTCATTAAACGCTTTGAGTTTTCGCTGATTTTTAAAAAATGTCACTCGAAAATTTAGAGAGAGATATCGTCTCCACAGACTCAATGACACACACACACACACACACACACACACACACACACATACACACACACACACACACACACACACATACACACACATCACTTCTAAAAAGGTTCGATTCGTGATTAGGGATGCTCGAATCGTGCTCTCCCGTCGAAAACTCGAATTCGAATTTTCGACCTCGTTACAATATTTCCCTATATATTATGTATATAAGGAATGTAATAAATGTTTACTGTTGAAGAAGCTTCTATTCCCTGTTAATTTCCCTTTTACAATTACTACTTTTTTTTAATGAAAACATGTTGTTGCAGAAACATATATAATACTGAGTATGGTCTTATAAATTGTATTTTGTATTAATCTCGGCGACATTAATGGGCAAATGAAAGAGATTTATATTTAAGTGTTTGCAAGATTAGATATCTATAGTACCTTACAGTCTCCTTGTCTCAAAAGACTTATTAAGCAGCCTGTAATTGCCACAATGTACAGTTGATCGATATTTTATGCCTTTAAGTAGTAGTTAAAGTAATTGAAGGTGTCTTAGAACGTAGAAAGATATATGCTTAATTCTAAGCATATATTTTGATGTGACAATATACTATCAAGTTGATAATTTTTAAACATAATTTGTTGGGTGGATATGGGTGTAATTTAATATTATATTGTTTTTATACGTTTCATTTTTATATATTTATTTATTTTAATTGTTTATTTAATAACAACTAGGCACATGGAGATTAATCATTTTTAAATGAAATGATTTAGGGAAACATCTGATGCTGACAGCCCAGAACCTTCTCTACATAATCTTATTTATTAACACTTTGCAACAAAGTTGAAAAGTGTTTATGACTTTGTTCATTCTGCCTGTCTGTCCGTTAGCACGATAACTGCCGTAAAAATGACTTAATCAAAATGAAATTTTAATATCTTGTTCAGACGGTCTGTAGGACCTATGGGAATATAAATGAATAATATCACCCAATTAGTTTTAGATTGAACCCGGGTTGAAAAAGTGAATACTCGTACATTGAACCCTATGGGACCTAATTTTTCAAACATTTTTTAAGCGGATTTAAAATTCACAAATTTCTTCGAAAATTTTAGGTAATATTTAAATTGTTTCATAAAATATATAAAAAAAAATTCAGCGAAATATATTCAGTAGTTTTTTAAATAAAAATTAAAATAATAATTACACCTCTTATATGAAGCGATCACGTGACCATGATATAAAAAGGTCACGTGATCCATTTCAAAATGATATACGGTATACATCTTGTCTCAAAATCGTGATTTTTAAAGTTCTTTTTAATTCATATTGAGTGTTATATCCGTCCCAAAACCACTTTCTTTTTGCTTAAATTCTGTGCATCTATATACTGAAACAACGCAATTCCAATATATTTGAGTTTAAATGCTCATCCAAATTTGATTATTTCTACAACGAAGCCTATTTTTCACCTATTTTTCATAAACTACGGTATGTATACAAAAAAACCCAACTCTAGCATATCTGTTACAAATAAGTAACTATAGACCAAGACTAAGGATAAAAATAGAATTTAACTTATCACTACAATGCAAGGAGGGATGAGAAGAATATAAGTATACAAAAATCACAATTAAAAATGTATATATAAATATACATATAAAAATGAAAAAGAGAACAAGGCAAAATGTTTTATTTTAGAATAGTGGCATTGGAGTTATTTGCTTTATCATTAAATGTTACATTCCAATCGGGAATTTAATTAATACAATTTAGCATATTTAATCAGTAATCTTAGATTAATCAGTAATCTTAGATTTTAATCTTAGATAATCTAAGATAAAAAAATAATAAGCTTAATTTATTTTTAATTTTACCAACATCCAGTGGACACCACAATAACCATGAGTGGTTGAACTACAAAAGTTTTAAGCAATTTCGTTGAGTAGTTTTTAAGCTAGATTGGATACATTCATTGCATTGCTGTACACACATATACACAGTCAGATAGTCTCAGTTTTATAGTCAAGCAATGTGGACAAATGCCCAGGACACAATATATTATGGGACGGAGTAGGGTGGTTTATTTTAGCCTGGAATTTAGAAAAAATGTTTATTAATAATTTTCAAATTTAAGAATCACTCGAATGAAGAAAATACTTTCGAAAATATGAAAGGCGGATGTGATGTCAGCATATTCAACTCTTATATTTGTGCTTGTTCTTTATGAATGGCTCTTGAAACTTTATGTGTTCATAGTCAACTTAGTTCCAAACAATGAAGAAGAAAATTCTTCAATAGAATTCAGTGAATAAAATCATGGTATTGAATTAATTAAACAGTATGCTCAGTCAGCTGATCACAGTAGTAATATACTTTTGTTGATACGTAAGCAAAGGGGACCATGAAAGCTTATACAATGGTAACGACACAGAATAAAGAAGAAATTAGCACGTGTCTGTTTAAAGATTCCATTCAGTTTTGGTTTTACCTTTCCAGGGGGTTGATGAACAGATAGTACATACATTCAATGGTCTATATATTGAATACTTGAGGTTGATGACCCCTTACTTGCTCAATATATTACAAAATATGGAAAAAATCAAAGATCATGTGTCGTAATTATCTGCTAACGTCTCGTAATTTTAACGTACAACCTAAATAACCTGCGTAAACCTTAAATGTTGAATTTTTAGATATCTAGATCAAGACCTGTGCAGTGTAAATGCTGAGCGGGACACATTTTTTAAGAGCTTTTATAAGAAAATCGCGATTTAGACAATGTCCATAATCAGTTGATATACCAATTGACGATGTCTTGGTTTTCACGATGAGCGTAACTTATATCATTTCAATATTCACGATATGAAAAGTGAGAAATAAATAATTCGAATATGTACAGAATGCTAAGTTCTTTTCGCATAATATATTTTCTTACTATAAAGAAAATACTTGTATTTCACAGCAATTGTGAAGAAAACATTAAGTACTAATTATTATAGTACATATTTCTGGTTCTTATTTGTTCCTATATAAATTTTACATTTGAAGTAAAAAATATCATGTTCGTTTATATTTTTTTTTCAGTATCAAAACTGAAATAAATGTCTTCAAATGTTTTTTTAAAAAATGATGGAAAACAGAAGGTAATACATCATGCGCGGTGATTTGTCTTTCTCGGCATTCCCATGCTTCTGTCCGGAAGAAATTTCAAAAATAAGTTACGACTGGTCAATAATATCTGATGAAAAATAACAGAGATTATTTAATCAATAAAATGCCATGACATTAATTCCGCCTTTTTAACACCATTTTAAATTTTAAAATAATTGCTTTAAAATGAGATTTGAGATAATTGTTTTTAAAATATTTGCGTATGCCATTTTTAATAAAATGAATTATTTTTCTAATCAAAAATATTCTGCAATATCCAATTTAATGCATTAATATTCTATAACTCCGAAGTTGAATTTTATCATAATATTTATAAGAATAAGATATTTAATAATTATTTGATTCTGTAATATATTCTGTATTATAAAGAGTCGATTTTTTGTCAAATTTGGTAATGTACATGGGGTTATTATTTAAAAATATGTTCAAAAGATAAATTCATAACTTTTTCCTCAAAACTTTCCGAATACTGATATCAAAAGATTTAAAGTTTGCAATACTTTTCCATACCATTTTAAATGGAAAGATAAATTTCTGGAATTATGTTATTAAATAAGGAAGCAATATCCGTGGCCTTGTGGGGATTTTATAATAGAATATATTAAACTTTGAATATGCAGTGAGGCCATTGGTGGAAAGAAGACTCTCTGTACTAGAATTTATAGTTCTTATTTATTGCACTAGACAGCACATTTTTAATTTGCATCATTATCTGTGATTAAACCCAGTGGCATTTATTGTTTGGTCTGCTAATTATGACAGCCATCATTATAACACCAGATTTTGTCCAGTGTTTGAACTATCTTTAAAACTGAATTCATATATGTGCATAAATATACCCTATTAAGACCGTCTTACCATTGTCTGCTGCTGATAATGTGTTTCTGATGCACCTCTCATAAAGGTTCAACAATAGTCTGCTATCATTACTGCATTCTAGTTCCCTTGGTACCTTATTTTGGAGGATAACAATATTCTTATCAAAGTGTTGTTCGCGCTCGCCACTAACATCATTGTAGATCAGTGAGAAGTATTTTAGATGAGCCTCTAAAACGTGTATTTTCAATGACTATTTTGCTGTTTAGTCTGTTGTAGTGCTGCAAGAGATTTTATCCTGGACTTAAGATCCAGGTGATTTGGAACACCCCTCTTGTATCTTGAAAACTATAGTTTGCAACTAACCTTCGTATTTTGAAAATTATAGTTAATCTGTAATTTTATATTTATGCTCAACATGTTCAAATTCGTGAAAAATAGCTACTTTTGTCTCAGATTCATTGTGGATGTTGATCAGCGTTTTAGAAGACTATAGTACCAATTAAAGGATTAAATTAATTTTTCAAATATACATATGTCTAAATTATTGTTAAACTACTAAGGCTCCTCCTTCTGCTTGCCAACAGGGGCCACTTTGTGAGGTTTCTACTCAAACACGCTGATACTCGTTGAGCTTGCTTTGCAATCACATTTCATACCAACTGCTGCGCAAGCATACAACGCCCTTTAGGACAGTCATTTACTAATTGACATTCACTAACTATAGATTCACGAGTTCTTTCAATAACACACATGTCCGCCTTTGTGTTCCATGCTCATTTACGCTCAGTAACCATCAAGAAAAAGAGGCTCCGCCCCATGTTTACTGCCGCTTATTATTCGCAGGCGTAAGACACATTTTGGGGTTTTGCACCTTATGGTTTGATGCTCAGCAAACCACGGTACTTTGTTCCCGAGTCCTTTCCAGTTGGAGCAGTCCTTTGTTTGTTGTCATTGATTAACTCCCGGGGCCGGCGAAGCAAATTGATAGATTTGTTGAGTATGTTTGACTATAACTTATTTGTAGGAATAGAAAATAACTCATATCATTACCAAAATTGCTCCAAGTGTGCTAACTAGCCTTGTTGTCTATCGTTTTGGCGTAATTTCATTGTTTTACTATAAACAAACCACAGAGAAGGTGGAAATATGCTCGACCCATATTCGTTTTAATTCCATTTAATGAAATTTCGGTATAAACAACGACATTAACATAGTGCCACTACAGCCTATGAAGGGTCAAAGCGTCTCACAAAGGAACACTCCAGAACACTCCTCCTTGGCCACTTTTACTTCTACAGCCTTTTACTATAATTCTTCTTAGTCTTCCACATCATGTACCTACTTTTTTCTGGTTTTCCAATGCTTCTCTTACCACCAGGCTTAGCGTAAGATATAGACTTTCAGACATTTTTGGTCGCGAAAACCTTTTCACATACAATTTATTTGATGACAGAATTCTAAAATGAGGAAAAGTCTAAAGTGGTTCAAATTATGCCTTAAAACTGCATTAAATTATGCATTAAAATGCAATGATTTTTTTGTTTTTAAGAAAAATTTACATAAACTACCAAGTCGCAGACCCCTAGAAAACCGTCGCGGAACTCAGGGGTTCCAGGGAACACACCTTGTAAAACGCTGTAGTAACGGATCATAGGGCGGTTAAACATTTAAAGAATTAGATTTTTCCAAAATAATATATATGATGCTATAAACATTTCATGTACATTTTAAAATAATTTACAAAAAAATATTACTATAATTACTGGAGTTACAGCCTACAATTTCTCATATCATACATAGAAAAATTATTGAGAAATTATTTAAAGTCATTTTTCCCAGAATATGGTTGCCAGCAAGTTTACTCTGAAATTCCTCAATACGTTTTTATGAAAATGTCAGAATATTTATTGTTTGTTAGCCTCTATGAAGTGAATCAAAATATTTGTTCCTGTTTTCTATTTGTAAAAATATGTTTTAGGATGATATGTTGAAATTTTAAATATTTTTTTAAAAGTTAATTACGTAAAATAGAAATGTACCTTAAATACAAATTAATTTAGGATCATAATAAACAATAGCTTTTGAATGATAGTTTGATATAAAAATGTGGTTTTTGATACAAAAAATTTCTGAATAATGTTGCGCTCAAGCTATCACACATTTTTTGTTCGAGAAATAGTTTATAGTTTACAACTCTATAAACGTTTTTTTTACATTATGTTTAACAAATTGCACATTGAAATAAAAAACCCATTTACCACTTGAACTTGAAAGTTTGTTTCTAAAGTGCATATGTCATAAAATATAAAACGTTTGATGCATATGATAATTTTTTTTCAATTGTTAACATATTAAGAGTTTTATGACTCCTTGAATTGTTTTATTTCACATATATTATCAACCATTTTTTTAAATATCTTCCAGCCATTTAACTCTCACAGTTTTAATCGCAGTTATACTATTAGGCTGTTCATATAAGAGATTCAATTCTTTGTTTGTTCTAATATTCCCCATACAATTCACATAGTGATAGAACCAAAATATATTCTCAAAATTTTGCATCCCCAAATTTAAACAAATGAAGTTCCTATAGCCAGATTTGGACCACTTTTAAAAGTTAATTATAATATGCAACATGTATGTAAAATAATGTGGAATTGAGTTCTAAATATATATAGAAAATGAAAACTATTTCTTCCAGTGATATATATGTAAAAATAAGATTTTCTAAAATACTTTTAGAATAAATGATGGAACACAGAGGATCATATATCATGTGTGGTGATTTGATATTGGGTTACACTCTCGTACACTTTATCGACATAAACTTCAAAAATAAGTTGACATTGTTCAATACGAGAGAAAAGAAGAATATTTCCATATGTACAGAAATTAGGTAGATTCTTATATATAAAATCATATTAATGGTACCCAAATGTAAGTGCTTTACAGGAATTGCAATTTCTTTTTACTACTATTTCATTAATTCCTAATGGACAATTCCGGTCTATTTTTTTATTTCTTTATTCGATTCGAAATGTTTCAAAATGAATAAAAACATATTTTTTTATTTTCCGAGCCGTATTTATCTTTTTATTTACAATCAAAGATCGCCTTTTTAATTTTTGGGGGAAAACGATCCAATTTGGCGCGAACGAGATGTGACGTAACAAGGTTCTAGTCGTTCTTATCGCGCGAATCTATGAACGTGATTTTACATTCGAGAAGTTATGTTTATTATGTCTAATACTTATAAGTATTGCATAGTTCCAATGTGCACTTCTACTAGTATCACATCACCAAATAAAATCTTTATATCTGTGCCTAAAAATGATGTTGTTCGTAAAAAATGGTGTCCAGCAATGAAGCCAGATACTAAACAAAATCCACCACTGTCATTAAAGACAACTCGTTTCATATGTGAAGATCATTTCGAAGTAAGTTATATTTATGTTATTTTTTATATTAGTATTTCATATTTGAAAATTAAGCTCTTTTAAACGAAAATTTTAATTATATTTACGGTGCCAAATCAATAATGGACATCATTCCCTATATGTACTTTACATCTTAATATAAATCACATAGCTTCTTAATTTTACAGTTTAACATTCCATCATAGTTTTTGTAAGATAGGATGCCATTAGGAGATGATCAATGCCAATAACATGTTATAATTAGAAAATAAATGTCCCCCTGATTCAAAATTATGCAAATTAATTCATGTGCCACTAAGAAACATCATATTTTGTTTTATCTACTGATATTCAAATATTATATATTTATTGGTGTAATTTCATAGGTAATAAAATTATTTTTATAGCTTAATAGAAAATATGCAACACAGATTAAATTTTAGAGGGTTGACTACTAATGGTACATAATAATCTCTGACTTGCATTTGATGTTGATTTTTGTTTTTAATGTTAGAGTAATGAAATAGAAAAGAAAAATTAAGGAGTGTACAGATAATAAATCAGTGTCTGTATAATCAAATTTTCAAATCTTTTGTATGAAAAATTTTTACTATGATTTATTAAATTTAGAAAATTCTTAAGAGTGTGCACTACTGGCTCGAGACTCAACGTTTTGTTTTGGTATTATAAATGAACTTAAACCCAGATTCAAAGTGGATTATTGACATCATCCCATGTTTAGTTTGTGATGTTCACACTGAATATTTGGATTTTCTTAAATTCAGATAAATATAAAACGATGGAGATAAAGGTAAAGAGCTAAATCTTCATATTAAGAAAATGCCAATATCGTTTCAGTCAATAATTCTTGTGGCGCTGAGGTAAGTTATATAGTCCTGCATTGTATGCATTTCAATGGCGAAATATCTGAAATATTTATTTAAGCTGCCAATTTTGTGAAAATAAATTATTGGCTCAATACAAAGTAAAACTGAAATAATAAAGAATATTTCTACGCATTCAAAATTATTTAACCTTTCAATTTATTTTTATCTCCAAATAGTCTGTACTATATCCTACAACTATGAAAAAATACTGGTTAATTATACTCATAATTAGAGAACCCTTAATTAAAAAATAATCAGAAATAAATATACTAAGTACTACGCCTTTTTTGTGCCATATAGCAATAGAGGTTACTTTCTTAACACTAATGACAACTAGATATAATTCTCAAATTGGCAAGTGGCATTTTCAAGCATTTCATCCATAGTTTTATCGCCTCCTTTTAAAAACTCCATGGACAAAACATTTTGTTCTGAAAAGATGTTTCATGCTTTGGAACAACTTGTTTAGGAACCCATTTTCACACTTACTGAATAGTAAACAATGTCTTGCACTGCCTTCATCAAAACTGAATATATAAATAAGTAAAGCTTAGTTGGCTTCCATATTCTAATGACCAATATGTCTTAGGCACTTAAAATTAAATTAGGGCATTATTTTTCATCTGTTAATTTAAGAAATTTTGATTACATTTTTTAAAGGTGAATTTTTTTTTTACTTGATATAAATATGTATTTTGAGCATGTAACATTTTCATGTAATAATAGAGATTCGATGTGAGCACCTTTTATATTGAACAGTTTTACTGAACAGTTTACTGTACTAGTAAAAATGTACCCAGTGTTGTCAAGGATTATTTTTTAAGTAGGGTTTGAAAAATTGATTTTATTGTATTCAATTTTTCAAAAGGTATAGTCGTGTTCTACCCACTTTTTAGCAATAATTTTTTAAAGCAAATAAACTCAATTTACATGTGCACACTAAACACCTGTTAAATTACGCCCTCACTGATAAGCTTCAACTATAAGCTAGCTTACAGGAAGGCCTGGCTATTTCTTCTCCTATTTTCAATCATTTATAAACAACGTAATGACAGACAATGATTGGATATTGGATGTGACATTTCATGAATGAAAATTTCTTGTGCAAGGCGAATGGATCTGCCATTTTATGTCAAACATGGTTCAATTAACTAATCTTTACAGAAAAAGTCATATATAATACTAAACATATGAATCATTTACCACGAATAGCATCACATTCGCCCAAATTTAAACAATATCAAGACAAGGAAAGACACTAATAATGACTACTTCTACTGACTTTTTCTGGGGGAGGGGGAGCAAACTGTTTTAGTCACAAAGAAAAAAAAATGTAAAACTGATTTTAATGTAATTAAATGTAAAACTGATTTTTATATAATTAAATGTAAAACTGCTTTTAATGTAATTAAATGTAAAAAAACTGCTTAATTTGTAAATAAAATAGTATATTTAGAATCTTCATGAAACATATATAGCTAAAGTGCTCTTGCACATAAAGCATTTATTCAATAAAAAATTAATCATATAAATTCAAATGTTTTTCTTTAATTTCCAGAAAAATCTCAAGAAAAGGAGTAAATCTTACCTATCAACTTTTACACCACGAGATTCAGCTGTCACAAAATCCATATTGTTTTTAAATACAGAGCCATCCTGATAGAATCAATCTTGGGCAAATTGTTTGATTGCCCTTTAACAAAACCTGAATTCATGTTCACAATAAAATAAAATAAGGAACAAATAATTTAAACACAAGCAGACCAAGAACAAATGGGTAAAATAATTACAAACAAATTGTAAACAAATATAAACGCCAACTACTTGCAAATATCTCAATAGAAACAGCACATAGTAGAATGTTGCATCACAGGTCGTTCGGGTCGCGTGACGTCACAGCCAATCACGGGCCTATTTGTCTTTGAGAAGATTTTGCGGTTTTTCATTTCTTGATATTTGAATAAATAATTATTGTAAGAGATTTTTGTTGGATATTTGAAATCAGAAATAAATTATCTATAAATATCAATTGGTTTTAAGAGCTTTAAAAAAATCGGAATTGTTCATTTTCTTAAATATTTACCAGTTAGTCGTCGGTAACCTGTTCACAATACAAAGACTTTGTTTATAAATACATCTGTTTAATTTCTTATCTCTTTATTTTCTGTATGTTATGAACCATTAGGGTTTCACAAAATAAATAAATAAATAATTATATATATATATATATATATATATGTAATTATTTATTTATATATATATATATATATATATATATATATATATATATATATATATATATATATAAATAATTGCTTTGTGAGATTCCTTTTAAACACCCAATTCTTAATTCTCTTTATTTTAGTAATTTATTTGCAAAACATCAGCACTTGTTACCTGTAAATGATATCAAAATGCAAAAATCTGTGAAATATAATTTACAAACTGGTAGAACTATTTACAATTACAATAAAGTTTTCAGGTCATTAAACTCCGATAATCTTACATCATGTGTATGCAGCGATAAAAAACTTACACCTTATGTCAACTCATCTCATGGACACATTATTACTGGGGATCATTTCAGTATAATATACTTAGGGATATTATGAATAAAGGGTCTAAATTTAGCATTCCATTCTGACACCATCCTAAACTTCTTCTGCAGTCTTTATCTTTTGATTTTGATAATTTCATATACCAACAGACTCGTTCACATTCCATTCCTATTGAAGCATTCCATCTATGGAAGTATACTACCTTACATCTTCTTAAAAATTATATTATAAATATATTAAATTTAAGAGGTTTAGTTTATCTTTATAAACAACTCCTTTCTATTATTAAAGAACAGCAACAACATTTTGCCATAACGTTGATAAAGCTTCTAATAATTATGCCGTTATTTGTAAAAAATATTATGTTTCTCTGTTACAGAATTACTTTAAAAATAATAATATTTTTAAATCCATTAATAATCAGTCTAACAAAATCAAAACTAAAATGCTAAAATTATATACACAATTAAATAATAATTGTAAGTTTTATAAATTCTCATATGTTACTTTGGTTCCTAACTTCCACAAATTATCTCTCAGTTTTAGAACAGTCACTTGTGAACGTAATACGTTTACCACTACAGCTAGTAAGTACTTGCTAAACCGTGTAAATAGATATTGCACAACAGTTTTGATTTAGTTAATCACCTTAGCAAGCTTCCACATATTCTTGGTTTCCATATCTTTAATTTTAAAGATTTATATAATAATATTGATATTAAAGATTTATATAAAGTTATTAATTTTCTTTATCATGATTATCAATCTTCCAATAATGTTCTAATTAATGCCCAAAGCGTTCCTATGTGCACTTTGCGTTATACAACAATTATATTATCCAAGGTGATAATTTATATTTACAAACATCTGGTGTACTTCAAGGAGGCTGTAGTAGTACTATTCTAGCTAACATATATTTATTATTATGAACGTCATTTTAACTCTAATTAATATAAAATATCGATATGTTGACGACTTAATTTGTATTATCATTGATGATTCCTATTCCATTAATATTCATTTTTATTCCCCTAACCTAGCATTAATCTCTAATGAGCCTAGTGTTAGTCACACTGTAAATTATTTAGACCTGAATTTAGATACCTTCAATAATCATGTTATCACCAATCTATATGATAAAAAAGATTCTTTTAACTTCACTATTATTAAGAAGCTATCACATCGATCTTGTAATTATCAATTATTGAAGGTATTATAATTGTTTATATTGTTAATATTATTAATAATTTCAAGTACACCACGTAATAATTTTACAAATGCATTATTTATCGTTGATTGGATAACTTATTATTATTAAGAAGCTATCATAATTATTAAGATTATTAAGAAGCTTTCATATGGATCTTGTAATTATATTTAATGGTTCAGAAACATTATTTTATACCAGCTATTTCGAATACATCGACTTTGATCCTTAGTTTCATTTACTCCACATCAATAATCTTAAACACATTTGTCAAAATTACCACTATCCGGAAGTAATTGTAAATAATATTATTAATAATTTCAAGTACACCACGTAATAATTTTACAAATGCATTATTTATCGTTGATTGGATAACTTATTATTATTAAGAAGCTATCATAATTATTAAGATTATTAAGAAGCTTTCATATGGATCTTGTAATTATATTTAATGGTTCAGAAACATTATTTTATACCAGCTATTTCGAATACATCGACTTTGATCCTTAGTTTCATTTACTCCACATCAATAATCTTAAACACATTTGTCAAAATTACCACTATCCGGAAGTAATTGTAAATAATATTATTAATAATTTCAAGTACACCACCTAATAATTTTGCAAATGCATTATTTATCGTTGATTGGATTACTTATTTTTGTGAATTTCATCCGTTTTTATCACCTGCTTACCACTTGGCTTGAGTCTGATACTGCTTACTATTTTTGAAAAACTACGTTCCACTCGTCCTGGGTCTTATACTGCTTACTATCTTTGAAAGTATTCATACATATTATTTTTCGTTCAAGTGTATTCATTCCGGTGTCCACTCGCTTTGACGACGAGATGTAAAATGCTCTGTGGACATGTAGGCTCGCACCTGGTGGCTATGCCTCTGAGTTAATATTTCTGGTTTAAAATTCACCTGGTTTTTATTATTTGTCCTTCCACTAGCCAGTAGACAGTTCCAATGGTGTAGAAGAGGTTCCCTGGAATACAAGATTTTTCTTTACCGCTTCACTCTGGCTGATATTTGTAAGTCCATTTAACTAATAATTACGTCGATCCAACAAGGTGATCGAAAAGTAAAATTATCTTTAACGAGCACTCTAATGAGTTAAAAATATTTGAATTAAATAATATCGAGGAACTTATCTTAACATTGTATAAAATTGTAGATTTGTATTTATGAACATATCTGAGCTTTATTTGTATTAATTTGAAGGTATTATAATTGTTTATGGAAATACTAATGCTTATTATCGATGCCATTTGAATTGTCTTATTTGTTGATATTGAGAAAATAATATTTAAATCTAATGCTTCGAAAGAATATGCATAAGAACCAGAGAAATCATTTAAGTCAGGCTGCGGTGGTGTTTCTGCAACACTTGAGTATGTGCATAAGCACTAAAATAGTGCTTATGCACATGTGGCTATATGACTGAGAGGTTCTTAGTCCAGCGTGTAGTAAGGTGCTAGGCTGTGCTATCGAATTTCGTTAATTTTATTTTCATTACAAAATCCCTGTCCTGATTACAATTTGTATCATAACAGTATCAACATTTTTTATTATCATTGCTATTATTTCTGTTACATACCTTGAGTATTGTGAAACAATTGGCAACGTGAAGTGGAGGGGGGATAATATGCATTTTCGCATGATCTGCATTTTAGAGCAGGATTCGCCACTGCCCACAAGTGTTACATTATACTCGTTTTAATTAAAATGTGTCTAAATTTTATAATGTCAACGACTGTGTGTTACACCGTGAAATACATAAAATAGCATATTTAATTAAATGCATTTATTAAGAATCCATCTAGCCTACAAATCTGCACAATTTTACTTTAATTGAAAAATAATGCACAACACATACTTAAACCCCAGTACGAAAGTTACAAAGAAATATAATCATTTTAACAGTAAATACAAGTTTTTTCAATGCATATGAATCTTATCAAAATGAAACAAATATACATAAAGGCACATATTTGTCTGTTAGATAATTAAGTATTGAGACAAATCGATGTATTTAAAGTAGGTACATTTTGGCAATTGATAAGATATTTTAAAGATGCAAATTGTATTACTCATTTATGTATATTTACAGGCTTTAATTCTAGCTCTGTTGACACATTTTATAATCACCCTTTGTTACACAGTAGAGAAGAGAGTGATAAGGATGCGAAGACATTTTATATTTACGTATAAGGATGTAGAGACTATGAAATGAATATACAGACTTCAATGGTGTCTTGCAATTTGTTTTTCAATGACACATATTCTTAGTACCGTCATGTATTTTATGAAACGCATTACTGGTACATGATTGGTACTATTTGGAGAGTATTCTCAGTTTGATTCTCTAAGTTTTCGCAGTGGATAATAAGATTGACTTCGAAAGTCGTAAAGATATAATTGCAATGTTACAAGGCATAAAGATATAATTGCAAAGTTGCAACGCATATGATGGACAGTTTCACAAACAACTAGTACTTTAGCTTTCACAATAGAAAAATTTGCCCATCGAAGTTGGTTCTTTCACTGTGCTTAATTTCAGTTTATGAAAATTTTGGGCATGGCGACTGAGACCCCGAATAATAAAGTTTGTAAATTCTATGTCAATAAGCCAGTTAGAATGTATGTTTTATACATTTTGCATGTACAGTACATATAGTAAAACACGAGGCAAATTTGAATGTATGTGGGAAAAATTTTGAATGCTTGTATACAACCTTGATATTTATTAATTGCTAGATCTTGGTATCAACAAGTTTTAAAAGTTATCTGCTTGGCAGTATCTTCTTTGCAAAATATAAAAGGAAAATTAATGCAACTTGATTTATTTCAGCAAAAATGAATAATGGAAGCCAGTTTTGCTGAATGGTCTGTCCGCGAACTACAGATATAGGAAATATAATATTTATAGGAAATATAATGCAATCTCTATGGTAAAATATGGTATCAAAACAGAGAAATCAAAGTATAATTTAATTATTAATCTGTTATTAATTTCTGCCTGTCTTCCGAATTACATTCATAGAGATACACGAATGCAATTATAACCGAAAACTATATAATATTATTTTCAGTTATATCTGTATCTAAATAGACATGCCACTTTCATCTAATCTCCAATGTCTGCAAACCAAAATGCTTTGCATGTGTAGTCTAGTTCAAGTTTACTGATGGACATTGTCCCCAATGCTGTGTATCATATTGCAAGATGACTGTACAATATTGACCAAATAATATTATGGCGTATTGATGACGATAAATGTCGACATGTTGTTTGGATAAAATGAAAAAAAATATACCACATATATCTTATTTCATAGATGTAGAATAAAAAATACTTGCAATTGAAAAAAAGAATGGTTTTACGTTCCGCAATATAGAAACTTCACAATGTGAATCAATGAGATGAGCATAATTCTGTCATTCACTTTTATATATCAGGGATAAAAAAAATTTCTGTTGACATACCAGATTTAAATACCATATTTCTAAAGGTACGCTAAATTATAAGATTTCTTATGTTAGTTATACATTTGACATTTAATTTTCAATATAGATAAATTTTCGTAGTGGTCAAAATAGAAAAGGTAGATTGCTCTTATATATTATCATTAATAATTGATAGAGTAACCACACAGTTTTGCAATGTATATCTATACAATGCTAAGAACATTTACTACATATTAGAATAATGCAAATTGCCAAAGTACCACATTGGCTTCAACGGCCCATAAGTTGAAAAAAAAACTTATGTTAAGTATTATGCTCTTGTTTCATTAAGGCAAAAAGGATCTTCTTTGAAAACGGTTATGTTATTTAATACTAATTCAGCAGTTATCAGTCACGTCCAAAAACCTTGAATTAGTCATCATGGGTTCACTATATTCTTCATCCGATAATCCTATAGAGGACATGAAGGACGGCGCATACGCTAATCTGCAGAAAGACGGACTTTGCAAAAGTTGAAACTCCGTTTCTCTCACCTGTAGGAATAGGAAAACATAAAAACTTATATAAATCTCTAAAAAAAGATGTTAAAACTTTAATTAACTCATGTATAAAAATGTGTTTGGAGTTATTTTTTAAATCTTGTTTTGAATAGAATACATGAAATATCAACATTTAAATGACTTTAACTCTAGAAGAACCTGGCATAATATTTGTTCACTAACAATGTGCACAATGCATATTTATCCAACTGGGAAAACCAGTTGGATAAATATGTATTGTATATTTCTACAGTTTTGCGCAGGTAATAAACGGTCACATGCATGGTAAAACGACAGTTTCTTTTTGACGGGATAGCAGATTACATATCTAGTAAAATGGCATATTCTATATGATAAAATTGCCGAATCCCCTTTAAGGGACAAAAATATTGCAGTACATTTATTACTCTAAAAGTCGTTTAAAGAACTTAAATAGACACACAAATTAACTTAGAAAAATGTGAAATAAAAATATAAAAAACATGTACTGGTTAAAATGTTGCTGTATTGTGATAAGAAAACATCTTTAAAATTAATATATAATCTTTTTCTTTTCTTAAAGTGAGAATCCACCATTTTGATAGCTTTATTAGATGAATATAGGTTAAATTTGAATTGCGGACAAACCGAGAAGCTGGCAGAGACATACGCAACGAACGACATTCCCATTAAATCATTTGGTTACATATTTTACGCGTCTTTTACTCAAAAAAGTAAAAAAAAAATCCCTTTGTCTGTCCTCATTTGCAATAAAATGCCTGAAGACATACTCTCCATGCTGCACAGTTGATCATTACTTACCACAAAAATCCGATTGGCAACTTAATTTGAATGATGAACTGGTAAGTTGAATAATGAACTGCTTACCACAAAAGTGCAGGTCGTCAATTTGTTAGGGAGTATGTCAGTATTGTTTTGATATACAGACTTCCTTCAGGAAACAATGGATTGTAATATTCTGGCATACATGACTACGATATCCAGCAAAGATGATACGATTGCTAACTCTCCGTTCAGTGAAATAATCCCGTAACAGCAAGTGATTTGGAGGGCATTTTTTAGGGAGAGGAATAGGAGTATTTCTTCTTCAAGCCATGAAAATAGCATTTATTCAAAAACCGAAGTGATTTTAGCAATCGATATTCTATTACTTGGTTTTATTTAAAAAGATGGCTGCGTATTTGAACAACGATATTTGATTTCATTAGACGAAAAATGCTATCAATAAATATTTAACTTAAGTGGTTTAAAATGTTGTGAATCAGAATATGTAAAATTTCTTAATTGTCATTCAAGTGTCAGTGCACAACCTCTGTACACATTGTATTTACTATTTGACGTATATAGACGGATCTACATAACTTCGATATTTTTCCTTCTAAGAAAAAAAATTAATAATATATATAATAAAATAATGCTAAGTAAAAAAAGCATATATACTACTGATAGCGGAGTGGATCACTTTGAAACCAAACTTTGTATTACAAACTTTTTCCAACATTATAAGTCACCACAGAGTAAAAGAGAGTCTAATTACAACGTTAGAAATAGCGTTTGTCTTTCCTTTTATTCTAAAATTAGGCATTATATTGCTAAAAGTCTCAAAATTTTTGACTATGAAACAATTTTTTCCCTTACCAATAACATACATTTTACTTATTTTAAGGATCCTATGGAGAATTTCTATAATGGGGGACATTTATCAAATACCCTATCAATGAGTTCTATCGTATGTTGATCTAATTTACTGCGCATTAACGAACCGTTTAAGAGAATGTTATAATTACGTAAAAAATAAAAGAATAAGAAATATTCATCGCTAGTTACTTATGGATCGCTAGTCTTCGGTTTGATTCTTCTTCTTCATCTATTATTCAAATGTAGTCTTCGGTTTTCCATTCGGATTCCTTTGAAAGGCTCCATATTAAAAAAATATCCTACATATTTGCTAACGATTTGTTTTAGACACGATATTTTTGGGATTTATGTCAGGATTATGTTAAATTGTTTTAATATTTGTCTGCCTCATAATTTTTCTACATCATATTTTCTTTATTTTGATAACTTTTTTCTGATTTTGCAGGTCTTTTGTCCAACCAAGTGACGCTACCATACTGGGTTCGCTAGTTTAGCCATTTTTCTAATGTGGATTGGCTTAGCTCTCACTTGGTGCAGAACTTTGGGTTTATTAGTAATGAAGAAAGAAATCAAAGAACTTTCGAAACGAATTGCTTTCTACATTTATTTACGATATAATTTACATTGTGTTCTAGTTAATTATGGAAATATAATATTTGTACAAGTTATGGAACTTTCTACCTGTTTTAGCAAAAACACGAATGTATAAGAATGAATATGTTGATTTCAATTAATGCTATGAGCGTTTTAAAATTTATACATTTTATACAGAATGTTACTAAAGTCTATAAATGAAAAAAATATAAGAACAAGACGCTTGAAAGACAATATTCTTATAAAGAAGGATATCGTAATAAATATTTAAATGTATTTAAGCATTTAAGTAATAATTGTATTTTCTATTATCATTCCATATGACTGAATTAATCAATATTTCACAGTTCATACCTGTGTCTATACTTCCCTTTTCAGACGGATTTTTCCAGACTGTATTGAAACCTTGTGAATTCCAGTTGTTAGAAGACACAGGTGAGATTGCTAGAATCATAAACAAAAACACGTGTTTAGAATATTGAGTATTAAAAAAAAAAACTCATGACAGATATAATTTTATTCTATATTACTTAGGACTGCTGAATTTAATATATATATATATATATATATATATATATATATAGCGAATAAAAGTATTAAGGAAAAAAGGGGAATCAAGCCAACGGGAAAGTATAAAGGGCCGAGGGGGATTGTGACCCTCGTTCCCGGTTATAGCATGCAATTACACCTAGGTAACACTCCCGGAACCAAATACTTTGCCGAAACTTGACCTCCGAAATGGTGTCGAGCACAAGACACTGACCGTGGAAGTGAGTACAAAACTCAAGAATCGAAGAAAAGTCCGAATACAAAGCCGAAGTAAAACACATAATGAAAAAGGCCAAGAGTCGTTAACTAAGGAGAGTGCAGTGGCAGTATAATGCTATATATGGATTGCACTCTCCTTAGTTAACGACTCTTGGCCTTTTTCATTATGTGTTTTACTTCGGCTTTGTACTTCGGACTTTTCTTCGATTCTTGAGTTTTGTACTCACTTCCACGGTCAGTGTCTTGTGCTCGACACCATTTCGGAGGTCAAGTTTCGGCAAAGTATTTGGTTCCGGGAGTGTTACCTAGGTGTAATAGCATGCTATAACCGGGAACGAGGGGTCACAATCCCCCTCGGCCATTTATGCTTTCCCGTTGGCTTGATTCCCATTTTTTCCTTAATACTTTTATTTGCTATATAACTGCTTTACGTACTTGTGCAGCATTGCGCCATCTACGTTAAGCCTTTTTTCATACTTTTGTATGCTTACGTTTTCTTCATCTGATTCCTTCTGTATTATATTATATATATATATATATATATATATATATATATATATATATATATATATATATATATATATATATATATATATATATATATATATATATATATATTTATATATATATTCTACATATATGTTAAATATATATCGGCCATGTCGAGCGTCTAACATCCAAACAATGTGTTGATGCATAGCATTATTGCATTGAGGCAAGTATTTAGATATATATATATATATATTCATGACGTGAATGCATATTTTTTTGTATTCAAATGTTATATTTTCTTCGAGTTAATCCGTAGGAATGAATCATATTGCATAAGGCGAGCACAGGTGAACTATAGAAAATTATGATAAATAAAAAGCGAGAGTCTGCACATACGGACCGTTCTTACGAGCTGCTTCTATTGAAATATAACAATGTCATGGAAACTATGTGGACTGGGTAAGTAACTAATTATGTTAAATGTTGTTGACGCTTGTGAGAATACAACATTCTAGTACTGTCATGGAGAAAGCAGGCAAAACAAAGTTAGTGCGTGGCCTTTGTTTGGAGTTTGAGATTTTCCAATTTCAGGAAATCTTTACTTTTCTTTTCGCCATAACACAAAGTTATCTCCTGGATTTGACTATGCGACCCATGAATATATAATGCGGTGAAATAGAAATGATGTAAGTAAAAGAAATTCATAAATCTGCCGTATATTGTAGTATTTTTATCATGGTTTATTAACCGGTATTTATTAACAATAAAAATATATTATTCAATATACAAAGTTATTTTTTTAATAAATGAGGAGATATAATTTTGATAAAATAATAAAGGCAAAACTGTTCCTTGAGTTTAATTACTACAAATACTATTTAATAGTTATAAATCATTGTATTTAAAAAAATAAAAAATCGGAGTAATTGTCGACATTTGTACAGATAGGTCCTCGGAATTGCACGAATGCTGACAGCTGTTCCAACTATTGCCATGTTTTTTTAAAGGCTGCATCCCAAGTCATGTTCTGGTTCAAAGCTTAACTGCATCAGGCCTGATGAATACTTTGAAAGGCTGCATCTCAAGTCATGTTCTGGTTCCAGGGTTAAATGCATCCCTCTGATGTATGCTTTGAAAAGTTGCATCTGAAAGCGCGTTCTGGTTCAAGGATTAAATTTAATCTTCCCAATGTATGCGGCGCGGAATATAGTTAAGCGTTGTCTGGTTTTGTCGGCTTTTAGTATTTACTTTTGTGATAGTAAGCACAGAGAAGACAACTTTAAATTATTATACATTTTAAAACGGTACTAATATTTTTATTTAGTTTTCAAGTGGCTTTCATTTTTTTAATATTATCCAAAACAAGCCTGGAAACTCCATTCAAAAACCATAACGAAACATTAAATCGTTTTGTACTAAGTCATTCATGGAGACCAACAGCATTTGCTTTCCTGTGGCAGCTATGGGGTGTCGAAACATCCAGAAAGCCACGAAGATCCACTTTTGGGTCCCCACCCATATATTACGAGTCCTTTCTCTAGTTCATTTAACGAATTTTGCATTGCGCCATCTGATGAAATGATAATATTTATAATATAATATATGTGTTCCAATTCTATTAAAGTTCCATGTCCGGGTTCCAAAATGTTGCATAGTTTTAAATGCGAACGCAATATGTAGCTAAACTTTGACGAACAAGAAAATATATTGACCAAAAATATTCCCAGGCTATAGATACTGACATTTCATGATTACATTACAATACACATAATATTTGCTGTGTTTTCTTCCATCCAGCTGAAAGAAAACGCAGCTAAAGTGACAATTTTACTCACTTTCAAATTCAGAAATTTTCGAGGAAGCAAAGCCGTTTTCTCGTATTTCATAATTCGAGTCAACATTTTCTCCAAAAATCCCAGCATCTGTGGTTGTTTGTGCGATTTCTATTTAAAAAAAAATAATTAAGATAATTAAATATTTAAAAGATCACAAAATATGCTGTCGTTAAACAAAGTTCCAGTTCTTCAATTCATATCAGTTTAAAACCATGTTCATCGATTATTAGATGCACAGACACTAAGACATCTGCCAATCTTGTCAAAGCACACGGTAATATTCTTTCACGAATTCAAATGTGCATTGTTGTTGCCGGAAACTGATTTGAACGGAAGTTTTAGATTCCAGTGCATGTAATTTTTAATTATTTTAATATTCCTAAATATTACAGCAATTAGCCAATAATCCCATTGTGTCAAATAAATGCCTTCGAGTTTCATTAATTAAACAATGCCCTGAAACATTGTATTTGGATTTTAACATCTATCCTGCTTTGTTAACAAGTTAACAATACTGGCTTTTAAAATAATCCACTAGGGGAGCTGCCGTCACTTTTATTTGAACGGACATGGCCACTTTACTGTAGCTGCACCAAACGTGTGCACACATGGATTTTTCTTTACAAAATTATTTGGGTCCTTATATAATGTACTAGGAACAATACATAAAATCACTATTTTAAGAACATTTGAGAATGATCATGTAATTTAATGGATTCAATACTAATTTTGACGTATATATTACTTTCCTTATATACAATAACGTATAAGGAAAGTATTGTGACGCGGTCTAAAATTCGAATTCGAGTTTTCGACGGGAGAGCACGCTTCAAGCCTTCCTGATCATGAATCAAACATTTTTGAAGTGATGTCTGTGTGTGTGTGTGAAAGTATGCGCGTGTGTGTGTGTGTCAGTGAACCTGTGGAGACGATAACTGACGAATGAATGGACCGATTCGAACGAATTTTGGTACAAAGATTACAATCCGTAAACACTGGAAGCCTATTGTTTTTATACGAAAAGAATGTTCAGAACCCCCCCCCCCACTAAATTTTCGAGTGAAATTTTGAAAAAATCGTCAAAAAATCAAAACCTCTAATAAAATTACACAAATAGACACTTCTTATGTAATTTTTCATTAGAAAACTATTAACACAAATTTTAGAACGTTAACATGAAACGTTTTCGAGATACTGCACATTTTTCAAAAAAATTGACAAAAAGTCATATAAAATAAAAAAAATATATATTTCCCATTGAGAAACATGTTCACTTTTCATATGTAATACCATGCGATAAATTTGGTAATATTATTCTCGTGGATCTAGCTCGTTCCATTCATGGAAAAAGATATTTTGAATACTACTTTCTTATTTGAACGCCAATAGTCATTTACCCGCTGTAATAATAACATATTTCTCCGTCCATTACTCTTGGCGAGATATTGGCGACGAATTTGGTGCAATGCCGAAAACTTGACGACTTTTTTAAATGTTGCTAAATTAACGAAAAACTCGCCAAATTGACAGAAATAACGCTAAATCAATAAAAATGACGACTCATTGACGAAAATTCAATATCTTGGGAAGAATATATATATCAACTATAAAAATTATCTATTTTTTTACTATAAAAATAGTAAATGCATTGCATTATATAAGGACAGTCATGTTCTGTCTACATCAGATTTTTTTATATAGTCATTAAGTTTACTTTATATAGTTAGGAAGGAAATGAATTACCATATAGACGGATTTTGCCTTCTGTTTCCCCAAGGGAGTTCTTTGCCACACACGTATAAGATCCATAATTCTCTGGCGCCATACTTCTAATGCTGAGTCTCATTTGAATTTTGTACATTCCTGTCCGCATGACTACGCTGTCAATATTTTCACTGGAGATAACGACAACATCATTCGGTCCTTTAGTCCAGTATGTCACTGGTTCAGGGAAAGATTCAAGGTGACAATCAATGGTGACTTCATTACCTATTGCAACTCCAACAAGTTGGTTGGGAATCCAGATCATAGGAGGAACTGTTTGTGATAAAAAACAACAAATACAATATGATTAAAAAAAGTTATTTAATAATGTGACGTAATTAAATTTGAATACAATTAACCATGTTATTAAATGTTAGCTCATAACTTTGCAATTTATGATAATTTAATTTTATGCCTTTAACGCTTGTTAAAATCAGAATATTTAATTAAAATACAATAATTTCATTAAAATATTAAAAATATTGTATATTAAAATGTTGTTTGCACATGAATAAGCATTACGACGTATATAAATATATTAGTATTTACGCCTGTCAAAGACATGGAAACTAAGACTTCAAAAAATGAACTTGAGTTTTAGTTCGAGTAAGAATGTATGAGAATGAATGACTTTAGCTTCGAAAATATTCATCTTAATCAAAAGCCGACTATTTTGGGTTCTGTTCAGTGGTCTATATTAACAGTGTGCAAATTGTATAAGTCACTAACGGAGTTCTGAATAGTCTGGAAATACTTTCTGACCCCAAACCGTTTTCGACACCCAGAGGCAGAACTACCAAATGTGGCTTATATAGATTCTGCCCCATGGCCATGCAAAAAGTCAGTCTTCTAAGGATCAGTGACTTCTGAAGGATCTGAAAATACTTTTTTCGATCCCTTCCCTCATTTTCTCAATCTTCATGGGAAATCCCCCCGGGACGGGCCACCCAAAGATGGTGGTTACTGATGTTGTCTCTGTAACCTTGAGCTTCCAAACTCGAAGGAAAATTAATCTGGGGCCTCAGCTGTCGAGGAATCGAGGAGGCATTCCTCGGACTCTTTCAGGGGGTGGTCTCACTGACTGTGGCTATTCATGCCCTGAGCCTAGATCCGACCGGCGACTGGGGTCGTGCTTGGCGAGTGTTCTTCCGCCCCTGCCCGGTGATTGATTCCGTCAACAACGCGACCGCGGATGCGGCTTTGCTGGAAAAGAGATTGCAGGTGCGTGGTTTGCCATCAGAAGCATAAACCTAACCTGGTCGCCTGGCTTGCTCGTATGAATTTCTCCATGGGAAATAAAACATCTGGCTCCGTTATGTACTGTGTCATCGTGAATACCATAACCGTGCACAGATTTAGCCTGAGACCCTATACATCTACTAGGGACATGTATAGGGTTTAGATTTACCCCCTATTTTCTTGGCCCACGGGGGTTGAGGGATTAAAAACTCGACACTATTAAGTTCTGTCCAGTGATTGATTGCTAGTTGACATTTTACTCTTCTTATTAAGGACATAAGTAATCAATAAAGACTAATACTACCAAGAATTGCACAAGTGCTTACCCATATTGCCTTATTAAGAAAAATAAGAATATTAAATCGACCGAACTGTGCATATCTGGATGTAATTTCTCCTAATATATGTCACAAAAACAAAATATTCTATGCATTACGATGTAACATAAGAACACACATATTGTAATAATAACCTCGTAATAATTTAAATATATTCATTTCTTAAACATGCAATTGATCCCAGCTGATTCGAATCCCTATTTTGATACATTTGCATTCTTAGATCCATAATAAATACTTACATTTTACATTGAGCATAATTCGTTTGCTAACGGACGGCGGTATTCCATTTGCAGCTATACAGAGGTACGCACCCATACTAAGTCTACTAACCTTCGTTAGATTCAGAAATGTGTCGGATATATCATATACTGCAAAAAAGGCAAAATATACCATGTTATTTACTAACAGCACTAATTAAAATAATAAGAAAAAAAACAGTCCTACACAAGAATAAGACTAAATAAATATTTTTTCCATATGTATATTAAACACGTCTAAAATGCTCCAAATATTTTCCGTCAAATACTACAAGTATACAAAATTATCATAAATTACACATAAGTACTGTTTTGTACATTACATATAAGTAAATTTTCCCTTAAATATTTATGAGCTTATTTGTAATGTATGGTGGTTTTAGTATCGGTGTATCCAGTTTACCATATGCAAATTTCATATTCACGATTTCTGCTTGTATAAAGCTGATATCTGCCAATTCCTTCACATTGCCACTGATGATGGACATCATGATATCTGAAAGCGATATGGTACTTTGAAATGTAATTTTTTCCTGTATTTCAAGATGGTGTTTTAAATATAGTTTACAAATACCTTTAGTTTGTGGTAGAAAATATTCTATATTTGCAAACTATCACTTTGTTTACAGATTTATACACTTAAGTTAATGCAACTTATGTTTTTTTAGATAATATAATGTCTTCGTTTACTGCAGCATACAGTGAGATGTGGATATCAAAGGCAAAAAACAGTCTTCTTCTTCAGTAAAAGCAAAGACAGACACTCTTGCTTAATCAAGTTCGGCATTCGCGGTAGAAAAGCTTTCATAGTGGAAGGTAGGAGTAATGTTGTCATCACTGCCTTGGGAAATTTATCAAGGTGAAACCAAGGAAGCCGGAAATGTGTGGTAGGATAATACGAATGAACGATAAAATCCACGAAAGAAATAAATATTGACAGGAAATAAAAAATACACAGAATGAAATTAAAGTACTCGTATTTATATAAAAGCAGAGTGGAGCGAATAGAAAAAGCTGAATAGGGAGAAAACCTGCAAAAAGCGGTATTGAGAGAACATTATACGTTTAAATCAGATGTAAAATGCACAAACAAGTAGAAAATACTTGTATATGGCGGCAAATCAATAAAACTATGAATTAAAAGTGGAAAATATGAAGTAATCAACTAGTTTCGAAGGCTATGTGAGCTAACTTCAATATCAGAGAAGGATTAAGACAGTAACCAAAATCTGAAAAAATATAAGCAAATAAACCGAAAATATAAAATAACCAAGTCGTAAATCAAATATATAACAGATATTTCCATGCCAAAGGAAAGTGACAATGTTCGTTCACAAGGTTGTTTGACATAGAAACAATAGCGATACTTCCGAGAAACTTTTATTTCAAACTTAAATTAAGTGTAAAATTGATCCTGGCTTCCAAGAAATTAAACGCACGATTGTATATAGTCTCAAGAATATTCAGCTATTGTCGAGTTGGATATATCTTACTTATAACTATTTCGTTACATTTACGTAAATAAATATATCCAAACAGTAGTCTATGCTCTGATTTTATATCTTCAGTTTTACTTAATCAGGCTCAATTTCCATTGTGCAAAGTTTGAGGTGTCACTGGTTGAAGTATGGCCTATATAGCGCCACAGAAACATGCGGAGATAATGTGTAATTTAAAAAACGTATGCTTTCATTCTGCTCATTACGTGTTCTAGTACAATGAAACTTCTCAATAAAAAACACCCAAGGTACCATGAACTTTTTCTATAATTTATAGATATGCAGTAATACAAATTTTCTTTGGTAAAAACATTGTATATGGGGGAATTTAAGTTCAAAACGGCTAAAAATAATTCCTAATCTTTAGTATCAATTTATTGTTGATTACAAGTTCTATATACAAACAAGAAAGATCAATCATGCATAAACATTGATTATGAAACACTTTCCAACTGAAATGTAATTTCATTTAAAAATTTCTAAAATGTGATTCATTCAGTGGTAATATATTTTACATTATCACAGTACTACAGTAATTTATTATACTTAAATATTTAAAACTGTATCGAAATATAAATCATCTGATTCTTTATGCAAAATCAATGAATATTTCATTCATATAACTTGTATTCCAGACTCCAGAGCTAAATAATTTTGTGTGAAAAAAATTCAGCAATTCTTATGTAATTCATCTTACAATCGCTTGAGATATTTGCATTCTGCATATGTTAAAATTAGGCTTCCTTGAAGAAATAATATAAGTTTAGGGATCATTTAAAATCACAACTATTGTAATTGCATAGGCACGGAATTTAGATACACAGATAATACACAGATAATATATATGTGTATGTGTATGTACTCAAAGTATTGGAATCGTGCCGAAGATCGGAACTCGAATTTTCAAAGTATCTACACGTTTTGGGACTTCTAGAACACGAAAAAACTACTTTTAGGAAGATGTCTGTGTGTGTAAGGGTGTATCTGTGTATGTTTCTGTGTGTCTGTGTGGATATTACATCCACTCTAATTGAAAAACTAATGGACCGAATTTCATACAATTTGGTAGGTATGTTTTTTGTGGGAAATCCTGATGTTCATTAGATTATAGTACGATTCGTAATAAAAGAATCTGCCTTCTTTGCGAAATGGCCGCATAAATTGCCTTTATCCACTCTAGCTAAAAACTAATGAACCAAATTTAACAAAATTTGGAGTATAATATTTCAATAACCTACAAGTGATTTATATACCAAATTTAACAAAATTTTGTATATAAATCATTTGTAGGTTATTCTACTACGATTCGGGAAAAAGGAACGGGCTATTTTTGCGAAATGGCCAGCAAAAATCGTTATATATAAAAATAAAAGACTACGTGTGCTCAATTATATCAATTAAATTCCTATATTATATGTGATTTTTGACAACAAAAAGAATAAGACTAACCCCATTACTCTAGGACTAGCCGTTCTTGAGATATTCTAGTTTTTTCGCGTTTTCGCTACGCCACCTTTGACAATAAGTCTAGCTATCAAATGAGAACCAAATTTAAGTTTAACGTGTAAATTCAATGTCATTTAAATACTTATGTTGTGCAGATAAACTCAAATTATCATTGAATAAATAAAGAGAACGAATATGAGTCTGCAGAGAAAGACATGTGCTGTCCACATCAGAATTTTTAACAATATTACACCAATGATTTATAGAAGTGAACGGGGATTATTTTCAGGCCATTTCGAAAAAAATGTATGATCTATATTTAAAGATCCATCAAATTTTTGTCGAATAAAATGTTCAACAAATTTAAGCTGTGTACCAAATTTTAACTCTCTAGGACGTAGGAAAATGCATTTAAAATGCCATCAATTAAATTTATCATGAAGAGTTATATAAAATTTTAAAAAAATGAAAAATTGTTATCTACCAAATTTGTTTTAAAATATGAAGCCACTCCCATATGCAAAACGTTTAATCAAATGGAGAGATATTTATTATATAATATCTCTCTCTTTTCTTTCTGGAAGATATCCCAAAGTCAGAATTTAATTGAATTTGTTTTTTTCCCTATATTAAATAATTTTTTTAATTAAAAAACTACTTAACATATTTTACTGAATTTTTTTATATATATTCTATGGGATAATGTGAATATTTCCTAAAAATTTCGAAGCAATTCGTGAATTTTAAATTTACTTAAAAAATGTTTGAAAAATTAGGTCCCATAGGGTTCAATGTATTTCATTTTTTCAACCCGGGTTCAATAAAAAACTAATTGGGTGATATTATTTATTTATATTCCCATAGGTCCTACAGACCGTCTGAACAACATACTAAAATTTCATTTTGATAAACTCATTTTTACGGTAGTTATCGTGCTAACGGACAGACAGACAGACAGACAGACAGACAGACAGACAGAATAAACAAAGTCATAAACACTTTTCAACTTTGTTGTAAAGTGTTAAAAAATACAATCAATTGAAGACATTAGACTTTTTATATATTTTTGCATTTTGGATCTGAATGAATTATATTTTGAAAACGGAAGGTAGTAGCATTCTAACATTGATCCTAGTTACTTTCAAATATACATTACATATAAAGTAGATACTTTTGTTGAAATTTTTAACATAATTAATGCCTATGATGAAGGAGCGTGTATTGTCCACTTCAACGATAAGGACTAGGAATTCCACTAGCTCAGTGGTTAGTGTTTAATTTGGTCAGCTCGAAGATGCATGGTACAAACACCCGATGGGACAGTTTAAATTTTACAAATATAAATAAAATGCTTAAACCTACCTGCCAGATACGAAGGTTAAAATAGTATCCATTATCAAGAAAAATAAAAGATAAGGATGACACTAAAGTAAAAATATAAAAGTCAAGCATTTTCAATTTTTCATGGAGTTACTGCTCTGTTTCATTTATCGTTACAAATGGAAGCACTTGTTTGGCTCTCAAATATACTGGCTTCTAAAAGTTAAGCATGGAGGGTTAAATCAACAAAAATGGAAAAGTAAAGCTTTAATTAAATCAAAATTGTAGATGAAGGTAGCAAATGTGTTTATGCATTAAAGAGAACAAAAAAAATGCACAAATATGAATAAAATATTCACTTTTCGTAAGTTATATGCTGACGTCACATTCGGGTCATTAACAAAATGATGTTTAAAGGCAAACAAAACTTACATAATTATGGTATGTGACCATCTCGGACCTTCACACAAACTTTACAACGTTTTCCCATGCTTTTAATGAGGTGATCAACCATCGCAGAGGCGAGCAATGACCATTCCTCCAATAAGGCAGTATCCTACTCTCTGAGTTTGTCTGGAGGAGGTAAACGTGCAGATATAGTACGCCCGAGGGCTTCCCAAAAGGTTTCAAAGGGATTAAGGTCTGGGGAATACACCGACCACTCCATACGAGAGATACCCTCAATTTCCAGGTATTCATCAACGATATTAGCTCGATGGGGACGGGCATTATCGTCCATAAGGAGGAAATCAGGACAAACTGCTGCAGCGTAGAGTCTCGGGGTCTATAATTTCATCCCGATACCTCGCAGCCTTCACAGAACCGCCTTTAAATATGTTCAGCTTTGTGCGATATCCCTTTGAAATTCCAGAGCATACCATGGCGCTGTCACCTCTGAATGCGTGGTGTTCGATGATGTCCTTGGCCTAATTGCGTATGCTTCGTACTCTCCAGAACTGTACACGCTTATCATCTAATTCCAGGTCAAATCTGGACGCGTTCGTGAACAGGACGTTGCACCACTCTGAGACAGTCCAATTGACATGTTGACGACACCACTTAAGACTTGCTTCTCTGGCTTGGACGGTTAGTGGAACAGAAAAACGTGGTATACGGACGTACAGACCCTTCACACGGAGCCTTCGGCGCACAATACTGGCAGATATTGTCTTACCAAGTACCGCTGCAACCATGAATGTAACAGTTGTGGAGGTCGCTCCTCGATTCTGCTTGGCTACTGTAACAATATACCGATTAGCAGAGGGGGTGTTAGCCCTTGGACGATCGTGCACAGATCTTTGGGCAACTGTTGGACTTGTTTGGAATTGTATCCATATCTGATAAATTACCGAATGATCAACGTTAAAGAAAATACCGCCATCTTTGATTGACAGTCGTGCTTCAATGTGTCCGACAGCTCGCCAGTGTTCACTATCTGTCATTCGTTTTCTTACAGCCATAGAAACACGAATATCATATAAAAATTCTATAAAAGTTATAAACACTTAGTATCAGCATTTAAATGCATATCCGCAAACCCTTCAGAATGCGAGTGGCTTCAACGACTGCCTAACTGCCTAATTAGCATATATATGGACAGTCAATTGTGATTGGCTGTAACATGCGATATTAGCATACTAATATCTACATTCAGCTACTCAAATTCAAATACGCTTTCTTAAAATGAAAATTGCTTAGCTTTTGGAAGTCAGTGTAGTTTAAAACGCTTGAATTTAATACTAATTTAAATGTAAGTAGTGCTGTCATATATATATATATATATATATATATATATATATATATATATATATATATATATATATATATATATATATATATATGTAGGGTGAATATAATTTAAGTTCCCGGTTTGAAAATTGTCTCAAATAAAAAGCACTGGTCAGATTGATTTGAAATTTTGGATGAACACTCGTGGTGCAATGGAATTTTGTTTGGTGAAGTAAAAAACAATAGTTCAAAAGTCACCGCTAGGAGAATAATTGGCGCTGTACTACACTAGAATGCAATACAAAAGTAATAAACGTTGACTTACTCATTGGCTAATGACGTAATAAATGTTCAATATGCTGTCCTTCGAGTACTGAAATAAAAGTCGATATTTCATCATCATATGCATGCAAGTAATGAAAAAAAAAATCATCCATTGAAACAATGTTAAATTCTAAGCAAACGTAAGCCGTATCTTTTTTCACAAAAAGTGGATTTAACTTGTGTTGCATAATTGCTCTTCAAATGCTGCTTCAAATTTGCATAAGACATTGACGTTGCAATGAACAGTTGCTATGAAAAAGGAAGAGCAGAACTTGTTTCTCATAACTTAATGAAAAATCTCTATTGTTCCGTCGCAAGGACTCTATCATTAAAAGATCGTGCTCTTCTTCTCAAATGTTTTATGAGCATAACAGCTCTTGTTTAGCACTTCTTAGAAAGTTTAGAACGTTGAAAAAGTTCAAATCTGGTCATCTGTGTGGCAAAAGCTTGCGGAAAATCATTTTAAATTTTGATGAGACTGGCTCTTTGGACATCAAACCTGGCAGGGGACGGAAAGCAGTCGATGGAGAGATAGTGGAAGACGTAGCTACAGTGTTAGAAGAAGAGTGTATTGCTAATGCATCTACGAATACACGCGGAATTGCTCAATCATTAGACGTACCCCCCAGTACGCAGCAAAACATTTTGAAACACATTTTGAAATGTTATCCTTACAAACTGACCCATGTTCAACAGTTGCTACCTGCGGACAATGTGGAACGTGAAATGTTCGCACTTCAATTTCTGGCTTGGATAAAAGTGGACGATGAACGGCCCTGAAATGTTTTGTGGACTGACGAAGCACACTTCCATTTCCACGAAACTGTTAATACGCAAAATTGCAGAATCTGGACAACCGAAAATCCACAGGAACTACGCCAGGTGCTTCTTCTTTCCCCCAAAGTCACCGTGTGGTGCGGATTTACAGCAGCGTTTGTTATCGGGCCTTTCTCTTTTGAGGTAGTTGGTCCTCATTGCCCCGTCACCTGTTCTGCCAATGGTCATCGGTATGAATCTCTTTTGAAAAGTCACGTTATATTCACACTGCAAGAGTGTCAGTGTATCGATAACACTATTTTCATGCAGGGTGGGGTTCCACCACATATAGCAAAACCAGTGAAGAGGCTACTTCGAAGTCATTTTGGAGATGACAGAATCATCAGCCTCCATTTTCCTATAAGACCAGCACATTCCCCTGACCTCAATCCATGTGATTTTTAGCTTTGGGGGCGTCTGAAGAATGTGGTGTTTAATGGACACATTACCAATTTACCGGAACTTAAAGCTAGCATCATACATCACATCCACAACATCTCTACAGAAACACTCAAATCTGTTGTTGAACACGCTATTTTGCGCTTTCAGCTTGTTTCAGAATGCGAAGGACAGCATATTGAACATTTATTACTTCATTATCCAATGAGAAAGTCAACGTTTATTACTTTCGTATTGCGTTCTAGTGTAGTAAAGTGCCAATTATTTTCCTAGCGGCGACTTTTTGAAATACTGTTTTTTTTTCTTCACCGATCAAAAATTCCATTGCTCCACGAGAGTTCACGCAAAATTTTAAATCATTCTGACCAGTACTTTTTATTTGAGACCATTTTCAAACCGGGAACTTTAATTATAATCACCATATATATATATATATATATATATATATATATACTTTACAACCTTCCTATTTGAAGTAAGTAAAGTTTCTTACAATATCATAACTAATGGTACTTCTAAATTTAATCCGCCTATAAACCTAAACCTAAACTTTTTTTTTAAAAATCTAACCTTTTCCGTTATCAAGAAGTATTTCACCATCGTCTTCTCTTCTCCACTTGATGTTTGGTTTCGGTGATCCTGAAGCAGTGCACTTGAGTGAAACATCATTTCCTTCACGAACATTCGTGTCCGAATTTGTCTCATCCTCAACTATTGAAGGGGCCACTGCAATGGAAAGCACTCAAATGTAGCTAGATTAAAGGGTACGTAAATATTTTTGTTGTTACTGCAGTTTATTGAATAGTCATCAGAGGCGATTGGAACATTAGTGGACCTGTCAAGGATAATCAAATTTTAAAAAGCTTTCAAAATCATTTTTTATGAAAAACTTTTTAACTTTTAAATGGGATAAATTATGTTTATTTAAATGTATTTTGGCTGAGTTAAGTATTTGACTAAATTAAACCTTTCAGGTCAAATGTATATTTCCGAAGATACCAACCGCAGTTCTAATAATTATTGTTAGAAACAGGGAAAAACACATACCAACAAAAATCATGATTCATATTTTTCATTACCATTTTTGCGATTTCTATTATATTCCAAATAAATTTTACTATAATTTATTCGGCTATGACTTTCAGAATCAATTAAAACAATGTTAATTTCGTTTGGTCACAACCATTCTCTGGCTGTATACATCACTTTGACTGCCACAGATTGGCAATTTCAATGCTTATTTCATATATGTCGTTTGCAACGCAATATTGAAGTGATTAGCATGAAAATGTCATATCGCGGTTTACCAGACACAAACAGGAACTAATAATTTTCACAGCCAGGACTCAATCTGCATCTGAGTTGAACAAATAATTTTTAATGTCGGGGTTCATCTAATCTAGGATCGCAAAGTGTTAATGCCGGAACATGAAAGTCTAAAAATATTACAATATTACACACGTATTCATACGGGCGCGGTAGCCCATTGGTTAGCGCGCTGGAGTTGCACTCGGTAGGCCCGGGTTCGATTCCAGCCACTGCCAAAACTGCCGCCGTGTTCATGCGGTGTACGATCACGTTAAACATGTGGGTCCGAAAGTCCTTCCGAGAGGTTGGTGGTAGGGGAAGGAGGGTACGGTCCCTGTGGATGCCTCCCCCACTGGGTTCCGGTCTAAATTGGGTGGCATTTCCCGACCGTCCAAACAGTTACCTTACACCTTTATGGTAGGTCGGACGGTCTGGGTTTCAACAACAACACGTATTTATACAGGGCGCGGTAGCCCATTGGTTAGCGCGCTGGAGTTGCACTCGGTAGGCCCGGGTTCGTTTCCAGCCACTGCCAAAACTGCCGCCGTGTTCATGCGGAGTACGATCACGTTAAACATGTGGGTCCGAAAGTCCTTCCGAGAGGTTGGTGGTAGGGGAAGGAGGGTACGGTCCCTGTGGATGCCTCCCCCACTGGCTTCCGGTCTGAATTGGGTGGCACTTCCCGACCGTTCAAACAGTTACCTTACACCTTTCTGGTAGGTCGGACGGTCTGGGTTTCAACAACAACAACAACACGTATTCATACATTAACGGTTTTTTAATGGAATCAAAATAATATGCAACGCTTTCAAAGCAAAATATATCAGTAGCAGAATATATCAATAATTTTCGAAATATTATTTTTCCGATGCAAAACGCAATACAGGCAAGCCTAAAATAGTAGACAATATCTTTCATTCCGGATTTACTCTCCGCATCTTTCTACAACCACGAAAAATAAAGTATATATATTAATTACAATTATTTAAACTGATCTGCCATTAATCTTATTATTTAACATGACCTAACTACAAGTCGTTCTGAATGGGAAAAATAAGAATCCCTTATTGTTGCAAAACATATTATCACATTATATAAATTTTTTTTTTATTTTTTCATTAAATATTCAACATTTTACTTCGGTTTATTGCTATCATGATATTATTTTTTGATGTGAATAGAGTACGGGTATGAACTAAATCATTAAAGAAATATAACGGAGATGAAACGGAAAATACAGGTTAGTATCTAACGGAAGTGACATCGTATTGTTAGGAATACATAACAGCAAGAAGCCCTTGTTATGATTTGAAGGTCTGACTAACTTGACCTTGTCAATAAATTCGATGATTTCTGTGGACATTTGGACAAATATCGCCAACTTGGGGGGCTTTTTACGAGTTCTAGAAACTTTTCAAAATTATTTAAGAACACCACGTATTAATTGGTTTTTTCATAACTTTCCGCTGACATTATATAAGCTCGACATTGTTCTTTTTGGTTGTTGACGTCATGTGACTAAAATTCACTGTGAACTCCATAGAGCACCCAATATGTAATATTTAATCTGAATATATAATTTTAAGCTGTATTAAAAACATTTATTGTGAAAAAATGTATGAACATTAAATTTTAGATTAGCGAAATATGTGTATCGACAACTACGCTATACGCCCGTATGTGAATATGGCTTCCTCCGAACATGTGCTCGCTTGGGGACGTGACAGAAAAAGTTGCATATAAATGTTTAATCGTCGACAACTTCGTATATTGCCTTAAATGTTGTACAGCCATATCTTAGATATTTTGAATGGACCTAGTGTTTCCCCATTACGGATTGGACCTTTTTTCGGAGCTGTTCTACTTATTGAGGCCACCTCCATGTATGGGAGAACTAACTGCGCTCAGGAATTCGCCCTGGATTTCGATATAGTGTTTATCAGTTGGTATTTTAAATCGCATGCAACACCGGGTGCATTTCCTAGTCTGAAATATTCTGCCTTTTCAAAGAACAAAGTCGTTCGCAAATTCCACTAAGCATCTAAAGGGACTGTTGAATAGACATCATTAATTTTTATCTATTTGCTGTTGTATTATTCAAAATGACATTTTTTATTAACGCTATATGCGAAATTATAATATAACAATTTATATCTTACATAGCAAGGTCAAAATTCGACTTACCTACGACATCTATATATCCCGTTTGACTTATCATTGGTGTAGTATTGATTTGGCACATGTAATGCCCACTGTCTGTTGCATCTACTTTATTCAGATGTAGATACCAAACTCTGTAATTTTGATGACTTACAGTATATTTTGAGTTTCGCATGATAACTCTTGATTGTATACTAATAAGTGTGCTTTTGTCTTTATGGGACCATGCAACCTAATAATATAAAAATAAAAATTATTTCATTTCAAGTATTTTGTGTAAAACTGCATTTACAAAAAAAATATAAATATATCTATCTAAAATACACTTAGATAGTTTAATATTCATAAAATTGAAAGTCAGGTTATTTGATTGTTTATTATACGAGGATGGATTAAAAAAATAAGGGTAACAAAAAATTATTTATTAACAATAGACACGAAATACAAAATGAAATTAAGAGGCATACTTGGCTATCACTTTTCCACGTAATCACCAAATCTATTTAGGCATTCATCTGAACGCAGGGCCAACTTGTTTAACCCGGGTTGGTAGAATCACGTCCCTGTCCGTTGAGCCAGTTCTAGACAGCTGCTTTCACATCACTGTCTGAAGAGGACCTTGTTCCAGATAAGTGTAATTTTGGAAAAAGGAAATAGTCACTGCGGGTGCCAAATCTGAGCTGTATGGGGGGTGGGGGTGGCTATAGACTTCCCACTTGAAATTTTGCAACAATTCTTGAGTTTGGTGAGCAGTATGAGGCCTGGCATTGTCATGCAGGAGGACGACACCATCACTCAAACTGCCAAGGCATTTGCGTCGGATGGCTTCACGTAACCTTGTCAAAGTAGCACAATAACGATCGGCAATAACGGTATGGCCACGCTCCAGATACTCGATCGGGATAACACCGCAGAAATCCCAGAATATGGAATAACACAGCAGGAATCCCAGACACATTATTTGCCCATAAGAAACGCACCATGGCTCGCACCATTTTTCAAAACGTCTTACCATTTCAATCGCTCTAACGCGTCTGCGAACTTTACTGCCTACCCGCACGACCGTTGTAAGACAACTACCGCCATCTGTCTCCAGTCTGGGGAAAAATATTCCCTCCACATTAATTACTTTTCAAATGCTGCTGCTTGTAACCTTTTTTTCGGATCTACCCTCGTATAACACACAATTAACAAATCATATATAAAATTACTAATATATTTACATATTATATATATATGAATATGTATAATGTTTCACAAGAAACACTTCATGATAAAGGACATTTTCCGTGAAGTACATAAAAGAAAAAAGAACATTTTCAAAAAATTAACTGGAGGGTAACTGAACTCAACTCCCTTTGAATCCATTTCAAAATGGCTTGTGATATTTTTTTGTTTTCGCAAAGCATATAAGAAACGTTTTGAAACATTTGCATCACTTATCCAAATGATCACAATTATATCGTGTTAACCTTTATTTTAAAGGCTTTGAAGACATTTTTCGATTGATATTAATTTTGAGAATATACTCCCGGAGGATAACACGGGGGCAAAGGACGCCACAGGCACAAATATTGTATCAAGTCTACATTTTACTACAATGATTAAAACCATTAAATTTCTTGATCAGGCAGCTATAAATAATCTCTTTTCATTATTATTCTATCCAATTTTGTCTTATGCTTCCGTGTTATGAAGACATATGAAATAATGAAGTTTTTGCTTGAATTTCAGAAAATCCTATCTAGATCTAACAAAGCCGACTGGAATGTATCGTGTTCTGATTTTGACCCTGCATCACTTTTCTCTAGTGCTAACTGCAACAATCGCCGCGCGTACTTGAATGCGCCAACTTTTTGAACAATAAAATATATATTTTTGCTTAAAAGGGAACAGAAGCGCAGGTATTCAAATGCGATGCTAACGCAAAAAGTTTCAAATCAAATTAGATGAAACACGTACTCTTATTATTGTTTTACAGTAATACAAAACACAAAAGACTGTAGTCGCTTGATGAGAAAAGCTCTCAAGTAAAGCCAAAGGAAATGGCCACTTGATGAGGCACATGCGCTCATAAAATAGAATATAGCAAGTAGTGGACTTTTTGAAGGCCAAAGATCCATAAAAACTTAAAGGAACTGATAACATATTGTTCAGAATATTATGAAAGTTAGCTGCAGCGAAGGTGGTGCTCCAAACGTGAATTCTAAGTAAGTGGCATTCTTTATATGTAAAGAGTGAGAGGAATGTCCACATAGTGCGACAAATGACGGCTTAAGAAAACATGTTTCTTGTTTTTCTTATTATGACAAATTTGAAGAAAGAATTTTTAGTGAGACTGCTGCTTGAGTACGGTCGTAGTTTTAAGGCCTTACTATTCCAACAGAGAATCAAAACCCGGATCTCCGAACTGGCCAGCCGACCCTCTTCTGTTGAGCTGCTGGGAGAGAATTTCAAGCTCTTATCTTCGAAGTAGACTCTCTCCCTTCTAATGACACATTGGCGAGCAAATGACAATCTGACTGACTACCTCGTGTAATTTTTACCCCAGATTAGCCTCCTGGTGATGTGTTTATCCCCCAGGTTAGCCTCCTGGTGATGTGTTTATCCCCCAGATTAGCCTCCTGGTGATGTGTTTATCCCCCAGATTAGCCTCCTGGTGATGTATTTATCCCCCAGATTAGCCTCCTGGTGATGTGTTTATCTCCCAGGTTAGCCTCCTGGTGAAGTGTTTATCCCCCAGGTTAGCCTCCTGGTGATGTGTTTATCCCCCAGATTAGCCTCCTGGTGATGTGTTTATCCCCCAGATTAGCCTCCTGGTGATGTGTTTATCCCCCAGATTAGCCTCCTGGTGATGTGTTCCCCCAGGTTAGCCTCCTGGTGATGTGTTTATCTCCCAGGTTAGCCTCCTGGTGATGTGTTTATCCCCCAGATTAGCCTCCTGGTGATGTGTTTATCCCCCAGATTAGCCTCCTGGTGTTGTGTTTATCCCCCAGATTAGCCTCCTGGTGATGTGTTTATCCCCCAGGTTAGCTTCCTGCTTGGTCCTTACCCTTCTAAGTTGAAATCGGTGATCCATATTCCTGAGTCCGTTGAATCCATGCTAGTCATACTAGAGTCACTTTCAGACCTCAGCCATCTTTGCACTAACCTTCAGGGTTGATTTATTCGGGCGTCATTATAAAGAACCTTGATGCCCCAACCGGGAATCGAATTCACATCTCCGAACTGGCCAGCCGACGCTCTACCGTTAAGCTACCGGGATATAATAGCCATCTCTTATCTTAGAAGTGACTCTGCAAACACTCCTTATACGAATAATATCAACCACTCAACTTTGGTAGAAGGTCTTTATTACACTTCTTATAAGACGTACCAATAGAAAAAGGTCAGAGTGCTTTCGAGCGTTAATACTCTCTTCATAAGTGGCTACATATAAAGTAAAAATGGTCTTTCATGTATAGACCAGTAATTGGTCTATATATAAACGATCCTTTTTACTTTCCATGTAGTCATTGGTGAAGAGCATATTAACGCTCGAAAGCGCTCTGGCCTTTTTCTATCTGTACGTCTTATAAGAAGTGTAATAAAGACCTTCTATCAAAGTCGTGTGCTTGATCTTATTTGTTTGAAATCAGACGTGATACCAACTTATCTACTCCTTATATGTTTTGAGAATAGCTTTAGAAAAACTTTTTAAAATGGATACAAATAATTGAAAAAAGTGTAATTTCAATAAAATGCATTTTTTATATAAGCAATAGTACTGTTTCTTAAAATAAATACTTTAATTTCAAAATTTTATTTTATCATGTCCTTGGGTAATTAAATGCTTTTTTTAACAGCCAGAGTAAGTTTTTCTCTGAAGCAGATTATTTGGCGGGTTTACGCAGAACAATACAACGCAATATGCGATCCTTAGAATTGAACTAAATATTTAATTTAAATTCCAATACAAAATTATTACTAAGCAAATATTTGCATTACTATAAACCTATGTGTGAGACCAGAAACAGTCCTCACATTTGATGAGACACTTTTATGTGTGGAATTTATGGTGGCCAGAACGGCAGACAAACTTGCAGTCTGGCTGGCACCAAAGTTTATTACGACGCGAACCTAAAGGTAAGAAGACTATAAATTTAGGGATGCCATATCATAGGGACTGAGCTGGGCCGTACTAAATGTGGAATGGTGCCATTGGGTAAAGGAGTAACCAATAAGCGCCAAACGAAATAAAAACGGAGTTACCCTTCCCCCCCCCCCCCCACCGAGGAAACCACAGCCTGTGACCCGAGAACGAGGAGAAAAGATAAAGATGGATTTTTGATTTAGAACCACGGATTTTTGACTTAGAAGCATGCCGGCAGAAACTATCACGATTTTGACTTAAGAGCACGACTAGAGAAGAATGAAAAACCTAATAGACTTCTAGAGTGTCTCGTAGAGGTTCCAAAATAATGGAGATATATCAATGTGCGAGTGCAATCCGAGTACGAGGAGGAGCCACACACCATAGAGTTACCCCTTTCTGGTAGGTCGGACGGTCTGGGTCTCAACAACAACAGCAACACCATAGAGTTACCGGCCGTCCAACTAGACACTCAAGTCCTCCGGATGAGTCGGACCGTCTGGGTCTTCTACACCATAGACTTATATCAGTACTAAGACTGATGCAAGCCTTTGAGATATGATACAAAGCCCAAGACTAATTGGAAGGTATGTGCTCAACAATAATCACAGGTCCTAGACACGATAGTAATTTTAATAATTCTGGTCGCATATGTCCCCTCCGCTGCAATAAGTAATGAAAATAAAAGTTGTTAATAAATATTTTATTGTTAAGTTTAAATGGTGTGATCAATTCAGCATTTTATTAATTAATTATTCCTTTACAGGACTCGCACGTAAGGTAAAATATTTGGAGGGTTTATAGCGGCCCAACAAGCAATGTACATTAAATATAATACCACTAAACATGAATTTACGGCAATGTGATGATTAAATTAATAATAATTAATGTTAATATAAATTATAAAACTTTAACTTTAAGCGTATATCAATTTCTTGTTGCCACAATTTGTTTAAATGAACAGAACTATAATAATTTGCAATATACACAAGATAAACGATACAGGAAACTAATTCCAGAATAAGCGTCAAGCTTATAATTGTGATTAATTGATATAGCAGAATAGAATATGAAATGTCACTCACTCTATAGCTTCCTAGATTTTCAATGACGCATGGGAGGCTGATGTCCCGGCCGGCTGATACGGTGACGTTTGGAATGGGCTCAGCAAATGAAGGTTGCGGAAATAGTTTCAGAGACTCAGAAGTTGTAGACACTAAGTTAGAAAATATATTCATTATTAGAATAATTATAAGTGTAAATTATCTGGATGTGCTTATATGCAATATAGTATATAAAAATTAGATGTGGGCAGTACATGACTTTCCCTGCAGACTTATATTCACGTTCTCATTACTTTAATTAATTTTAATACACTTTTAATTAAATTTCCGTTTTCATTTGATAACTGGACTTATTTTCAAAGGTGGCGTAGAAAAAATACGAAAAAAATTAAATATCTCGAGAACGGCTAGGCCTAGTGTATTGGGGTTTGAGTATAAGTATATATTAGGGTGGGTGGCGACTTAATTTAAGGATTTAATTCTTCGAAATCTTCATCGTTGACATCTTCAATCTCTTCAGACGCAACAGAGTATGCCTCTTTTGGCAGGATAGTTTCTGTATCTGTATCATCTGTATGTTTTGAGCAAGATGGTTGTGATAATAAATCAATAGTGGACTGAGTTATTTGTTCAACTAACTACCTTTCATGTTCTTCGGTATATTTTTTTGTTTCCTTTACGTCCACAGTTTCAATTTTACCTATGCCATACTTTCTTCGGTAGTACAAGAATTTCAGTTCAATGATTCGTACCTTTTTTGCTTTTTCACAGTTACAGATAATAGACACAGGACAGTCAAGACACTCACAAACCTCAGTGTCATTGACCTTTTGGCAATTACAGTCTAATGTTATTTTGCACTTACATGCAGAGACATCAAACAGTAACAAATATATATTTTTTTAAATCTTCAACTCCCTTTTTGAAATTTTTATTTTCCTTATCACGTTTAAAGGACTTCATAAGATTATGATAAATGTCATGGTATGTACTTATTAACTGCACAATTCTGTAAGGCGTTACTGTTGGTAATGAAGCTTTATCAAACAGAAATGTAACTTGTGGTGCCACAATATTCGAAATTTGCGAAAAACTTACTGACCTGTTGTTTGTTTTCAAAGCTAAGTTGTAATGTTCATGAAAAAAAAAGAACATCTTCATAAGTTGGATGTTTACTCAATGATAACTCCTTTGGGTTGCCAAATAACGGGCAATTAAACTGGCTGCGGGTAATTTTCTTGGAAACAGACATGACACAGTGGTTAGTATAATCAAATCACTAATCAGTTTTAGCAAACACCATTGAAACTCACAGGAACAATACACCGCCAGAGTCCCGGCCGTCCATACAGTTACCTTACACCTTTCTGGTAGGTCGGACGGTCTGGGTCTCAACACCGCCAGAGTCATTGTCTGGATTGCGACAAACACTGTTGTGTATCACAAGGAGCTCACGAAATGGTGGAACAAGCGCGCGTAGGCACATTGCATTGTGGGTGGGTCGGTACAGTCTATTGCGGTGTGGGGGAGAAAGAAAAGTAGTGACTGGCTACAATACGCAAAATGGCGCGTAGCGCTGGACTGCTAATAGGGTACGTCTTAAATGCGTTAACCGTTAAATTAAGGATTTTAATATGCTTTACTTTCTTAGCTTTATTTTAAGCTTTTTCTCCATAGCAGTTTCATTTTATCTTATTCGTTTATAACTTTAAAAAAACGAAAAAAAAAACTCTTTTTTTTTTTCAATAAATTTCAAATATTCAAGTGTTTCAATGGAAATTTGTCAATTTTTGTAAAAAATGTGTTTTTTTAAGTGTAATACGCTACTATTAAATTATAAAATGCATTCTTTCAATTGTAACACGCTACTATTAATTTATAAAATGCATTCTTTCTTTTCATTTATTTATCTTTTCCATACTTTGTTCCATTAAATATACCTAGAGCTACTTGGTAAAGAAGCTATTCGATTTTTTCCATTTATTAGAAAAATTATGAAAATCGTATATTTTCTAAAAGTTTAGGGTGGATGCGCTACCGCCAGATGTAAACAAAAAAAGTTATTTTTTTTTACATTTCACTTATCTACCATAGATGCAAGTTTTCAGCAATACAGCGTATAAAATAAATAAATAAATAAAAATCTGCCCACCCTAGTATATATGTCGTCGCTGTTATAAGTTAACTGCACAGTCAGAAATGAAGAACAAGACATTCTTGCCCGTTTGCAAACAAACTGACGAAAAATTTGATGTTTGGTCAACATACGTCGTAATAAAGATGCGAAAATGGTAGGAGTACGAAAAGTAACATTTTACTCTTACAATTATTTCTATTTCAGCTATCATTTAGACACAAAAGAAAATGCATGCATTTGAAAATTATTTTCCAAAATAAAGCCGTTGACTTAAGCAATTGAAAGTATCAATAATTTCCGTAATTTTATATCCTAAAGCCGCAACAGGTATAACTCTATCAAAAACCTGTAACATCCTAAAAAAGTAATTCAAAAAACTAATTTTTATAACTTTCTGTAATTAAATAGTTATAATTAAATTAAATTGTAAAAGTACAATCAAAGTCTTTATAATCCTATTTAAGAGCCGCAAGGAAACATTTTTACGTTAAACTCTAAATTTAACAATTTAATTAACCACTTAATTAACACATTTAAGAAGTTAATATAACAAGTTATTTTAAAAGTTTCTTCATTTTGCAGTTCGGATCAAATTCTGCATCCTATAGGAAAGCTAAGTGCAAAAATGTCAATATAAATTGGGATACAGTGAGAATACAATGCATTATAAGTTCTATAGTATGCAAAAGCAACAATATGGCTTCAAGCCCCAGACCAGAAGACGCCAATTTTTATAATGGGGCAGACAGGCATTTATGGCCAAGACATTTCTTTGTGACCCATGGCACCTGCGTTTCATGGACGCAAGCAATGCCGCAGGGGCGTTAGGAGATTCTCCAATGAAGCTCGGCATAAGTTCCACCCACATGACTGGAGACAATAGGAAAACAAATCGGGCAAGACTAATGAGAACAAGGACGAAACCACAGCGTACGCCGTACAACACATTTGAAAAGGTGCAGTAAGTTTTCAAGACTTCGATATGTATGTTTGTTTGAATTATTCTGCGATGACTTTGATTATGTAGTTGGAAGTTAAGTAATGCTTCATGACTTCGACAAGTAAAAATTGCTTCTTAGACTTCGGTTTTAAAGTTGGCGTGACAATGATATGTCACCAACTGCATACGTGAATTCTCCCTATTGAGAATCGAAGCAAAATACTCTTACTAATGTGTGTGTGAGAAAGGCAGTTCATGTGAAAATGTATAGTCAACGAAAAAGCATGGTGCCTTGTGTGACAAATGTGCAATAGTCGCTTTGTGTCGTGAAGTGATCAAAGAGAACAGGTGCAGTCTATAAGTCAGAAATAAGTCACTGTATCACATTCACGTATCTAGATAAATTACGTGTAACAATAATTTTTGGTAATTAATATGTTTGTAAAAATAAAATAATCATGGATTTAATATTGATCAATTTTAGAACGAATAATAATAATAATAAAATTTAATTTGAGCAAGTCAATGTCTGTTCATTGGATAAGTAAAGTTATGTCTATTAATCAATTATATTTTCAGGAACACCGGGCAACAAATTAAGTTAATTAGCCTTTATCACTTACGCAATGTACCACTTTTCCGATTCACGGCCACTCTTCAGCGATGTATAAATAATATTATACAAATTATATATTTATACACCACGCAAATGCCCCGATAAGACGTGGCTACTACTCACCAATACCTTAATACAATGTACCTTAATACAATCCTATCGTAATATAATTTTGAACGATATATCCCAAAACATAATCCTATCCTGATATAGTCGATAACGAAAAGTAATATAGTTAATATAGTTAGGAATACTAAGTCATAACATTTTGCAGACCCATTTCATGGAGATCTGGCGCTTGACAGAATATATGTAATCGAGATAGCGAGTGTTGATAAAAAAAAAGACATAGAAGTCTTATTTGTAATCCCGGGGTGGAAACATCGGTGAAACTTTCTTGTCTTTGTGAGTCCAAAAGGAAATCTTCCGATGTGATATGATGCGATTAGGAAGTTTAGGAGGATCCAATAAAAGATGAATATGCAATGCGAATGGCCGATGACAAAAAACCGGTAAACACTTACTCATTGCTTTTATGTACAATCATTACTCAAAACAATGAACTAGAATATGTAAGATAATGATTTTGAAAATATTGTTACTGAGTAAAAGTTATTTCAAATTCCACATCTCAATTTATTGTGTGTATTTATTTTCTTATACACTAATTTTAAATATGTAAGTATTTTTCTGTTTCATGCATAAATATTTAATAACTTAAATATGGGAATTTTTAAGGGGTCATACTAAACCTGCAAAAATATTTTTTTCATAAATGCACACACACACACACACACACACACATATATATATATATATATATATATATATATAAATATATATAGGCTTTGTTTCCAATGTTACAGTTAAAATATAAATTTCCTAACTTTGTTCCCCGTCTGTAAATAAAAAATCCATTGCTATATACCATTTTTACTGAAACATGAAACAAAATGTTTGATTGTTTGATGGATTTCAAGTATTACTGTTGAGAATCTTAATACGCCATCAAGTTCCTCAAGGATTTCTGAGATACAAAATAATATAGAATAAACTGAATAATTTCTGGTCGCAGAAATCGAGATAAATACTACCCAAAGAATTTAAACCAGTTCAAACAAGATATTTCTGGTAAAATATTTATAATGAATATTCACAAATTATTCAATTGTGTCGAGTTAAAACTTTGACTTGCTACTTTCATCATAGTACAATAAAGGAGACAAATATTACTCAAAAGGCAAAGCTTGTTAAAATCCTTACCCGAAGTCTCCAGGAACATCCCCAAGTATTGGGTATTTGTATACTGTAAAATCTTATCAGTGTATTATTTGTACGTTTTCAAGTTAGTGATCTGTTTGCAGTCATAATCCTGACATTTTACTGCTACATGCATTGTAGCGTTAATATTCCACTTACCTGTCGGCCGTCGAAAAAAATATATATAATTATTCAAAGTATAAAAGGGCGCGGATCTTCAACACTCAGACGGATCTGTATTATTCCGTGTTACATAAATATATTTATTTACAAGATAACTTAAAGTATTTACAGCATTATATATACAATTTCTACTCCAAATAATAATTCTTAGCACTTCTCATCATGTCCACCGTCATGCACTTTCTCAAAAGATTTGTGTTTCGTTTGTATAGTTGAGAGGAACTGAACCTGTCAGTACCTTAATGGCGACCTGGCGGTTTATGCCGGCTAAAGGTAGAGGATTAAAGGGGTTGTATTTTCCACCAAGCGATACCGCGTCCCGGAAAGCGATGTCAGGGACGAGAGTCGGGAGGTGGTCCCGATGACTCTCGACTGTTGTCGCCTACGGATCTTGCGACATGATCATAAAGGTCAGTCCCTTCCCAGAATACGGAAGAGTCTGCTTCATAAGCCCGTGTGGTAACTGATGTAAAAAATCTAGAGATGTGTGTATCATCTTAAAAGAGGCGGGTCAGAGGCACGATGAAGCTTCCTATCTTCGATACCAATGATCGTATGAATGATTTGACACAGTAGTGTGCAAGTAATAGCATTCCCAATCATCAAATAACTTAATTTATAATGTCTGGATAACCTTTTCAGTTATCTCTTTATATATTCTAACAGTCACAATTGCCACCTCCCGCCAGTGGGAAAGGATAGGGCCAATTGCTAACTTTTCTCCGGAGTAAAGCACTATCGACATTATATTATACTGCAATCTTCTGACTACAATCGCCTCCTTTTGAAGAGGGGTAGATATTTTGCCGTAGCAACACTATAAAATATAAAATAAGAAACATCTGAACATTATTTGCCTAAAGAATGCAAAGGTTTTATATCTTGCACAGCGAAAAACTGGTGTCCAAGTTGCACTGCACAAAGTTTTTGGCATTCAACTAACATCATATAAATTGACATTTGGCGAATTTCATAAATTACTTGATCAAGCAGATTGACTTATTCATACTCATGAGCAAAATACTTTTCGAAATGCAATTGACATTTAATAGATATACCAGACTATGTACGAATTATTTGCCGTCAAAATCCAAATAATTATACAGGTTATCTTAACTCATGTAATGAATAATATAAATTAGAATTATATTAACGAATTTGTAGCATAATATTGCACATGGAAAGTGAACCTAATTGAAAAAATACGTATATAATTTTATGTAAATTTTGATAAATTTATTTGGAAAACGTGCAATATCATAAGTTAGTTTCATATGAGCGTTCTAAAGTTTATATCCTTCGTTTTCTAATAAAAAACTACGTCCTACGTGATCAGTTAATAATTATTATTGAATATTCTGATTTTTAATGATTTTTTCAAAAGTTTATTCGAAAATAAGGTGTATTACGAACATTCAATTGGATTGAAAGTACAAAGCATTATAGTGTATGAATGTATTATAGTAATCATGTCGATCCGGTGGTCGAGCGGTCAGGGGTATGCGTTTCCGTCTGATCGCTGGGCTGCGGGTTCGAACCCCGATAGCGGGCATGAATATTGTCATGCCGAGGCCAAGTCAGACTTCCGCCCTTCGGGGAGCCTCTATAAAAGTGAAGCTGCAAATATTTTCCCCTTCGCAATTGGATACCCTGGGGGGTCTTGTGGACGTGGTGCGTAGGGGCCCCTTCACCACGGGGGAATTAGTAACGAACGATTATAGTAATCACTGAATGTAATAATCGTACAAAATTATTTTTTAAGCATTCCATTCGTTCCTGAGATATCGTTTCCAGTGTCCCATGAACATACACATACAACAACATAAATATACATAATAACACACACATACATACACATACAACAACATAAATATACACAATAACACACACATACACACATGCGCACATACAAACATATATCACTTAAAATATTCAAATCCATATTAGGGATGTGTGAAATGCAAAAATATAATGGCTATTTACAAATATAGTAGGAAAATATTCAATTTATTGTAATACCAACGATTGAATTTGTGTTTAAACGTTCATAAACTGATATAAATTTACTGAGCTTTGCTTCCCAACACACTGACACCTGACAAGAGGCATGTAATCGAGAAAGGGATTCGACTGATAACAGAAGAAATCGAAGTCTTATTTCTAATTCCAAGGGTGGAAGAACTGGGATTACCTTCTGTCTCGTTGTCTGAAGGGAAATCTTCCGGTAAGAAACAATAAGTTTGAAATACTCACAAGGGTAAAATAAATATTATGGTGCAGAATAATGATTATTTATGACATGTATGGATATTATACAATATTTACTGTATATCCTGAATCGTGTAAAATAATTGAAAGTGAATGGATACCTACAATTATTTAAATCTGTGCATATGTAGAGATTCACAGACACAGAACGTTTGATCATAGACGCTATTCAAAATGGATATGGTTGCACATACTCACAGATATATTGATGAACATGACACACAGATCTCATTAAAGAAAGTCCATATTTATTTAATGATACTCAATGTGATACAAGAGAAATGTCACAAATTTGAACATTGAAAACGACAGTAGGAAGGAGTGGTAAAGAATAGGTCTGAGCAATTCCAAAAAGTATATAAATACATTTCTCACCACATTCAAACAGTGTAATCCCATCCAAATTTACAAAAACCAACTCAGTAATATTTTGCGCATGCTGCAAATTGTATGAATAAGTGATAATGTGTGTAAAAGAAACTGAAAACTTTACTTAACGGCAAATCGAAAAGGGGAAGTGAGAAGAGAGAAGTTGCGCAGGAATGAAAAATTATCAAATATAATAAAAATAAATTTGTTAGGCTGGCGCATTAACAAATACATTTCAACTTATTAAATTCAAATCTTTTACAAAATAGGTTGGGAATTTAAATACACCCAAATACATACAACAACCAAGCTGCTATAATGTCGGGATGTTAATATGTTGTAACCTAAAACTGCTGAAACGCGACAAGTTAATTTCAGAGATCTTTCCATAAAATTAGAATAAAAATAATGTTTATATCACAACATATTACTTATCATTAAGAAAACATTTCCAGAATTATTACCACGTCTAAGAAGAACAATTTAAAGCATCTGTTAACATTTGTGAATTCGGGAACCCGACGATGGATGTAGAGTAAGTAGAATTTATAAATATATGTCATTAAATGCAAGATGTTGCAAAAATATATGCACAAAAAACAAGGGAGATCAATCATGCATAAAGCATTGATTATGAAACACTTTCCAACTGCAATGCAATTGCATTTAAGCATCTCTAAAATGCGATACATTAAGCGAAAATATATTTAAAATTATCACAATACTACATTAATTTATTATATTTGAGAACTGAAACTTCATTAACAAAATGAACTTTATTCAAAAAACGTCCTTGAAATATAATGCCTGGTTTAAACATCGCTAAAATGCGATACATTAAGCGGTAATATTTTTAAAATTATCACAATATTACATTAATTTATTACATTTGAAAACTTAAAACTTCATCGAAAAAATGAACTTTATTCAAATAACGTCATTGAAATATAAATGGCCTGGCTCTATGTTGTTGTTGTTGTTACCCAGACCGTCCGACCTACCAGAAAGGTGTAAGGTAACTGTTTGGACGGTCGGGAAGTGCCACCCAATTTAGACCGGAACCCAGTGGGGGAGGCATCCACAGGGACCGTACCCTCCTTCCCCTACCACCAACCTCTCGGAAGGACTTACGGACCCACATGTTTAACGTGATCGTACTCCGCATGAACACGGCGGCAGTTTTGGCAGTGGCTGGAATCGAACCCGGGCCTACCGAGTGCAACTCCAGCGCGCTAACCAATGGGCTACCGCGCCCGCCTGGCTCTATGTGTAAAAGTTGTAAATATTTCATTCATACACTTTTATTCCATTCCTTTCATTCATCACAATACTACAATAATTTATTTTAGTTAAAAACTTAAAACTATGGAGATAAAGTAATTTAACTCAATGCTTAAAACTTCATCGAAAAAATCTATAAAACCGTCTGTTCTCTATGTAAAATGAATGAATGTTTCATTCATATCAGCAATATTTCAGAATCAAATAGCTAACTAATTTTGTGCTAAAGAAATTCAGCAATTCTTATATAACTCATCCTTCATCTTTATGTGTTTACATTCTCCATAAGTAAAAATTAGACTTCGTTGTAGAAATGATCAAAGTTTGATGATCATTTAAACTCAAATATATTGTAATTTTGGTGTTTCAGAATGTAGATACATAGAAATTAAGTAAAAATATAGCGGCTTTAGGACGGATGCAACACTAAATATAAATTAGAAAGGACTTTAAAAATCATGATTTTGACACAAGATAGATGCCATATTTTATTTTGAAGTAGGTCACGTGATCTCTTCATATTAGATGGGTGTAATTATTATCTTAACTTTTATTTATAAACTACCAAATATAATCTGCTGAAACTTGTTTCATAATTTTTATGGGATATTTTGAATATTGTCTAAACAGGTTGTGAATTTTAAATTCGCTTAAGAAATGTTTGAAAAATTAGATAAGGTTCAATGTATTTCATTTTTTCAACCCGTGTTTAGTCCAACACTAGTTAGATGATATTATTCATTTATATTCCCATATCTCCCCCAGACAGTCTGAACAACATACATAATACATTTCATTTTAATAAATTCATTTTACGGCAGGTTATCGTGCGGAAGGACATACAGGCAGACAGACAGATAGAATGAACAAAGTCATAAACACTTTTCAACTATGTTGTAAAGTGTCAAAAATAGAGCTACAACCGCGAAACTCGTCATGCAAATGCCGTTCAAAGAGTTATGTAAATTATCCAACTGTCAGCAACAATGATGTAGGCTCGACCACATATTTGCACGACTATTTCAACAATGTCTTCGGTGATTGAATATTCTCACATGATTAATCATGTTCCCTGACCTATCACCAATAGAACTTGTCTGGGACAGCAATTGAGGTCTTCTCAGGATACCACTGACCAGTTGCAACATTTTTGGCAAAATCTTCTGCGGAAGGCCATAAGCAATTTAATTGACTCTGTGCCGAATCGAATATTGGCTTGATAGCTGCCAGGAGATATTTATCCAAACTTTATCTTCTAGTAGCCACCATTTCTAAAAAAAACATTTTTGGGGGGTTCTAAATTCTAAACATGTGCATATCTCTTGAAACTATACATACCGGCCGAATTTCGCGTTTGTAACTCAATTTCTTATGGTTGCATATATATTTGAACAACAGGGCGTATTTAGACTGTAATGAGTTTCTCATACTGAATAAAATGTGCTGTTCCTTATGGTCGTCAGTCAAAGGGTGTCATCAAAAGAGGTTAACTTTTCATTGGGTATGCTTAGAATCAAATTGGCGTCCTATTTGTTTTTATGTTTTTGGAATATTTATTTATATTCTTATGAATAAAAACGTCTTATTTTCTTGTTTTTTTTCGTCGCAAAGCAGCTACCATGAAGGTCACCGCACTTTCTCTTCTAGTATGTCGATATACTTCAATACTTATACTTTTGACTTTTTATTCATTGATGGTTTGGTATTACGATATTTTACGCTGATCTCACCTACTTAATAAAAATATGCTTCGGGGGCCCTATATTGCACCACCGAATTTCTTCAAGCTCATTTATGACAGTGTTATAATTTTGAGTTACATATAAACGCCTTTTTTTTTTGGCGAAACTGAATCTGTACCTTTGTCAAGATCAATTATGCTTTATTGCCCTAAGCTCAAGTTTGGCTTATATCTGACGCACCTGGTAATTTACTGGTTCATTCCATTTGTTTTCTGCGTTCATATTACTTAAATGTTCTTTATAAGCACGTTTGTAAAATTTGCACACCATGAAGGAATCATGCTATTAAACTGAAACTTACATAAATGGGAATTAGGGGGTGTTATGCAAATGATTGAAACTTTAGAGTCACCGCACATGTGTAGGCTGAGCAGCGCCCTCAGAACTGTTGTTTCAGCCATATAAATAGATGTGTAGCGAGACGTTGGAAATAGCCTATAGCTGGCTGTCAGCAGTAAATCGTTCATGAAAATTCGCAATGCCTCTACAACGACAGAGGGCGCCATATGAATAAGTTAGGAGTATAAATAGCAACGAATTATCTGCCTTCTTAAAGGGTGCAATAGCAGCTGGTGTGGAGCGCAATGCCACGACAGTGATGCAAATCCGATAGTGGACGACGAAAGGTCACGTTAGTAGGGGATGGTAGACACCACTTCCGCATGGTGGTAATAAGCTGTGTAGCTTTATCTCAACAATTTGCAGAACGATGGAGCACTGCTACCCGTATGTGATTGTCTGTTCCAATTCGTCAGCGTCTGCTTCATCGTGTACTGCGTGCAAGAATTATTTTGTACAGGATTCAGACGCAAAACCATCGCCTGCGACTACAATGGTCTCATCAACGTAGACACTAACGTGCTGATTGGCAACAAGTCGTTTATTCCGATAAATCCAGCTTTAATTTGGGGTACAGTGATGACTGCATCCACGTTAGACGTTATGGCGTTGAACGCCACCTTCCAGAGTGCGTTATCCAACTTCATTCTGGACGAACGGCTCTCCAGACCAAGTGTGATTGTCTGGAGAGCCTTTGGGTACCTTGGACGATCAGAACTGCTCAGAATTGTGGGTAATCTCAACAGCAACCGTTAAATCAGAGAAGTTCTGAAGCCAGAAGTCGTACTTTCCTTCAACGAATTCTTGGAGGACAATTCCCAGCAGGGCAACTCAACAGGGCAATTCCATTTCCACATGTTGATATGAACGTTGAAGACTTCTTTTCAGTACAACATATGCCGATTTTTCTTTGGCCTACCTATTCACCGCATATGTGGCTTATTGAACATGTCTAGGATTTCATCGGTCAGCGTCTCGACTTGTGGCACTCATCCCGTAACTAATACAGCTGAACGTTGGCTTCGGATAGAAGCAATCTGGAATACTCTTCCTCACTTACAAATTTAAAATATGTTTGACTTTTGCCACCTTCTATAGAAGCACTTATTAAAGCGTGTGGTGGCTTCACCAAATACTGACCTTCGCCATGTAATATATTATTATTTGCTTTGTAAATTTAATCGTTTATGTGCATCACTATAGCTATATATCGTTTGTGGAATAAATGTCATTCAATTGTTATGATTTCTTCATCGTGTTGCAATTTTACAAACTTGCGCATAGATTTCATACTTAACGATATAATTAAATTGTATGATTTTAAATATTTTGCATTACTTTCGTTATTATTTATTTTACATTATACGTTTTATTTTTCATTACACATTTTACAGATCTATTTGCTAAGTCCTAACTAAACTAAATATTGAATAATTAATAAAAAGTTGTCTTATATCAAAAATCAATATATACTCTCATAGGTAAAGACAAATATAAAAATCTGATGTGGGCAGCAGATTACTTTTCTTATATAATGCAATGAATTTACTACTTTTACAGTTAAAAAAATGTTATTCTTATAGTAGATACTTACATTCTTTCCAAGATATTGAATTTTCTTAAATTAGTCCTCATTTTCACTGATTTAGCGTTATTTTTATCCCTTTGACGAGATTCTCGTTAATTTGGCAACATTTAAAAATGTCGCCAAATTGGCGATATTCCGCTAAATCCTTTGCCAAAATCTCGCCAAGCGTTATGGATGGAGAAATAAGTTATTCTTACAACGGTTAAATGACTGTTGGCGTTCAAATACAAATACTCACGAATAAAGTATTACTCAAAGTAACGTTTCTCGTGAATGGAACGAGTTAGATCCACGAGAATGATTCCACCCAATTTATCGCATGATACTGAAAAGTGAACTATTTTCTTAACAATTATTTTTTTTTTATTTATGGGATGTTTTAATAAATTTATTTGGAAGTCTCCAATATCCCGAGAACGGTTTATGCTAACGTTCTAAAGTTTATTTCAATCGTTTTCTAAGGAAAAATTACATAAGAAATGTCTATTTGTGTAACTTTATTCAAGGTTTTGATTTTTTGAAATTATTTTCAAAATTTCACTTGAAAATTTAGGGGCGTTCTGATCATTCGATTATATTTTAAATCAATAGGCTTCCATTATCCACGATTTGTGATTTTTGTACCAAATTTCATTCGAAACGCTCCATTCGTTCGTGAGATATCGTTTCCATAAGCGCACTGACACACACACACAGACATCACTTCATAAATATTTGATTCGTGATCAGGGATTCTTGAAACGTGCTCTCCCGTCGAAAACGCGAATTCGAATTTTCGACCCCCTCACAATACTTTCCTTATACATTATGTATTTAAGGAAATTAAAGATATCGGTGTACACCAAAAACGATATATATCAAATATATAATTTTTATGCAAAAATCCATGAAATATTGTCACAATCTTCCCGAAATATCGCAAGACTGAATCCTAACATTGCCCAGATCATTTTTCTGAAATGCTGACGTCTGAGGAGAGATATGTAATCGAGAAAAGACCTGTATTGATTGAAGCAAGTGTAAAAAGTCTTATTTCTAATTCCAGACGTGGAAGATGCGATCCTTTTTCATCTTCATGGATCCGGAAATAAATCATCTGATGCGATACGATAACTTTAAAGTGTTCGCAAGGGTAAAATAAAAGATAGGAGCTAAAAGGAATTGAATTTAGAACTAAAATGTGTTAAAATTTCTTGCTTTTGAACATGGACGAAAGAATAGAGTGAAGTTATAATAAGAAAATTCTGATGTAGGCAGCACATGGCTTTCCTTATATAAGGCAATTTATTTACTACTTTTACAGTAAAAACAAAATAGGTTATTCTTATAAGAGATATTTTTTCCAAGATATTTTATTTTCGTCAAATAGTCGTTATTGTCATTGGTTTAGCGCCATTTTTATCCATTTCGCGAGGTTTTCTTTGATTTGGTAAAAATTATAAAATACGCCAAGTTGGCGACATTCCGCCAAATTCGTCGCCAAAATCTAGCCAAGCGTTATGGACGGAGAAATAATTTATTCTTATAACAGATAAATGACTATTAGCATTCAAATACAAAAGTATTACTCAAAGTATCTTTTTCATGAATGGAACGAGCTGGGATCCACGAGAATGATATCACCAAATGTATCGTATGATAATACATATGAAGATTGAACATGTTTCACAATAGGAAATGTTTTTTTTTTATTTTATATAATTTTTTGATAATTTTTTTTGAAAAATGTGCATTATCTCGAGAAGGGTTCATGCTAGAGTTCAAAAATTTATGTTAATCGTTTTCTAATAAACAATTACATAAGACATGTCTATATGCGTAACTTTATTAGCGGTTTTGATTTTTTGATGATTTTATCAAAATTTCACTCGAAAATTTTGGTGGGTTCTGAACATTCGATTGCATTTAAAAACAACAGGCTTCCAAGACTCACGAATTGTAATTTTTGTACCAAATTTCATTCGAATCGCTCTATTCGTTCGTGAGATATAGTCTCCACAGACTCACTGACACACGGACCCACACACATACTTTCACACACACACACAGACATCACCTCAAAAATGTTTGATTCGTGATCAGGGATGCTTGAAACGTGCTCTCCCGTCGAAAACTCGTATTCGAATTTTCGACCCCGTCACAATACTTTCCTTATACATTATGTATATAAGGAAAGTAATACAAGTGGAAATGTTACTTTAAAAACACAAATGTAATACTAAATAGTATTCAGCAAAAAAAACGTACGTTAGCATGCGGGATGCATACTTAGAGGGATTTAATAATAATTTTTATATTATTTTGAATACTTTTTTAATGTCAGGCGAATTTTCGATTAAAATGGTTAGTGATACTTCCAGAATCATTAGTAAACATATGTTATGAACGTATTTATCATCTGCGGAATTTATTGCTAATCAATATCAGGCATCATTTAAGCTCCATATATAGCGGAGGATGTTGGTAAAAATATAGATGGCAAATTTGAATGCTACAGAAAATATATTTTAAGCATTATGTTGGAAAATTATGTATGGTTTGTAAAAATCATACATCTTAATATATTAATATGAAGATTTAATATAGGTGACATTTTTGTCTTCTATATAAACATAATATATATAAAAAACATTGTGTTCAAGGATCAACTTACATCGGTAGCAATTCATTGCATTTTCCCGTTATAAACTTAGCTGAATGCAAATCAAACAATTATTCAGTTATACAAGTATTTATCTGGTCATCTATGTGTGTGTACATTTCTTCTAACTGTCGGTGTATACTTGTCGGAACATTCAGGATAGTCAATTGGGATTTTGTACCATTTTGTCAATTGGTGAATGCTAGAAATCTAATGATTTTTAGAGACATTTCACAAGGACTGTACTTTCTCAACCATATACCTTCAAAATTCGAAAAATATATAAAAAATAGTTATATTACACTTTCTAAACAAATATCCATTCATTTTCTATTTTTCTATTAAAGCGAATGAAAACATTTTTAAGGAATTTGCAGATGGAACTTTCTTGAATTATTGAACCGTTTTATCTGAATTGAAAAATATAGTCGCACAATATTCATCAATGAGCTAATTGTATGTTTTTATTACATAACACATATATACCACTGAAACAAATATACAGTACTGCTTGATTAACACAACATTTTTCAACAGATTACAAATGCTAGTTCATCTACATGAAATGCGTTATATTTTAATAGAACAGGACTATTTTAGAGAAACTAGGTATAAATACTTTAATTGTTAACATCAAGACGATAATTGGTTTCAGTAAAACAAATTATCTGAAAGTTATAATTTTGTTTTCATACGATAAAATGAATCAGTTTTAAAGGCATTTATATAGTGGTCACATGATATATTTTTAACGTGTGTATATCATAAATATATATTTGAAGATAATATTCATTGAGTTTATAAAAAAAGTAGACTATTTTGCTACAAAATTTTAATATGTATTATTTATAACCATGCCACTTGATCATGCTACTTGGCAGTATACGTATGTAGTAATATATCATTATCATATTTAATAAAATTACTTCATATTGTAATGGTGCTACATTGCATATATAGCCGTTACTATATATCGCAGTTATTTCACAAATATGTATATGCCTACAAGAAATATGATATTGCATAAATATCCTTAATAACCGTGTTATATCTTTGCAATGTTAGCAAATCTTTCACGCTGTCCTTGACTACATCTTCCTATATATTTGTACAGGGACATACAGACAAATATATTGGGAACATATTTATGATAGTTTGGAAAATATATTGAATCTTACTTTATAAATATACATATATAGCTGATACAGCTCTTTTAAATGTAAGGAAAACAGCAGCATATGTGAATTTTTCAGATATATGTAGCGAAGACTTGAAATCAGCAACCTGTCAGTGCTGAAATTTGATTCCGGTATCCAAAGCGGGATAGACAAGTATCGTAGAGTTGAGCTAAATACGTCTTCAGCTCAAGGGATTTCATACTACACTATGAGCGTTAGCTACAGTACTTCCCCTCCCAGCGAGTTTTGTTGAAACCTAACGAAGTTGTTGGATTGCAAATGCGATGTGCGAAGTTTATATTGAGGTATAGGAGCAATTACAAAATCTCTCGTGAGTCATGTGGCCCTTCCGTAAGCCGAAGTCAGAGAATCTCGAAAGAACAAGTAGGTGTGGTGATGCTATCTCTAGAAGAGTACAGAAAGCACAATTTTCCAATGGATACATCATTTTCAGAGAGCTGAATAATTGGAAAAAATAGAACAAAGGAATACTCCGTGCTCATCAAAGTTTACCAATTCAGAGATAAACTGAAAGATTAAAAGAGAAGTGTTCATATCACGTCCAGGTTAACAATGTAACGACAGCGCAAAATCACCAACTTGCCAGGGGTCCAACTTTGGCTCAGGGTTTATTTTGTATAACCCAGACCTCCCAGCTCAACCAAAGTGCTTAGAGCAGTTACAAGTGACGACCCAGAAAAACATAGAAAAGCAATACACAAATACATACAAAGGCAATATACATATACATACAATGACACTATACATATACATGCATCGAAAATACACAAAAATACTTCCAATTATTGATGAGATTTTCAGAAATGAAAGTAGGATAATAAATCATTAAATTAACATATTGAAATTTCAAAAAGGTACATGAAACTATAGTTGGGTAATAAAATATATATAATATTTTATGGAAAAATCAGTATAAAAATAATGACAACAGTGTTCAAATAAACACAGGTACAGTTACGAAGTTTTGATAAAAATGAAAATAGTTGAATGTGAAAGGTACATATAAAGGTATTAGCTAAAATTCAAGTAATTTTGTCACAGGTTTCACACGCCTTAAGTATACAGTTTTTGATATAATTAATAGAATTTTTATTATTCATAACATTTTTGAAACAAACTATTTTATTCCCATCAGTGGGTTTAACTAAGTGCTATTTTTATTATGAATATATTCCAAAACGTAGTGTTCGGCATCTCCTATATTATTACATAAGCAATATGGGGTATCCTTGATCTTCAATCTATGTAAATAGGCAATAAAGGGCCATGGCCAGTTATGAAGTATTTAAGGCATGAGTGTGTCAAATTTGTCCTATGCTGCTAAGTTGATAAAGTATAAAATTTAAATAAATGTCGAAGTTTAAGCTCGAATTTTTAAAATCTCTATCTAGTTCTAGATTTATCATTGACAAAAGTAAATTAACAGTTTCGTGAAAATTCATTATCATTTATTGCAGCTATCGTCTACAAAGCAAACCTACCACAAGCAGACGACAGAAAACAAACGAACATCCCTCAAATTTCAAAGCGTGTTAAGGATGGCCTAAAACATATACGCATCAATATCTCGACAGCAAAAATGTCTGTGAAAGCAATGCTTTGTCTGCACTATATTCTATAGTAATAGAAAATACAAATATTGATACACACTATTTTAAACAATACAACGGAAAAAAGTATGATTGTGTCCTTATACAATTGATGAAAGAAGTGAAATATTTTAGTAAACTAAGTCATAACGATTTTATTAAGATATATTTGGAAGAGTCTTGATATATAACAAGAATAGTGTAATCAAGAAGTCAAATCCATTGATAAAAGAATAAATAGAAATCTAATTTCTAACTCCAGACATGTACGAAGCGGGATTACCTTCTTATCTTCATAGGTTCGAAAATAAATCTTCTGATGAAACACTATAAGTTTAAAGTATCCGCGAGGGTCAAATAAAAGATAGAAACTGAAAAAGAATGAATTTAGAACAAAGAATATGATGTGGGCAGCACATGACTTTAGCTACAGACTCTAATACATTTTTCTAATTTTTATTTCATAATGCATTAAATTAAAATGAGTTTAAATGCAGAAAAATCTATGATTGTTTTCCGATATTATGTCCAATTTGCTTTTTATGTATATTCGTTTTATTTAGCAACTTAATTCACTTTAAAAGTTTCAGCTCCTCAAAATTCTAAAAAAAAAAAAAAAATCTAAAATATCTCGAAAATTTCATCCTGGTGTTCTGGGGGCAGTCTTATTTGCTTTGTTACCCAAAATTACATAAATAACAAGTATTTAATCAATATGTTTTAACAATTTTAGTCATTTATTTCAAATTTTCTTAATATTTTAGGACTATTTAGCAAAAAATCTGATGTGGGCAACACATGACTTTCCTTATATAATGTAATGAATTTGCTACTTTTACAGTAAAAAAAATAGGTTTTTCTTATAGTAGATACTAATATTCTTTCCAAGATATTTAATTTTCGACAATTAGTCGTCATTTTTATCCATTTGGCGAGATTTTCGTTAATTTCGCAACATTTCAAAAAAGTCGCCAAGTTGGCGACATTTCGCTAAACTCTCGCCAAGCATTATGCGCTAAGAAATAAGTTATTCTTACAGCAGATAAATGACTATTGGCGTTCAAATACAAAAGTATTATTCAAAGTATCTTTTGTCATGAATGGAACGAGCTAGATACACGAGAATGATGTCACTCAATTTATCGCATGGTATTACATATGAAAAGTGAACATGTTTCTCAATAGGAATTTTTTTTTTTATTCTATATGACTTTTTGATAATTTTTTTGAAAAATGTACAATATCTCGAAAACGGTTCATGTTAGCGTTCTAAAATGTATGTCAATCGTTTTCTAATGAAAAATTACATAAGAAATGTCTATTTGCGTAACTTTATTAGTGGTTTTGATTTTTTGACGATTTTTTCAAAATTTCATTCGAAAATTTAGGGGGGTTCTGAACATTCGATTGCGGATAAAAACAATAGGCTTCCAGTGTTTACGGATTGTGATTTTTGTACCAAATTTGGTTCGAATCACTCCATTCGTTCGTCAGTTATCGTCTCCACAGGCTCACTGACACACACACACACACATACTTTCACACACACACACACAGACATCACTTCAAAAATGTTTGATTCGTGATCAGGGATGCTTGAAACGTGCTCTCCCGTCGAAAACTCGAATTCGAATTTTCGACCCCGTCACAATACTTTCCTTATACATTATGTATATAAGGAAAGTAAAAAGGGTCGGCTGCAGTTTTCTGAATCATACCAAAATCTAATCAGTATCAAGATAACCAACGAGATAGTAAGATGGAGTACATTCCCATCTTCCCCATGCTAGTAACGTGGTTAAACATAAAGTAGCTTCTGTAGGTGGAGGAGGAGAAGGGCATTCATGATTTGTCGATTTATCGCTTAACCATCATCTCTGTTTTTTAAACTTCTTTTAGAAACGAGGTTGATTGAGAACTTGTTACACGCGTTATACGTTAGAAGATTTTAAAGATTGTGTATGAAGAAAACATGAAATAGATTTAGAATAATTTTATTACCAAATAGTTTTATTATTAAAGAATAATTTTGTTAATGAAGTCAATTTCGTAAAACAAATTGAATTACAAAACAATTCCAAATAAAATCTGATGTAAAATAGATTATAAATATACACATTGAAAAATATGCATAAAATATTTAACAATAATTATAATGTATATGGAGGAATTGTGTGTATACTTGCATAAAATATAAAATTCTCCACTTTTATCCAGATAAACTTTATCTTTGAAAGTTATGTTAGCAGCGTTCAAAGCATCCAGTTATGTTAGCTGTTTTGAGGAGTAATACTACTGACTCATTTTTTGCATCTAATGTATTTCAATATATTGTATGCTTACCTTCAAATATAAAATAGTGTAATATTTGCAATAATAAAATTTTTAATTTTATTTGCAATTTTTTTTTTTATAAAATTACGCTTGAAAATAGCATGCAAAATTATGTCTAAATTCATAAATACCGGCTCATATATTGGAATAGCCATGATTCCTAAATTTCCAAAAATGTTCGGAAGGCTTTTGCATGTTTAATACATATAGAATTTTAGTGGAAATATTTTTCTATGAAGTATAGGAAATAAAAAATATATACCTTGTTATGGAACAAAATACTAGAATTGTATTCCATTATCATAGTTTCAAAGATTTGGTTGTTAATCATTTGTGTGGAAAATGTTTTAAATAAATATTGTGAAATTTACATTCAGAATTAAAACTACAGTAAACACAATCGCAGTAGCCTAACTCAATATTGCATACAATATCAAATATTGTACGATTATATTAAGTATTAAAAACTTGTATCAAAAATTGCAGATCAATCTATCCAATATTATTTTTAAAACATTTAAAAACAAACAAATCATTAGGACCAAAATTATAATTAAAGCTATGTTCATAATTTTAAATTTTATTGAGCTTTAGAATTAATTTTGTGTTATTGCTTCTACATTTATTTTGGTGCTCATTTAAGTGATTGCTAACGCATGATCAAGAAGTCGGTCATTCAAATACTTCTTTTGGCAAGGCATATTTTTCCTCGAGAACTAAACAAGAGTGTAATACCAAAATACTGCTTGAAAACACGGGTAGATTGATGAAATATCCATTGACATTTAATTCGTGAAAGGGGTTAAATATATATTTTTAATTGAAATGTTTATATGGAATTAATTTTAACCAGCATCGGCACCTATAGAATTTTTTCCAGGGGCAGGGAATCTCAAGGCTAGTTTGATGTACACCTTTGTGACTTTGAAGTGACCCATTGTCTTCTCTTAAAGGCGTCCATGCGAACCAGTAATACTTATTAAGTACAATTTACTCTGAACATAGAAATGAGATGATGCTTATATTTTAGATCACATATCTTTGTATAAAATGCACTGAAAAGTTATGATGTAAAATCTGGCTGACATTTTCAATGAATGTAAAATATTATTATATTTTATTTTGAACGTATAATTTTATTATACGACACATCTTTATGCGCATTATCTAAACGTCTCTTTTTCTTCCTTAATCATCCAATCTTGCTTGTCAAGGTAAAACATACGAGGATGCCGATAATAGTTCTACAACTATCAATAAAATGCTCCAAATGTTTTCAAAGTGTTAGAATGGCATTATAAATCTTCTGCAATATTCTGAACACCAAAAATACAGAAAAACTTCTAATAATACAGTATTAAAAGCAATGGAATTAATAGCCAAATAAAATAAATCACGCTAAAGTCTAGCAAAATTACTTTTTAACTATATTTGTAAGATATGTAATGAAATAAAAACTTACCCATGAAAAGAATACCCCCCCCCCTTTTACATGATATTCCTTGTAACCGTAAGCACAGCAATGCATAACCATTTTTATAATATTTATATTTCTCAAGCATGCTCTCGTTCAGCAATAGGCATTGAAATATACAGGATCAAGGTCAGGAAAAACGGGTCCGTAGGAAATTCTTCCTGAAAGCAACTACCTTTATATTTGATACCGATTGTAAACCCTTAAGCTCCATTCATTATGATACTACATCCCTGAAGATAACCCTCAAGGAAAGTAACTATTTAACGTTAAGAAATTTCATTAAATAGTTTTTTAACTACAGTGAAAACCGTATTCATATACTCAAAATAAAAAAAAGCCTAAATATTCTGTCAATGATCTCTCTTATAGTAATGGGGCTTGTTTTATTTTGTTCGTTAAAAAATTATATATATGTTAATGTACGTATATGTTAATGTATGCAATATGATAATGAAAAGTTTAGTATACAAAAGTAAATCTTACTTCTGGATATTAATGAATGTATACATTATAAACATCTCTGATTACAAATTAACACTTTCCCCATTGATATCTATAAATTCCCATTGATATCAATTGTCCCACTGATATCTATAGATTCCATTTGATATCTATAAATAGAGATATTTAATCCCATATATGGGATAAAGTATCTCTGTTTATCTTTTCCTCTATGAGGGTGTAATCTCTCGCGTATCGAACCAAATTTCGTGGTTGTAGTTCATGTGATAAGTGTCAGAAGTCCGTTGATTTTCAAGATTGGACAGGGCGGAATATTTAATCATTAAAAATGAAAGAAATAATTATGACATAAGCTGTTACACAAACACTCTTTATATATGGGATTTCTTACTCAAATGCGAATGACATCATTTAGAGAAAGTTCAAATATGCAATTTGAGAGGTTGGTTTTCATTTAAAATGAAAATATATTATCATGAGCAAATAAATAGATTCACTCTAATTAGATGGAAAATCATATATTGTAAAGAGAGGATGCGTTAACAAATGCTGTCTTCAAAATTCATAATTGCAATTACATGCTTTTGATTCGATTAAATGATTATAATTTTATTGTTATATTATTTTCTTGTACAGGGTGTCCCAAAAATGGCTGACACATTTGAAAACTGCATTAAAAATACAGAAGGCGATAGAAATCTAGTATTTGCTGCATCGTACTTGGGAAACCAGAGTATTTTATTCATCCAATTTTCAAAATTTGTTACAATGGTCACCAACAGATGGCGCTGCGGTTGTGTGATTGCTGCAGGGAAACGCATACTGTCAGATCTCCATTCTGTACTTTGCTCAGCATTCTTCTAGCGTATATTTCTCAAAGATTTCAAGTTGTTGTTGGATTATTCGTTGAAAATGGTTTATTCGTTGGAATAGTGGATATTTCTTGACCTGGCCATTCATGCTGAAATGTTTGCACAGGTGTCTGCGAATTTTGTTCTCAGACTGCGCCATGTTGTTGCTGCACATTATTTTGAAAACATCGTGTTGTAGTTTTTGCAACATGGTCATACCGTTTATTAGTTTCCCATTCAGCAGCGCCATCTATTGTTGACCTTTGTAACAAATGTTGAAAATTGGCTGAAAAAAATTACCTGGTTTCCCAAGTACAATGCAGCAAACGCTACATTTCTATCGCCTTCTGTTTTCTTTTAATGCATTTTTCAAATGTGTCAGTCATTTTTGGGACACCCTGTATAATGTTCAACCATTCGCATCAGCATTCCTTGTATTATCTATTAAAGAGATAAAAATGATTCAGCATTAAAATAGAATTCGTAGTTTCATTAATGTGACAACCAGCAGCCATTGGTGCTATTTCGAAGATATATATAAGCATAATAATGGGAAACAGCATAGAACAGTGTTTATCAACCGCCGACTTGCTTTCCGGCATCGGGATTCTTCATCAATTATACCAGGCCTCAAGACTTTGAATTAATCGTTTTATATTTCGAAGCATTTTTTATGAATAAGTATTTTACAGTGGAAATATTCTAAGGATAATACTATTCATGGATGCGTCGAAAAGCTCAAAACCAGAACGTCAAAGTAACATATCTGTATCAAATGGTAGTGATCAAGCTGCATTTAAATTCCAATATGAATCATTTAATTTCAATGAGAATACTCAGCTGTCTTGCTGTCTTCTATCATGAATCACAGTGATTAGATATGTTTTTCGTTCTATTCCATTTTTTCAGGACAAATTCAGTAAAATTAATTTAATAATACAAAAATCCATTTCATATTGAATAATATTATAAATGTTTGGTGATAGCAAAGGGGCATATCAAGGAAAATCAGCACACATTAATTTAATGATGTTGGTTTGAGGAAATTGCAGTATGATACACGATTTCATTAGTCCAGTGAATGATAACTTATTTAAATGCAATTTTATTTTTGTCAACATACCACATCGTATATACGTAAATGTACTAATTAATCATGATTATGCCATGATTAAGTATTAATACTTATGATAGTATAATTTGTAACATTAAAACAAGAATTATGTCATGATTAATTTCTAATACTTATGCTAGCTTTATATATGAACTTAAAATAAAAATCAAAACTGTATTTACGAGTAAATGTGTTGCCCTTGTCTTAAAAAACTATAATTTACCAAGCCTCTATCTCACAAAAATTGAGAAGCACTGGTGTATAGTATCTTTTATATCTCATAAGATGTTCTTGAAGGGAAGGCATTTGCATAAACATGCTATCATATATATCCAATTTGAATCACATCCCAGTCTACAAGAAAAACCAATGATTAAAATTGAAACATATTTAAGCGTGGCTTGATTTTTATGCAGGTCGTCAGAAGGCCTGATATTGTCTTTTGACGTTCTTAAAAATTGTGGATGATAACATGTTTCTTTCTGGCATTGCAGATATCGATTATTCCACGCTGAGGAGTGCATACGAAACCCGAAACCCTTTCATGAATACTGGTGTCTGCCACGAGAGTGTCTTCCAAATTTTCGCAACTCCCATTATAGGCGGCTTTTGTGGTTATAATACTTGTAAAGGATTGAGTGTCTGACAAGAAATAGCTATGTATGTAATCGAAGACGAGTCTGTACTGATAAATAAAATCTAGAAATCTTATTTCTAAATCAAGGTAACGTGGAACCGAGACTTCCTTTCTCTCCCCGTGAGTCTGAAAGAATATCTCACAAACAGATGCGATTTATGATTAAAATGCTCAGAATGGTAAAATAAGGAATGGATTTGGTACTCAGGATGTGAGAAAAATTATACTTACAGGCAGAAATGGAGAAAATAATGGAAAGCATTTTTTCTCTGACACACGTCTTATCTTAGAAATTAAAGTATTTGATATTGCGGGGATAACCGAGATTCAATGATGCCATATATTTAGATCATAGTGAGATTTAACGGACGTATCATTGTCATGTATTTAAATAAATATAAAAAAAGCTAACTAAATCTTTCTATCCTCCTTTATCATCATCCTTGTAGAAGTGTGAAGATTCAAATTTCTCCAGGGCAGCTTATGAAAGATCCAAAACAATTGGGATGAATTTATTTATAGTAAAAATTACTTAATATTGCTTATTAACGCTTTATGATATTTTTCATGCTTTGATGAAAAACTGATGATAGCTCGAACACAACGCAAGTTAGCAACATTATTTTACAAGTGGCGTTTACTATTAAATAAAATATATTTGAAAAATAAAACTTGTGAAATTATTCGTTTATATAAGTGTTAGTTAGTATTCATTTATACTGCATTTTCTAAAAAATTTAAAAAAGTAAATAAGCAATTGAACTAATCCTTCATTTTCTATATTGACATCAGTTTCATTATTAGAAGTAAATTCATAATTTGCAAACGTAAAAGCATATTTTCTGATACATGTGGTGAAGCAAATTTTACATAAATACAACAGTAATACTTACACATAGTGTCCCCCAGTGGATCCTGAAAATGGTACATTGGGATCTGAATAGATCAAAGTACATTGCGCACACTAACACATGTATCTACACACATACATTATCAGACATTAATAATAATACAAAATATTATATATTTAAAAGTGCCAAGCTGGACCTCTGTGTGTACGGTATCGTTATGGTAATTGCTACTTCAAATTACCATTAATTAAAATTCAATTTTTCCAATAAAGGAATTTTCCCAAAGCTTAAAATTACACTGATACTTAGAAATTAGATTAAAATATAAATACACATTACATCACAATTGGAACTTAAAAAAAACAGTACCTCCATCACTGATGAAATGGGCTGTAATTCCATATATAGAAATGTCCAGTTCACAGCTAAGAGGGATTGGGTAGGCGATAGCACAGAGTTCACAAGTGCCTACTGTCACAGGCAGCGTTGTCGAGACTGAGGGTATGATGGGGGAGTTTCGGTATGTTCTCCTCCGTCCAACTACCGGTTGATTGATTGAAACCCAGACCGTCCGACCTACCAGAAATGTGTAAGGTAACTGTTTGGACGGTCGGGAAGTGCCACCCAATTTAGACCGGAACCCAGTGGGGGAGGCATCCACGGGGACCGTACCCTCCTTCCCCTACACCAACCTCTCGGAAGGACTTTCGGACCCACATGTTTAACGTGATCGTATTCCGCATGAACACGGCGGCAGTTTTAGCAGTGGCTGGAATCGAACCCGGGCCTACCGAGAGCAACTCCAGCGCGCTAACCAATGGGCTACCGCGCCCTAACTACCGGTTGATGTCAGATTTCACCTAAAATGTGCTGGCGTGAATCCAGATCCTGACTACGGGATGAGGATTCAAAATATCACTAAAGTCCGGGTTGCCTGCTGCATAAGAACCCTTGTGGTGACAAGATAACCAAAGTAACTTCCGGGCTGCCCGATAATGGTTATGACAACCGTCTGGATCAATCCAGTTCGTTATGTGGGATGATGCACTAGTGTGTTATTAGCCTATTCAGGTAGTCGAACTCTACGATAGTAGATGATGTTCCAACTTCTGGTGACTCGAATTCCATTGCCTGTGATAGTTTCGTATGACTAATGCTACAGATATAGCAGGACTGCAGGTTTCTCTATTACAGTAGACTGCCAGAGTTGGGAGCAGTTCGATCTGCAGTCGGTGCGGGATATAAAAATATTTGAGACCCTCTCTCTAGAAATTAGATTCTAAGAAAATTGGAATCTGACTTAACTTTTTTAAATTGAGTATCTTCACATTTTAAAGAGGGAGGAGCAAAATTGGGATAAAAGTTATCTCGTCCACTCATTCGTTATTTCACTTATGTGTGAGGAATGGGTGGTGCCAAATTCGGCCAAATTACTAGATTGCGTAATGACTCTCATTTCATATGCTTTCTAATAATATTCGATGGCCGTAGGGCTTCCCACAGCTGGGAGGTCTCGTCCGGGCTCCGCAGTTACCTACCACTTGAAAGGGGATATAAATTTTAAGAGATTTGTTGTTTTAAATTGAGTTTTGCTACATCTTTTTTTATGGAATTTACAATTTATGTCCTAGGCTATTCAAACCATGGCGCTGAACTATCCCACCGTGCCTGTGGGGAGGCATCATGCAGTAAACACTTACCATTCCCACAGCCTGTATTGGGTAATTACTACCCCTCCTCCCATTCTTGGGGCTAACTCGGGGCATGAACAGTAATTGCTTCGTTGTGTCACTTATGTGTGAGTAATTGGTGGTGCCAAATCCGGCCAAATTATTGGATTGGGTAGTGACGGACTTTTCATATGCTTTCCAATAACATTCGAAGAGCGGAGGGTTTTCCACAGCCGGGAGGTCTCGTCCGGGCTTCGTAGTGACCTACCACTTAACAGGGGGCTATAAATTCCGAGAGATTTGTAGTTTTAAATTTGACTTTTGCTACGACATCACTTTTTATGAAACTTACAATTTATACCTTGTGCTATTCAAACCATGGCGCTGAACTGTTACATCGTGTCCGTGGGGAGACTTCGTGCAGCAATTACTAACCGTTCCCATAGCCTACATTGAGTTATTACTACTCCCCCTTTCATTCCTGGGGCTTACACGGAGCATGAACAATATTTGCTACGTTATTTCACTTATGTCTGGGGAATGGGTGCTGTCAAATCCTTCAAAATTATTGGATTGCGTAGTGAGGCTCATTTCATATGCTTTCCAATACCATTCGATGACCGGAGGGCTTCCCACAGCCGGGAGGTCTCGCCCGGGCTCCGTAGTGACATGCCATTTAACAGGGAGCTATAAAATTTCAAGAGATTTGTTGTTTTAAATTTTACTTTTGCTACGACATCTCTTTTTGTGAAATTTACAACTTATGCCCTGTAATATTCAAACCACGGCGCTGAACTGTTACATCGTGTCTGTGGGGAGACATCGTGCTGCAATTACTAACCGTTCCCATAGCCTACATTAAGTTATTACTTCTCCCCCCTTTCATTCCTTGGGCTAACACGGAGCATGGACAGTATTTGCTTCGTTATTTCACTTATGTGTGAGTAATTGGTGGTGCCAAATCCGGCCAAATTATTGGTTTGCGTAGTGACCCTCATTTCATATACTTACCAATAACATTCGATGACCGGAGGGCTCCCCACTGCCGGGAGGTCTCGTCCGGGCTCCGTAGTGAGCTACCACTTGACAGGAGGCTATAAATTCCAAGAGATTTGTAGCTTTAAATTTGACTTTTGCTACGACATCTCTTTTTATGAAATTTACAATTTATGCCTTGTGGTATTCAAACCATGGCGCCAAACTGTCCCATCGTGTCTGTGAGGAGGCATCGTGCAGCAATTAATTACCGTCCCCATAGCCTACATTGAGTAATTACTACTCCCACCCTTTCCATTCCTGCGGCTAACCCGGGGCATGAACAGTATATTTGCATTATCTACAAATATATGTTAAGAATCATAACAATGTACTTTGAAAATATTCATGTTTTCGATAGCTAACAACAGTTGATACTAAAATATATTCTTTTGTACAAACCGTTTGTTGCTTAATCAAAATTTTAATTATTGCAAGTAATTCGATAAAAGAAATATAAGGTATTTCAAATGTCACTTATTTATATTGTTCTTTAAATAGAGGCAGAATGTGCAATTATCCTATAAATTGGGACCATTATTTGATAAAGTCTGCCTTAAGTAATAACATTCCATATGCAGTGGTGTCCACTAAGCGAGGTGTCCCTGTATTAGCATAAGAAAATTCCCGGAAAAATATTACTAAGAATATAAATGTATTCAATACTTTATTTTATTATTGCTCAAAATGGAATTATAAAAATACATTTTTATTATACTATCACCTACCTACATCCAACCAGATTGTATTTATACATATTCCATTCTCATATCTTACAATAATTTATTATGCCATTCTCATCTGAAAATCTGAAAACCTCTTATTATTTTTGCAAATGAAATGAAACATGTAAAGTTAAATTATTTCTTTACAACAGCAAACATACAATTCTGTCCTAAGAGATTTGATAAAATAAGTAAAAATATCTACAAAATTAAGTCATAACTTTTTATAAATACATTTTTAAGATCTTGACGTCTGGCAAGCGATGCGTAATCTAGATAGCGATTGTATTGATAAAACAAAGAATATAAGTTCTAATATCAGGCATATAGGAATCAGGATTACTTTTTGTTTCCGTGACTTTGAAAGGAAATCTTGCAAAGGGATGCAATAGTCTGAAATGCTCACAAGGGTAAAATAAAGAAAGGGTTTATGATCTGAAATGTAAAAAATACATATCCAATAGAAAGAATGGGAAAAAGATATTTCAAAAGAATCTGATGTTTCCAGCACATGACTTTCCTTTGGCATTATAATAGTTATATCAGTGAAAATTCATAAAATTAGGTGTGTCATATAACTTGATTTTGAGAGAATTCTACAGACATATTGTTACGGAATAAAATAAGTATAAAATTTCGCGTTAATCGCTTAATTCTTTTCAGAGATTTAGTTTTACTGGTGAATGGAGGAAGTTACCAATATCTAATATCTTCATAATGTGGAAACTGATATAAATAATCATGATAATTTATTTATAGTATTTTTTATTTGCAATTAATTTTCCATTTTATAATAAAATGCATATTCATTATTTATGACTTTTTAAAGTTTCGAGCAAAGCCTACGGTACTTGATGTACAAGGTATATTAGCTTCCATAAATACCATTTACGAATAAATATATGTTATCTAAAATCGACTACGTCTTAAACAAGTGCTCGTTAGTGGACTGTATAAAACTAAATTACACAATGTTCCTTCCTTTTCAGAGTCAACAAGAAACCTATTTATCACAGTAAGGAAATAGTGAGTGCCACACCAGCTAAATAGTAAAACTGCCTCTCAATAGAATCTTAACACAAATTAAAATTATTTATCTGATCTAGAAAAATATAAAATACTTAGTTTTCACTGCAAAAGCAGCAGTGAGTGCAAATGAAAACGAATTTAAATAGTACACTACAATATATAAATTTTTCAAATCCGAGTAATTTAACTTAAAAGAAAATACAATTAAAAATGATATTGAATGCAAATATGATACTAGTATTAGAAACACATTTGATCAATAGATAGAAATGAATATATCCCATATATTTTTTATCATTAATTAAAATTTGAATATAAAAATATTTGTTTAATATACTATAAGCCAATCGAAGACACAGATGCTTTATGTATGCTTATTATACCATTTTCTCTTTCAAAACCACTTCCAATTCTGACAAATGAAGACAACTATAGAAAATAAACAAGTATATGTTAGAACAATATGACACCAAAGACATAATGCTACTGTGAGACGATTGAAAAAAAAGAGTGACAGTGTCTAAAAATCCAAGTCAACATTTTACAGACTTTTTTCCAGGGAGTTGACGTGTGACAATATGTCTAATCAGGAAGGGATTTTATTGAAAAAAGAAGGAAGTCTTATTTCTTGGAGAAACCGGGACTACCTTTCTGCTTATGTGAGTTTGAAATTATATCTTCTCAATGAAGAGCGATAAGATTGAAATACTCAAAAGGATAAAGTAACGGAATAAATTGGATGCTAAAAGTGTGACAAATATACTTTTACTAGCAATAATAGGGTAAATATTAAAAGAAAACTATGAAATCTCCAGCGCATGACTTCATTCAGATATTTAAAAATTCGTCATATTATACCTTCTTTGACTATCATCCAGCTGAACTCAATTAGACCTCATATATACTTATTGTAACATGCGCATATTATACCATCTTCACTTTGAAAACCCCTTAATATGTTGACAAATTGAGACAGATACAGAAAGAGAAATACGTATCTTTTAGAGTTGTGTAACATCAAACGGATAATTCAAGTCTGTGAAAATTGATAAAAAATGTTAGAATGTTTGAAAAACTATGTCGTAACCTTTACAAACCTAATTCTCAAGACCTTGATGTCTGACTACCATCTTCACTTTGGAAACCCCTTAATATGTTGAAAAATTGAGACAGATACAGGAAGAGAAATATGTATCTTTTAGAGTTATATAACATCAAACGGATAATTAAAGTCTGATACAATTGATAAAAATAGTTAGGATGTTTGTAAAACTATTCCATAACCTATACAAACCTAATTCTCAGAACCTTGACGTCTGGCATTAGCCATGTAAACGAGAAAAGGATTATATTGGTTAAAAATGGAATTAAAGTCATATTTTTCATTTCAGGCTTGTAGAATATGGGATTACCTATCTGTTCCTGTAAGCCTGAAATACTATCTTCTGATGAGAGGCGACAAGATTGAAATGCTCAAACGAATAAAGCAAAGGAATGGATTGGGTACTAAAAGTGTGAAAAAGTATATATTTACTAGCAAGAATGGGAAGAATATTAGAAAACATACTAGCTGAATATCCTATGAAAATCAACGGTCCCATAATAAGCAACCCCGAATCACGTACATTTTTGAAAAATTCACGCTTCACATTTATTCAGAAAATCGAAAATTTTGGTGTGTGGTACCCAAAAGAAGAAGAAAATGTTGGAAAACTGAAATTTCTCACTTTCTTCCTTTCGAACTAAATTTTACTCACTTTCTTCCTTTCGAAAAACCTGTCTTTTTGTGTAAAATGGCCTTGAAAAATTGTTAAATCTAAAACTAAAAGATTACGCATGATCAAATATATTAATAAAATGCTTATTTTATATGTACTTTTTGACGACGAAAAAAATAAAATCAACCCCATTACTTCAGAATTAGCCGGTCTCGAAATATTTTAGTTTTTTCTCATTTTCGATACAACACCTTTGAAAATAAGTCCAGTTACCAAATAAAAACGGAAATTAAATTAAAAGCACTTGAACTCAATTTAATGAATTAATGAAGGAATAAATAGAATGTGAATATGAGTCTGCAGAGGAAGTCATGTACTACCCACAGGTTTTTTCGGCTACTTTCTTGATAATTTCGGCAAACTCTCAGAAAAGCCACATTTACTGGGGTTCATGAAAATGCCAACTTCATTTCTGAAACATTCAACCAATTATCGTCTGACGAAGAGTTGCTCTTGTATATGGCAGCTTTTGACACCTGATCATGCCGCTCATGATTTGCTTTTGACAGCTGATTCTCCTAAAACTCTCAGTAACATGCTTGAAAATATTTTACAGTTTATTGATGCTTATTATAACATCTTTATAGTATTCCAATGCCATATTATATCGTCCTAATATTATGCCATTATCATATTAAAACATCCTCACATAATATATTGACAAATGAAGACAGATATAGACGGAGAAATATGTATCTTTAAACCGATATAACACCAGACAGAAAATTCTAAACTGAGACGATTGATAAAAGTAGTTAATATGTTTGTAAAACCATGTCATAATTTTCACATGCCTATATCTCAGGACCTTGACGTCTGACAAGAACTATGTAATCGAGAAAGGGATTATACTGATAAAAGAAGGTATACAAGTCATATTTCTAATTCCGGGCGTGGAGAAACTGGGATTAACTTTCTCTTTCTGTGAGTCTGAAAGGATATTTTTCGATGAGATGTGATACTCACAAGGGCAAAATAAAGGAAGATGTTGGGACTAAAAGTGTGAGTAAACATATATTTACTAACAAGAATAGAGTAAACAGAAAATGTCTCCAACACATGATTTTAGTTGGGGAAAAATTTGATATTTTAGAAATTATGATACATAGTTTTTGATATGACAGTTGTTGATATATGGTTGTAATTATGATGATATTTAGTTGTAATTATGATGATATATAATTGTTGTGGATTAGCACATATAAACACATTTAATGTAAATCATTCAATAATTTTTAGATATACCAACTTCCTCGTGTAAGTTTAAATTATTAAATTTCTTCAAAACGACTTGTGATAGATAAAAAACAAGTGTGCTAATTTATTTCTTATAAAATTATTTACAATGAATTTATTTACTCATTCGGTAATAGAAAATAATATCATATTTTTATGAGTTTCGGAGGAAACCTTCGATATGGTGAGTAAAACATATATTGACTAACTCTTAAAAGTACTCTTGGATCAGATTGCCGTGCAACCTGACAATCTGATTGACCACTTCTTGTTATTTCACCCCAGGTCAGCCTCCTAGTGCAAATGTTTATGGCTAAAAAATACATAAAAGAACAAGAAAGATCAATCATGCTTAAAGCATTGATTATGAAACACTTTCCAACTTCAGTGCAATTTTATTTACAAAAGTCTAAAATGTGCAATACATTCCTCGGTAATATTTTAAAACTTATCACAATACTACATTTATTTATTATATTTGAAAACTTAAACCTTCATTGAAAAAAATGCACTTCATTCAAATGACGGCATTGAAATAAAAATTGACTGGTTTAAATATCTCTAAAATGCGATACATTCCACGGTAATATTTTTAAAACTATCATAATACTACGCTAATTTATTATATTTGAAAAAATCAACGAAAACAACTGAAATTCATATAAATGACGTCATTGAAAAAATAACACGTCTGGATCTCTCTATAAAAACATTTCATTCATAATATTCTCCCATTCATTTCATACATCACAATACTATAATAATTTATTTTATTTGAAAATTAAGACCATGGAGCTACAAGTAATTAAACTCTATGCTTAAAACTTCATCGAAAAAAATCGTCCTTCTCATAGTAAAATCGTAATCTCATCGTAAAATCCATGAATATTTAATTCATATCAGCCATGCAGACTCCATGGGCTAAATTATTTTGTGTTAAAGAAATACAGCAATTCTAATACCACTCATTCTACATATTTTGCTGTTTACATTTTACATAGGTGAAAAACAGGCTTCGTTGTAGAAATAATCAAATTTGGATGAGCGTTTAAACTCAAATTTATTGTATTTGCGTTGTTTCAGTATGTAGATTCACAGAATTTAAGCAAAAATAAAGGAGTTTTATGACGGATACAACACTTAATAGGAATTAAAAAGAACTTTAAAAAATCACGATTTTGAAACAAGATGGATACCATATATCATTTTGAAGTGGGTCATGTGATCGTTTCATATCATGGTCACGTGATCGTTTCATATAAGAGGTTTAATTATTATTTTAATTTTTATTTAAACAAGAAAGATCAATCATACTTAAAGCATTGATTAAGAAACACTTTCCAACAGCAATGCAATTTTATTTAAACATGTCTAAAATGCAATACATTCCTCGGTAATATTTTAAAACTTCTCACAATACTACATTGATTTATTCTTTTTGAAAACTTAAACCTTCATCGAAAAAAATGAACTTCATTCAAATGACGGCATTGAAATTTAAATTGCCTGGTTTAATCATCTCTAAAATGTGATATATTACTCGATTATAATTTTAGAATTATCATAATACCACGATAATTTATTATATTTAAAAACTTCATCGAAAACAACTGAAATTCATTCAAATGACGTCATAGAAAAAGTAACACGCCTACAAAAGCAGCATTATATTCATAAATAATTTCCCATTCATGTCATTCATCACAATACTATAATAATTTATTTTAGTTAAAAATTAAGACCATGGAGCTACAAGTAATTTTCCTCTATGCTTAAAACTTCGTCCTTTTCTCGGTAAAGTCAATGAATATTTCTTTCATATCAGCTATGCAGACTCCATGAGCTAAATTATTTTGCGTTAAAAAAATACAGTAATTTCTATACAACTCATCCTACATATTTTGCTGTTTACATTTTACATAAGTAAAAAATAGGCTTCGTTGTAGAAATAATCAAATTTGGATGAGCATTTAAACACATATATATTGTAATTGCGTTGATTTAGTATCTAGATGCACAGAATTTAAACCAAAATAAAGTAGTTTTAGGACGGATACAACACTCAATATGAAATAAAAAGAACTTTAAAAATCACGATTTTGAGACAAGATTGATGCCATATATCATTTTGAAAAGGATCACGTGATACTTTCATAACATGGTCACGTGATCGTTTCATATAAGAGGTGTTATTATTATTTTAATTTTTATTTAAAAAACTACTGAATGTATTACGCGGAATTTTTTTTTTTATATATTTTATGGAACAATTTGAATATTACCTAAAATTTTCGAAGCAATTTGTGAATTTTAAATCCGCTTAAAAATGTTTGAAAAATTAGGTCCCATAGGTCTCAATGTATTTCATTTTTTCGACCCGGGTTCAATCCGAAACTAATTGGGTGATATTATTCATTTATATTCCCATAGCTTCTACAGAACGTCTGAACAGCATACTAAAATTTCATTTTTATTAAGTCATTTTTACGGCAGTTATCGTGCTAACGGACAGACAGACAGACAGACAGAATGAACAAAGTCGTAAACACTTTTCAACTTTGTTGTAAAGTGTTAAAAATGCAACTTTTCCCCCTTAGTTTCACAAGTAATAGAATCATATTTCTAAAGTATGACAAACAATGGGTTGCAACACTTACTAAATAGTGAAACCATCTAGAAAAACACACTGTACAATTCATTTAAAATGAAAAACAAGAAAGATCAACCATGCTTAAAGCATTGATTATGAAACACATTCCAACTTCAATGCATTTTATTTAAACACCTCTAAAATGCAATACGTTCTTAAGTAATATTTTAAAACTTATCACAATACTATATATTAATTTATTATATTTGAAAAGTTAAACCTTCATCGAAAAAAATGAACTTCATTCAAATGCCGGCATTGAAATATAAATTGCCTGGTTTAAACATCTCTAAAATACGATACATTCCTCGGTAATATTTTTAAAATCATCATAATACTACTATAATATATTGTATTTGAAAACTACATCGAAAACAACTGACATTCATTCAAATGACGTCATAGAAAATATAACACGCCTGGCTCTCTCTATAAAAGCAGCATTCCATTCATAACATTTTCCCATTCATTTCATTCATCACAGTACTAAAATAATTTATTTTATTTAAAACTTAAGACCATGTAGCTACAAGTAATTAAACTCTATGTTTAAAACTTCATCGAAAAAAATTGTCCTTCACTGTAAAATCAATGTATATTTCATTCATATCAGCTATGCAGACTCCATGAGCTAAATACTTTTGCGTTAAAAAAATACAGCAATTCCTATACAACTCATTCTACATATTTTGCTGTTTATATTTTACATAAGTGAAAAATTGGCTTCGTTGTAGAAATAATCAAATTTGGATGATCATTTAAACTCAAATATATTGTCATTGCGTTGTTTCAGTATGTAGATGCACAGAATTTAAGCAAAAATAAAGCGGTTTTAGGACAAATACAACACTCAATATGAATTAAAAAGAACTTTAAAAATCACGATTTTGAGACAAGATGGATGCCGTTTTTTACTTTGAAGTGGGTCACGTGATCTTTTCATATCATGGCCACGTGATCGCTTCATATAAGAGGTGAAATTATTATTTTAATTTTTATTTAAAAACTTCAGAATATATTTTGCTGAAATTTTTTTATATATTTTATGAAATAATTTGAATATTACCTAAAATATTAGAAGCAATTTGTGAAATTTAAATCCGCTTAAAAAATATTTGAAAAATTAGGTCCCATAGGGTTGACTGTATTTTATTTTTTCAACCCGGGTTCAATCCAAAACTAATTGGGTGATATTATTCATTTATATTCCCATTGGTCCTGCAAACCGTCTGAACAACATACTAAAATTTCATTTTGATTAAGTCATTTTTACGGCAGTTATCGTGCTAACGGACAGACAGACAGACTCACAGACAGACACAAAAATGAGCAATGTCATAAACACTTTTCATTTTTGTTGTAAAGTGTTAAAAATGAGAAATCTAAAAAAAGAATAAAACAGATAATGCCTAGATACTACTGTCAAGTTATCACTGAGTGTAATAAATATATATAGGTAAGTTTGTGAGGTCGAAATAATCTTCCGATTATTATTTCCTTTAGTTTTCATTATAATTTATGTATATTTAAAATAACGATCCTAACTGGTTCGGTTATTAGACGAATCACCGTCATGATCAGCATTTTGTGCATTCTTACGGTAGAGTACTTTAAGTTTCGGAATGGGAGAATTGAGTAGTAGTCCTTGTCGTGTCTTGAGCGAGGTTGGTGGGTTTTTCTTGAGTTCGTTCTTGTCGTGAGTATCTGTGCATGTCTTGAGAGAGTACTTGGAAAGAGAACCCACTGCATACAAGGTGATAAAGGGAGTGTCTAGTATTTGAGGATTGGCCGCAATACGGGACGAGATAAAATAATGCCAGTGGTAAGCATAAAAGCTTTAGAATCGTATCCATTTAAAAGTGTCACCAGACCAGTTACGGGTAGTAAGTTGTGTATATTGCAAATCATTCTGGGCGTGTACAAAAATAGTTATTGTTTATGTCATCAGTTACTTTAAACAGCCAGCCGCTGTTAATTCTGTGAAGTAAACAATAAATATTAGTTTGATTCAACTCATTATCCAGTGATTTTGCCCTTTTATTGAAAGGTCAAATTTTCAAAGTTTGAATTCAGATACTTTGGATGTATCAAATATCCATCTTCAAGAACAACCGCTAATGAGGATAAAGAGAAATCCGGTTTTTGCAAGATAATAAAATATACTAACTAATCAGCTTAATCCGAAAGAAATAAAAACATTGATTAATCTTCAAAAATATTAAATAAAATAACATAGTTGATGTTAAAAAGGATATTCGTATCAAAAGTCGTTTCAATCTGCAGTAATGAATAAATATATTTCACAAATGCACATTTTTCTGTATTCAAAATGTAAATATAAAAATATATTTTGACACTCTTGAAATATATTATCAAAATGTAAATATAAAAATATAGTTTGACCCTATAAAAATATATTATCACACCCCGGAACCCAATCTGATTTCAGATGGTTTGTTAGGAGGATGGTATACTCATTGTCGCATAGCGATCGGACATTTGATAGAATTAAACTATATGCCGCAAAAACTTTCAGCGCAACTTAAAAACTCCAGTACGGAAAAATAAATCGCAACGGATAGCCCGCTAAATAAGCAGCGTCAATTATATCAATTAATAAAATATTTTAAATTTCAAAAAAAAAAAATTTCTCCCCTTTAGGACCCAGACATTATATTTTCCCATTATGTTAATTAATTTACTTTAAACCAGTTTCCAATACTTACTCTTACATTTCTTGGTTAGCAAAACAGTTCTATCCATATATGCAACAAATAATAATATCAATTAATACCAAATAAATTCTAATATATTCTATAATCACTAAATTATGGTAACACAATTTAAAGAAAACAAATATATATATACTCTACGACCATCATAATTTCAAGTATGGCCAGAGAAGTAGGGTTGTAAACATCAAAATTGTTTCAATATTATTAATTAGAATTTATTCTTCATATATAGCATTAAGATACTATTTCAGTATTGAGAATATAATATACTTATGACCACAGGTTACACTCCAATAATACCAATACTCGTCTCATCTTGATACGTAAACTTTAAAGTGTATATTGTAAGCAAGGCCAAATAAGAGACACATGCATTTAGTTGTAAACAAAAAATCATTTTATGTAGAATAATTAATGGCTAGATATGGTTAAAGACTCTGATTCAGAAATAGGCCTAGAGTTCTGTATGGCTTCACTAGTTATATTCGATCATTAATCAAATGGGGATCCACACCTGTCTCTGGAAATCAATGTAACACTTTTCACCTAGTGATGATTTTTCCAGAGTACATATTTCGTAAATTTTTACTTAATGTTTCTTCATCAATTCAAATTAGTAGAGCCATCAGGGATCGAAGTCATACCTGTATTGTATTCCATGTCTTCCCACGTAGATTCTGCAGCTCCAATTCGCCCCAAACCGACAACGGGTCGAACAAGGCAAAATAAGCAGCAGTTCAATAGTATTGATAAATGCAATAATCGCTTAGTTCAGACATTTAAATCAACAAAACAATAATGCCCCAGTGGCTGGCAGGATTTTAAGGTAAAAGCAATTTGTCGATGTAGGTAAAATAGATAGTTTGAACTTAGCACTGTAGTGGTAAATTTTCCTTAGTAACTGAAATTACACGAATAAAATAATTAAGATGTTGTTTTATATAACGTATAACGTAGAATTCATGATCATGAGCTAACCGTCATTGACGAACACCAGTGCTAAAATATTCAAATGTTTTTCGTTACACGTTTTATTGGATCTATAATGGTTCCAGCATCAGCAGATAAAATTTTTCAGAAATTCTCTGTTCCGTAGACACTCAATCTGAGGTCGCCAAACAACTTCACATGGCCTTTCCTTACATCGTCGGCCAGCACTCTCTCCAGCAGTGTCCAGAGTTTATATCAAAGTGACAAGGATCGTCATGGAAACTATTTTAGTTTTGGCTAAACTTATCCGTTTAGGTTCAAACAGGTAACGGATATCATTAGAAAAGACCAGCAGCGGTGATTTATATAGTCTTTTTGCTCTTGAATGCAGAGAATCCTACTCAAGTACTGCTCAAGTCCTGATTAAGCCCCCTCTTGAGTTTGTCGATGTGGATAGACCTAGGAAATACACACCTACTTGTATAAACTTATTTGAATAAATTGCAACCTGAAATTTCTGGATGGACTGATGGGAGTTCCAAAGTCTACAGAGTCGTATAGTGCTCACTTAAAAAAAATGTTCTCACTGCATAAGGAATTTTTTTTTCCGGAGAGGAAGGGTGTTTGGTGAAGAAGTCTAGCGACCCCCACCTTTTGGTAATAAATCGAGCTTAGCCAAAGCATGTGATCTAAATCAATTCAAAAATTTCTCTTCCTTTGAAGCATCTGCACGTATATATTTATTTTATCTTTATGAACTGATTTTCTATGTTTCGCTTTAATAGATATTAAAGTGGCCATAGCTGGGAACTTTCCTTTTGTTTTCTCTTGAGTTGTTGTGTTGTTCATTTCATTTTAAAGGAACGCGTATCTGACGTCACCGGAGACAACCTATGAGTTTTTGGTTTCGATCCGCTTTCTGGAAAGAGCTCTGGGATGCTGTGAGTGAATAATGGCCAATTAATTTTAATGTGTCCATTGTTATTTTATAATTCAAATTTTTGCATTGTTTGACACCTTTTATGCCGTTTTTAATTAGTGTGGACTGAAGTTCTGAGAGAACCAGACGTTTGTAAGGCGTCACTCAGAATAATATATTAGTTCCATTTCGGAAGAAAAGGTAGACTAGTAAGCTTAAATAAATTTCGAAGTAACATCGAGTAGCTGTATTCATTCATGCATACAGTCCCTTTATTTGACAAGGTTTAATATCAAAATTGTATGGATTCGTTCTTAAAGTTTCAGGAATTGCAGTACGTGAAAACATCTTCTCCTATTGAATGGTGAAGATAATGAGCTTCGACTACATCGATTTGTTACCTCTTCTCTGTTTCCTGGAATGGCTTTACTTAAAAGTAGGCGTAATGTGCGAGTGTTTGAGTCATCAACATGCCTAATGTTTTATGCAGATGATGTGTAAAAATGCAAGTGCTGAGAATGTTTATCATTTCTATCTAATATACTCCATTTCTTTCTATTTTTCGCGCACATTATATGTTTAAAATACAGTGCAATATGAATGAAATATCATAATAAAAATATATAACTTTATTTTTCGGAAGGAAGATTTAGTATAGAAATTGCAATAGTAAATACCCAGTGATCACCAAAAAAGTATAGACTTAGATTAAAATGCAATAAATTAGAGGAGGATTTATTGAACCTGTTATATAATCGTAGATTATTTCATTTTGCGGCCCATACAAAGTTTCAACTGCATTTATTCTTCTTTCTCTGATTAAGATGCTTTAATAGAGGAACTTATATTGCCGTAATAAAGGACGCTAATTAAAGCTTTTGGTGTCCTAATTATCCATGCTTCTGAATTTCGTGTGGTGTTTTAATTAAATGATAATTGTTTAATTTATTTAGTTTAGCAGCAGATATTGTTTTAATGTTATAAACACATCTTTGCATCTTTAAATAATTTATATATATATATATATATATATATATATATATATATATATATATATATATACATACATGTATAGATTTATATATACATGTATATATCACATATATCTACATATATTAATTTAATACCATTTTTCCTTATGGTTTAAATTCCATGATGTATAATGTGTTCATTACAACAATGAACGCATTCCTGACTCATCTGTTTTAATTAATAAATATTGCAATTATATAAAACATGGAAAAACTAAGCGCAGAACATGAGGTGGTAGAAGAAAAAACTAAATCTTGAAAATTCAATTAAAAATCTAATGGTTTTTGCAAGAGGTATGGCAAAACGTGATATTATTCCCCATACTTGGATTAAAAACTCCATCTTTGGTACAAGAAATAGTTTTCTTAAAAGAATATGGGCATTCTGTATGGGTGATATTTTTAAAAATACATTTGTTCATGATTCTTCTATTATAGCAATTTTTCATGATTATATTAAATTACGTGCAGAAATATTAGAAATTCCATTACATGATAATAAACCTATCAATGTTAATACGGAATTGTTTTACCGTTAATAACATAAATAAAAAAATACGATGAAGTAAATATTTCAAGCATTTTATGAGATTATCAATGTAAATTACCTATCTATTTAAATAAAATTGAAAATCCGTCTGTCTGTCTGTCTGTCTGTCTGTCTGTTTGTCCCATCATCACGGGAGAGAACGGCTGAACCGAATTTGATGAAATTTGGTGGGTAGCCTAGAAATAGCCCCACTTAAAATTTAGTTCGTGTTTTGAGTTTCTACGTCCAGTGATTCTCGAGATATTAGTAAAAAACGAAATTTTCGTTTGTCTCATCATCACGAAAAAACGGCTGAACCGAATTTAATGAAATTTTGTGGATAGCCTTGAAATAGCCCCCCATAAATTTAGTCCAAGTTTTGAGTTTCTAAGACCAGGGGTTATCGAGATATTAATGAAAAACGGAACTTTTTCCTATGAGTTATACTCTCCAACTCCGTGGTTTATTCAAACGGAAAGGCTGAAAATCGTTTGTTTAAAACGGCGAAATGAAATAAAACTTTATTTCCGAGTTTGGTGCAGGATTTTTGCATTAATTAGTCACTATCGGAAAACACGAATTGTTTGAAACATGAATTTAAATGGAAAAATCTACCTCCGTGATTATATTTCACAAGCTTTTACTCAACGATTAAAAGTATAAAATCAAAATGGCTATTTAATTTCGCATTTTATGAGGAAGATTCTATCTTATATTATGTTGCTCGGCAACGGAATGAAATTAAATGTGATGTTAATATTTATTATTATTTTTTCTATTTGAATAATAAATAAATGGATGTAAAAATATATTTTTAAATGAAAGATATGGTTGATATTTTAATTATATAAATTGTGAACTGCGTACATCATTTTCATTTATTTTAGCAAAGAGGTTTCCAGCTCATATATTGTGTTTAGCTAATAAACTCATATATTGTGTTTACCCAATAAATTCATTTAGCCGATTGTTGAAGCAGAAAAAGAGTAGAACGGCTGTACCTTATAATACAAGTTTAGTGTTTTCATTTAGTATATACAAACGGGGTCAGAATATTTTATTCTTCAGATCTGCAAATTTAGAGCTACGAGTTTAGCGGAATATCTCTAAATAACTTGGTAACTTTTCTTAAACTTTACCAAATTAGCGGAAATGTTTCCAAATTTATAAAAATGACGCAAATCAATGATTTGTTTTTTAAGAATAGATTACTGAAATGATGTTTCGGTAGCATTTGTTGGACAGTCCATCCATCCTACTCAGTAACACATTTAACGAATTTTTTTAATATCACCAAATTGATAAAAATATTTGTGAGTCCATAAAAATATCATAGAATTGATAAAATTGCGCTTAATAAATGAAAATAATTGTGTTTTGTTAGGGGATAGTATTGTGATGATGTTTCGTCAATTTGTCGCAAAATGGGACTATCTGTTCTACAGTCTCACTTGGCGATAAATTTGAGGATTTTTTAAGTTATCGCTAAATTGACTAAAATGTCGGCAAATCTTCCATGGAGGTCGCATTATTCAGATGATATGATTTCCATCAATTTATTTGAAGCAAATGATATCATGTCGCTTAGCAACGGATCCAATGTGTTATGCGACATACGATTTTATATTAAATCTTTTCCGATTTGAAAAATAAAGATATGCATATAAAATAAATTTCATTGACATTGCATTTTGACTGGATAATATCAATTACGGTCTTCAGGTTTAAACATTATTATTATTGATATTTTCGGGGACTTTTGTTTCAGGGATTATTGATATTTTCAAGTTATTATGACATTGTTTTATTATGACGAAAATTGTTGAAACTCATATATAGTACGTTGTACGTAATCTTCTACAAATGCATTATATCTTCTAATCTACGAGAATATAAGTAGTACAGGTATATTGGCATATATTTAGATATATAGTGGCATATATTGGAATCAATTACGATCTTCTGGTAAAAGATTACGGGGATTATTGATATTTTCAATTTATTACGTCATCTCCTTTATTCTGGCAAATATTTTTGAGACTCATATTGTAATACGGGTAATCTTCTACAAACACACTGGCATATTTTCTAATCTACGACAATAAAAATAGTACGGGGTTGCATATAATGATTAAATTCCTTTTATTTTCGTAAATTTGCTTACAAAAGGGGTCTGGATGTTTTATTCTTCAGATCTGCCCGTGAAGATAATTCTGCATAGTGAGAACAGATATTCTTAAACTTCTCTTTATGAGCAATAAATTTAATATTTTAACAGAATTTGCACATGATTGCGAATTATAAGTTTCTTTATATTATATACTCCGTACGAAGAACGGGTATGCTGCTAGTCTATATAAATAAAATTGAAAATCTGTCTGTCTGTCTGTCTGTCTGTTTGTCCTATCATCACGGGAGAACGGCTGAACCGAATTTGATGAAATTTTGTGGGCAGCCTAGAAATAACCCTACTTAAAATCTAGTCTGTGTTTTGAGTTTTTAGGTGTAGTGGTTCTCGAGATATTAGTAAAAAACGGAATTTTCGCTTGCCTCATCGTCACGGAGAAACGGATGAATCGAATTGAATGAAATTTTGTGTATAGCCTTGAAATAGCCCCCTACAAATTTTGTCCAAGTTTCGAGTTTCTAAGACTAGGGGTTGTCGAGATATTAATGAAAAACGGAACATTTTCCTAAGAGTTCTACTCTCCAACTCCGTGGTTTATCCAAACAGAAATGGTGAAAATCGTTTGTTTAAAACGTGAAAATGAAATAAAACTTTATTGCCGAGTTTGGTGCAGGATTTTTACATTAATAAGTCACTATCGGAAAACATGAATTGTTTAAAGCATGAATTTAAATGGAAAAATCTACCTTCATGGGTTATCTTTCACAAGCTTTTACTCAACGATGAAAAGTATAAAGAAATCAAAATAGCTATTTAATTTCGCATTTTATGAGGAAGATTCTATCTTATATCATGTTGCTTGGCAACGGAATGAAATTAAATGTGTTGTTAATATTTATTGTTATTTTTTCCATTTGAATAATAAATAAATGGATGTAAAAATATATTTTATAATTGAACGGTTTGGTTGTTCTTTTAATTATATAAATTGCAGACTGCGTACATCACTTTAATTTATTTTAGCAAAGAGGTTCCAAGCTTATATATTGTGTTTAACTAATAAACTCATATATTGTGTTTACCCAATAAATGCATTTAGCCTATTGTTGAAACAGAAAATAGTAGAACGGGTGTATTTTATACTATTTTAGTGTTTTCATTTAGTATATACAAACGGGATCAGGATATTTCATGCCTCAGATCTGCAAATTCAGAGCTACGAATTTGGCGGAATATCGCTAATTTGGTAACTTTTCGTAAACTTTGCGAAATTAGCGGAAATGTCTCCAAATTTATAAAAATGACGTAAATCAATGAAATTAAATTTGTTTTTTAGAACAGAGTACTGAAATGATGTTTCGGTAGCATTTGTCGGTCAGTCCATCCATCCTACTTAGTAACACATTTAACGAATTTTTTTAATAGCACCAAATTGATAAAAAAATATTTGTAAATCCATAAAAATATCATGGATATCATAAATTTGAGTTTAATAAATGAAATTATTTGTGTTTTATTAGTTGATATTATTGTGATGATGTTTCGTCAATTTGTCGCAAAATGGGACTATCAGTTCTACAGTCCCACTTGGCGATAAAATTGGCGATTTTTTAAGTTATCGCTTAATTGACAAAAATGTCGCCAAACCTTCCATGGAGATAGCATTATTCAGAAGATATGATTTCCATCAATGTATATGAAGCAAATGATATCATGTCGCTTAGCAACGGATCCAAAGTGTTACGTGCCATACGATTTTTATTAAATCCTTTCCGATTTGAATAATAAACATATGTATCTATATAAATAAAATTGAAAATCTGTCTGTCTGTCTGTCTGTTTGTCCCATCATCACGGGAGAACGGCTGAACCGAATTTGATGAAATTTTGTGGGTAGCCTAGAAATAGCCCCACTTAAAATTTAGTCTATGGTTGGAATTTTTACGACCAGTGGTTCTCGAGATATTAGTAAAAAACGAAACTTTCGTTTGTCTCATCATCACGAGAGAACGGCTGAACCGAATTTAATGAAATTTTGTGGGTGGCCTTAAAATAGCTCCCCATAAATTTTGCCCAAGTTTCGAGTTTCTAAGACCAGGGGTTGTCGAGATATTAATGAAAAACGGAACTTTTTTTATAGGATTTCTACTCTCCAACTCCGTGGTTTATGCAAACGGAAAGGATAAAATCGTTTGTTTAAAGCGTCAAAGGGAATTAAAACTTTATTTTTGGGTTTGATGCAGGATTTTTGCATTAAATAGTCACTATCTGAAAGCATGAATTGTTTGAAACATGAATTTAAATGGAAAAATCTACCTCCGTGTTTTATATTTCACAAGCTTTTACTCAACGATTAGAAGTATAAAGAAATTAAAATGGTCATTTCGCATTTTATGAGGAAGATTCTGTCTTATATCATGTTTCTCGGCAAAGGAATGGAATTAAATGTGTTTGTTAATGATTATTATTATTTTTTCGATTTGAATAATAAATAAATGGATATTAAAATATATCTTATAAATGAACGGTTTGATTTTTTATAATTATATTAATTGCGAACTGCATACATCACTTTCATGTATTTTAGCAAAGAGGTTTTAAGCTTATATATTGTGTTTAGCTAATAAACTCATATTCTGTTACCCAATAAATTCATTTATCCAATTGGTTAAACAGAAAAAGAGTAGAATGGGTATATCTTCTAATAATATTTTAGTGTTTTCATTTAGTATATACAAACTGGATCGCGATATTTTATTCAGATTTGCGAATTTAGAGCTACGAATTTGGATGGATATCGCTAACTTGGCAAATTTCTTAAATGTTGCCAAATTGATTGAAATGTCCCCAAATTGATAAAAATGACGTAAATCAATGAATTTTATTTTGTTTTGTTAAAAGAAAGTACTGAAATAGTGTTTCGTTAGCATTTGTCTGTCAGTCCAACCGCCCTACTTAGTAACCCATTTAGCGAATTTTCAAAATGTCACCAAATTGATATAATATTTATAAATCCATAAAAATATTTTGAAATTGATAAATTGCCCTAAATAAACGAAATTGTGTTTTTTTTAGGGGATAATGTTTTGATGATGGTTCGTCAATTTATCGCCAAGTGGGACTGTCAGTTCTACAGTCCTACTTGGCGATAAATTTGGCGATTTTTTAAAATGTCGCCAAACCTTCATTAGTGATATTCAGACGATATTTTGACCACCAATTTATTTGAAGCAAATCATAACATGTCGCTTAACAACGGATTTAAATTTAATGTGTTTATGAGGAAGAAGATTTTTATTAAATCTTTTCCGATTTTAATGATGAAGATATGTATATAAAATAAATTTCATTGCCATCGTATTTTTGACTGGATAATATCAATTACGATCTTCATGTTTAAACATTATTATTATTGATGTTTTCGGGGATTATTGATTCAGAGATTATTGATATTTACAATTTCTTATGGCATTGTTTTATTGCAGCAAAAATTGGTGAAACTCATATATTGTACGTTGTGCGAGTAATCTTCTACAAATGCACGAGTATATCTTCTAATGTAAGAGAATATAAGTAGTACATGTATATTGGCACATATTGGAATCAAGCCTTCCGGTATGAAGATTACGGGGATTATTGATATTTTTAATTTATGAAGTAATCTGTTATATATTGGCAAAAATTTTTCAAACTAAATATTATAATGCGGCTATTCTTTTACTAACACTAGGACATATCTTCTAATCTATGACATTATAAGTAGTACGGGTTTATCTTCCCATATAATTTTAGCACTTTCATTTGGGCACATATTGGAATTAATTACTGCCTACTGGTTTAAAGATTACGGATTTATTGATATTTTCAATTTATATATGTAAACTACTAATACAGGTTACATCTTCTAATATTCGCGTATATAAGTAGTACGGGTCCCATACAATACGCTATTATTTTGCATATATTAATTCAATTTCATACTTTTTATAAATTTGCTTACAAAAAAGGCCAGGATATTTTATTCTTCAGATCTACCCGCGAAGATAATTTTGTATAGTGAGAACAGAGATCCTTAGGTTTCTTTTTAGGAGCATTGTATTAAATATTTTAACAGAATATTTTGATTAAGCATGTCATTTAGTATACTATAGGAATTTGCAATTGATTGTGAAATTTAAGTTTATTTATATTATATACTCCGTACGAAGAACGGGCATGCTGCTAGTCTATATAAATAAAATTGAAAATCTGTCTGTCTGTCTGTCTGTCTGTCTGTCTGTCTGTCTGTTTGTCCCATCATCACGGGAGAACGGCTGAACTGAATTTGATGAAATTTTGTGGGTAGCCTAAAAATAGCCCCACTTAAAATTTAGTCCATGTTTGGAGTTTCCATAACCAGTGGTTCTCGAGATATTAGTGAAAAATGAATATTTCGTTTGTCTCATCATCACGAAAGAACGGCTGAATCGAATTTAATGAAATTTTGTGAGTAGCCTTAAAATAGACCCCCATAAATTTTGGCCAAGTTTCGAGTTTCTAATACCAGTGGTTGTCGAGATATTAATGAAAACCGGAACTTTTTTTTAGGAGATCTACTCTCCAACTCCGTGGTTTATCCAAACGGAAAGGATGAAAATCGTTTGTTTAAAACGTCAACGTGAATTAAAACTACATTTCTGAGCTTAGTGCAGGATTTTTGCATTAATTAGTCACTATCTGAAAGCATGAATTGCTTGAAACATGAATTTAAAGGGGAAATCTAACTCCATGGTCAAGCATTTACTAAACAATGGAAAGTATAAAGAAATCAAAATGGTTATTATTTTTGCATTTTATGGGGAAGAGATCAAAATGGTTATTTAATTTCGCAGTTTATGAGGAAGAATCTTTATTATATTATGTTGCTCAGCAACGCAATTAAATTAAATGTGTTTCTTAATATTTGTTCTTATTTTTTCTATTTGAATAATAAATAAATAGATGTAAAAATATATTTTGTAAATGAACGGTTTGATTTTTCTTTTAATTATATTAATTACGGACTGCGTACATCACTTTCATTTGACAAAGAGTTTTTAAGCTTTTATATTGTGTTTAGCTAATAAACTCATATAGTGTTTACCAATAAATTCATTTATCCGATTTTGAAACAGAAAAAGAGTAGAAAGGATATATCATCTAATACAATTTTAGTGTTTGCATTTAGTATATATAAACGGGATCAGGATGTTTTATTCTTCAGATCTGCAATTTCAGAGCTACGAATTTGGCGGAATATCGCTAACTTGGCAACTTTTCTTAAACTTTGCCAAATTGACGGAAATATCGCCAAATTGCTAAAAACGACGCAAATCAATGAAATTAAATTAGTTTTTTTAGAAGACAGTACTGAAATGATGTTTCGGTAGCATTTGTGGGTCAGTCTATCCATACTACTTAGTAACACATTTATCGAATTTTAAAAATATCACCAAATTGATAAAAATGTTTGTAAATCTATAAAAATGTCATGAAATTGATAAAATTGCGCTTAATAAATGAAATTAATTGTGTTTTGTTAGGGGATAATATTATGATGATGTTTCGTCAATTTGTCGCAAAATGGGAGTTTTACAGTCCCATTTGGCGATAAATTTGGCGATTTTTTAAGTTATCGCTAAATTGAAGAAAATATCGCCAAACCTTTCATGGAGATAGCATTATTCAGACGATATGATGTGCATCAATTTATTTGAAGCAACTGATATCATGTCGTTTAGCAATGGATCCAATGTGTTATGTGGCATACGATTTTAATTAAATCTTTTCCGATTTGAATAATAAAGATATGTATATAAAATAAATTTCATTGGCATTGCATTTTTGACTGGATAATATCGATTACGGTCTTCAGGTTACGCTATATTATTATTGATATTTTCGGGGATTATTGATTCAGGGATTATTGATATTTTCAAATTATTATACCATTGTTTTATTATGACAAAAATTGTTGAAACTCACATCTTGTACGTTGTGCGAGTAATCTTCTATAAATGCACGTGTTATCTTCTAATCTACGAGAATATAAGTAGTACAGGTTTATAGGCATATATTTTGATATACTATATTGGCATATATTGGAATCAATTACGACCTTCTGGTATAAAGATTACGGGGATAATTGAAATTTTCAATTTATAATGTCATCTGTTTTATTTCGGCAAAGATTTTTTAGACTCATATTGTAATAAGGGTAATCTTCTACTAACATACAGGCATATTTTCTAATCTGCGACAATATAAGTAGTATGGGGATATATATATATATATATATATATATATATATATATATATATATTCCCATATAATTTTTGTGCTTTCATTCTGGCATATATTGGAATCAATTACGGATTTATTGATATTTTCAATTTATATATGTTATCTACTAATACAGGTTATATCTTCTAATATTCGCGTATATAAGTAGTACGGGTCCTATACAATTTTAATGCTTTCATTTTGCATATATTGATTCAATTCCTTTTTTTTGTAAATTTGCTTTCGAAAGGGGCCAGGATGTTTTATTCTTTGGATCTGCCCGTGACGATAATTTTGCATGATGAGAACAGATATTCATAAACTTCTCTTTAAGAGCAATAAATTTAATATTTTAACATAATTTGCATATGATTCTGAATTATAAGTTTCTTTATATTTTATACTCCGTACGAAGAACGGGTATGCTGCTAGTATAAAATAAATTTCATTGTGCATTTTTGACTGGATAATATCAATTACGGTCATCAGGTTTAAACATTATTATCATTGATATTTTCGGAGACTGTTGATTCAGGGATTATTGATATTTTCAAGTTATTATGCCATTGTTTATTTATGACGAAAATTGTTGAAACTCATATATAGTACGTTGTACGACTAATCTTCTACAAATGCATGGATATATCTTCTAATCTACGAGAATATAAGTTGTACAGCTATATTGGCATATATATTGATATATATTGGCATATATTGGAATCAATTACGACTTTCTGGTATAAAGGTTTCGGGGATTATTGATATTTTCATTTTATTACGTCATCTCTTTTATTTTGGCAAATATTTTTGAGACTCGTATTGTAATAGGGGTAATCTTCTACTAACACACTGGCATATTTTCTAATCTGCGACAATATAAGTAGTATGGTGTTGCATATATTGATTCAATTACATTTTTTTGTAAACTTGCTTACAAAAGGGACCAGGATGTTTTATTCTTCAGATCTGCCCGTGAAGATAATTTTGCATAGTGAGAGCAGATATTCTTAAACTTCTCTTTAGCAGCAATAAATTTAATATTTTAACAGAATTTGCACATGATTGCGAACTATAAGTTTCTTTATATTATATATTCAGTACGAAGAACGGGTATGCTGCTGGTCTATATAAATAAAATTGAAAGTCTGTCTGTCTGTTTGTCCCATCGTCACGGGAGAACGGCTGAACCGAATTCGATGAAATTTTGTGGATAGCCTGAAAAGAGTCCCGCTTAAAATTTAGTCTATGTTTGGAGTTTCTACGATTAGTGGTTCTCGAGATATTAGTGAAAAACAAAATTCTCGTTTGTCTCATCATCACGGGAAAACGGCTGAACCGAATTTTATGAAATTTTGTAGATGGCCTTGAAATAGCCCCCCATACATTTAGCCCAAGTTTGAAGTATCTAAGATCAGTAGTTGTTGAGATATTGATGAAAAACCAAACTTTTTCCTAGGGGTTCTACTCTCTAACTCTGGTTTATCTAAATGAAAAGCTTGAAAATCGTTTGAAAGTGAATTAAAACTGAATCTCTGCTTTTTATGGGAGATTTTTTGCGCTAATTAGTCACTTTCTAAAAACATGAATTGTTAGAAACATGATTTGAATGGGAAATCTATCTCCATGTTTTATTCTTCACAAGCTTTTACTGAACAATGAAAAGTAAAAAGAAATCAAAATTATTATTTAATTTCGCAGTTTATGAGGAAGATTCTATCTTATATCATGTTGCACAAAAACGCAATTAAATGAAATCTGTCTGTTAATTTTAAATAGTATTTTTTCGATTTGAATAATAAATAAATGGATATAAAATATATTTTAGAAAAGAACGGTTTGATCTTTCTTATAGCATTTTTGACTGGATAATATCTATTACGTTCTTCAGGTTTAAACGCTATTATTATTGTTATTTTTGGGGATTATTGATTCAGGGATTATTGGTATTTTCAAGTTATTATGCCATTGTTTTATTATGACAAAAATTATTTAAACTCATATATTGTACGTTGTACGAGTAATATTCTACAAATACACGGCATATCTTCGAATCTACGAGAATCTAAGTAGTACAGGAATATTGGCATATGTTTTGATATATATTGGCGTATATTGGAATTAATTACGACCTCCTGATATAAAGAGTATGGGGATTACTGATATTTTCAATTTAGTACGTCAACTCTTTTATTTTGGCAAATATTTTTGAGAATTACATTATAATACGGGTAATCTTCTACTAACACACTACCATATTTTCTAATCTCCGACAATATAAGTAGTACGGGGTTGCATATATTGATTCAATTTCTTTTTTTGTAAATGTTCTTACAAAATGGGCCAGAATGTTTTATTCTCCAGATCTGCCAGTGAAGATAATTTTGCATAGTGAGGACAGATATTTTTCAACTTCTCTTTAGGAACAATAAATTAATTATTTTTAAAATAATTTGCACATGATAGCGAATTATAAGTTTCTTTATATTATATACTCCGTACGAAGAACGGGTTTGCAGCTGGTCAACAATATGAACGTGAAAATAGCATATAAATATAAAAAACTTCTTTGCAGAAGTCTGTTGAACTACAATATGGTTTGCAGAAGGATTATGGACACTGATCAACCATGTAAATGTCATGAATATTCAACTTTTGTGGACAAGAATTTTAAACACGTCATAAGTGGAAATCTTGAGCTTTTAAGCGGATCGGATCTGAGGTCTATTTTCGAACATGGTTCCAAAAACCGTTTCCATGTTTATTTATCTATTCGCGAATCTGTCGAAGTGGATATTGATGCGTTTACTTACAAAATAGCAGTGAAATACAGCATTTTTGTTGAATGATTTTATAAAAAAAAATCTGATGTGGGCAACACATGATTTTCCTTATATAATGAAATGAATTTACTACTTTTACAGAAAATAAAATAGGTTATTCTTAGATACTAATATTCCTTCCAAGATATTGAGTTTTCGACAATTAGTCGTCATTTTCATTGATTTAGCGTCATTTTTATCCATTTGGAGAGATTTTCGCTAATTTGGCAACATTTCAAAAGTCGCCAAGTTGGCGATATTCCGACAAATTCGTCGCCAAAATCTCGCCAAGCGTTATGGACGAAGAAATAAGTTATTCTTACAGCAGATAAATGATTATTGGCTTTCAAATACAAAAGTATTACTCAAAGTATCTTTTTTCATGAATGGAACGAGCGAGATCCACGAGAATGATGTCACCCAATTTATCGCATGGTATTACATATGAAAAGTGAACATGTTTCTCTATAGGAAACATTTTTTTTTTACATTTTGTATGACTTTTTGATAATTTTTTTGAAAAATATGCAATATCTCGAGAACGGTTCATGATAGCATTCTAAAATTTATGCCAATCGTTTTGTATTGAAAAATTACATAAAAAATGTCTATTTGCGCAACTTTATTAGCGGTTTTGATTTTTGACGATTTTTTCAAAATTTCATTCTAAAATTTAGGGGGTTCTGAACATTCGATTGCGTATAAAAGCAATAGGCTTCCAGTGTTTACGAATTGGGATTTTTGTACCAAATTTGGTTCGAATCGGTCCATTCGCTCGTCAGTTATCGTCTCCACAGACTCACTGACACACACACACACACTCTCACACACACATACATAACTCCAAAAATGTTTGATTCGTGATCAGGGATGCTTGAAACGTGCTCTGCCGTCGAAAACACAAGTCATGACTCATCTTTATCGATAAAGTATCTTCCAGATTGATTTTTAAAATTTTAGCTCTTAATTTAATGTAATCCAAAATTACATCCAACTTTTCAACTGCTAGTCCATTTGCATTACTGAACTCAACGCTATTACAATGTTTCCAAATCCGTTTGATAAAATGACTTCTAATACCAAAAACCAAGTTCTTAATCCAATTATTTGATAAATCGTGATTGTTACTGTGTTTCTTAGCAAATTCCATTATATTGTTTCCAGTGGTATCAAAATTGATTTTTTGTTTCCACCGCCTCTAAATTTACCTGTAGGTTTATGTGATACATTATCCTTATGTTTAATATAACAATGATCTATGACAATTTCAGAATTGTATTTTTTTATATGATCACTATTGTAATTAATGCTAAATCTTACGGAATGTATACTTACGGAATTAATTGCATACAGTATGACATAAGCGTTCATGAACTCAATTTCATTTCATCCACTAAAGAAGATAAAGTACTTGAGGAGGAGCTATGCCTCTAATGAATTAATTTATTAAAAATTTAACTGGGTCAATTTTTAACTATTTCGGCGCTAAATTCCATATATCGATAAACAAAATGCAACTTATAAAAAGTTTCAGTTAAAATTTTTACGAATGCCAATTCCCCTGTCTTTGACAGGCTTACCTACCAGTAGAAAATATATTTTCAATCACGAATAAATACAACTCAATGAAAGGAAATAATGGTCACAATTGATAGGGTTTTCTGACTATATCCCATTAAATGTCAGGTTTTCCTGTAGTAAATCACAATTAACAAATGTGAAACTCAACTGCATCGTTATCGAATAAAAAACCACACTACGTACAAAATAAAATAATTATAATTCCCATTGATTAGACGAATAGATGTAGGGGACAAACCTTAGGCTGTAAAATTACTTTGATTTCGAATCACTGTTATATTAATTCATAGGAGATGAAATTTAAACACAAAAATGCCCCTGGACTAATTATAACTTATTTAGAAAGTTAAAAGTAATTGATCACGTATATTAGAAGGTGCGTTGCATTGATAGATACTTTAGAATTTTCAGTTATATATATTAGAACGGTACAAAACTTTAACACAGTTTAATTCATAAAGTTATAAACGACTGTGTCAGAATAACTGTGTGTGTGTGTGCGTGAAAGATATATATATATATATATATATATATATATATATATATATATATATATATATATATATATATATATATATACATATATATATATATATATATATATATATATATATATATATATATATATATATATGTATATATATACATATATATATATATATATAATATATATATATATATAAATAAATAAATATGTATAAATGAGTGAAAGATACAAAATTCCAGAAAATCACACGAATAAGGCGCTATGCTGCACTACAATGTGGATTTTAATATCATACCAGAAAAGTATAAAAATGAAAGAAAGCAATATATCAAAGATTGGCCGGGGGGGGGGGTTGTGAGCCCCACTCCCCGGTTAAGCCAGCTTGCGTCTAGACAACACTCCCGGTAGCCGATATATTGCACAAAGATGAATACCGAAGTATCAAAATTTCAAAAGGATTTTAAAAAGGATTCCAAAAAAAAAAAGAATTTTAAAAAGTAGGTTACAGATCATGTACCATCTTTACACATGTTTACAGTACCATCTTTACACATGTTAATAATGAGTACATTCTTATATAATAGATAATGTCTAGCAGATGTATTGGTGCTGGATTCGTCATGGGGGATAGTGGTTATGGTATGGTATCTGCTTTGATCATTAAAATCTATATGTTTGGATTCTGATTGCCTTTAGTTTAGTGAGAGTAGATATAGTACAGTTTTTTAAATACGTGTCTTCTGGATACTCCACACTTACATGATCTGTAACCTACTTTTTAAAATTATTTTTTTTTTTGGAATCTTTTTTAGAATCCTTTTGAAATTTTGATACTTCGGTATTCATCTTTGTGCAATATATCGGCTACCGGGAGTGTTGTCTAGACGCAAGCTGGCTTAACCGGGGAGTGGGGGTCACAACCCCCCCCCCGGCCAATCTTTGATATATTGCTTTCTTTCATTTTTATACTTTTCTGGTATGATATATATATATATATATATATATATATATATATATATATATATAATATATATATATATATATATATATATATATATATATATATATATATATATATATATATATATATATATATATATATATATATATATATATATATATATATATATATATATATAATATATATATATATATATATATATATATATATATATATATATATATATATATATATATAATATATATATATATATATATATATATATATATATATATATATATATATATATATATATATATATATATATATATATATATATATATATATATATATATATATATAATATGAAAATACGGTGAAATAAAATATTATAAATTTATCAGAACTCATACTTAAAAGGCGCAAAGCTGCACTAAAAAGAGGATTAAAAATATTTTCAAAATGAAAAGAGGTATGGATGGAAGCAATGTACCAAAAGATGGCCGGGGGAGTTGTGACCCCCTCACCCCGGTTAAGCATACTTTGCGTCGCGACAACACTCCCGGAGAGCCGGTACATTGCAAAAAAAGAATACGAATGTATCAAGTTTTAAGATGAAAACCATACACAAAACAAATATAAGAGAAAATTGTTGAGATCCAGCCATATCAAATATCACTAACATTAAATGTTTGAAATAAGTTCACGAGTATAAATGAGCAAAATTACATAGCTTCTACTTAAAGAAGACTTTAAATATTGACACTTAATAGGACAATAATAACAAATTCTATCTCTAAAACCATTTTACCTCAATGACAGTTATCACTATCATACATGTAGGTGTACATCATGTATACCGTATTATACCAGATGAAGCAAATCTTCCATATCGTATTACACAATAGACCCTATACAAGAGGTCCTATATCAGCTATCACTACGTTTTACCTGTGACTATCCAGTATGTATATTGCCATCAGTTTTATTTAAATATAAACGATAACAATCGGTTACAGTTATTTTATAAAATTTGTAGATAATGTTACATAAAAAATACTTAGGAAAACCTTGTGAGATGGTGTTTTGTAGGAAACGAAAGTCGCATAAATATCGATCTTCCTTTTTACTGTTTATTCTCTGACTACGCATTAATTGCCCCAGTATTATATTTCTAAAGACATTTTTGTGCATACATGAGTTTCAGTTTATGATATAATTGATTTTGAAGTGGAAGTCGTTGCGTTTATCGTACAAACAGAAACCAGTAGAACCACCTGGTTGTTGGTATATTGTTAGATCCAGAAAATTTAGACTTTTGTTGATATTGTATGGTGTTTCAGTAAGTTTTAAATGCAGAGGATAGAAAGTAAAATCCATCTTATATGTTTCACTTGGATACGCTATTTTGTACATCTACATGTATGATAGTGATAACTGTCATTGAGGCAAAATGGTTTTAGAGATATAATTTGCTATTATTGTCCTATTAAGTGTCAATATTTAAAGTCTTCTTTAAGTAGAAGCTATGTAATTTTGCTCATTTATACTCGTGAACTTATTTCAAACATTTCATGTTAGTGATATTTGATATGGCTGGATCTCAACAATTTTCTCTTATATTTGTTTTGTGTATGGTTTTCATCTTAAAACTTGATACATTCGTATTCTTTTTTTGCAATGTACCGGCTCTCCGGGAGTGTTGTCGCGACGCAAAGTATGCTTAACCGGGGTGAGGGGGTCACAACCCCCCCCCCCCCGGCCATCTTTTGGTACATTGCTTCCATCCATACCTCTTTTCATTTTGAAAAAAAAAATATATATATATATATATAATATGTATATTCATATTATACATATATATATAATTGAAGATTTTTTATGATTACTTGTAATATATACCCTAGAAATACCAAAGTAAATAGCTTGTAAACTGAAGGTAAAGGTGAAAATTTGCAAAACGGAAACCAAATGTAGCACGATGAGCAAGGCCTTTTCTAGCTCCCATGAAGTTTGGAAATGGAATAAATGGAATAAAGTGAATATAAATGGAATATGATGAACATGAAAAGCATTTCTGAAACCCTGTACGTTAAGAAGGGCCATACATTTTTCATTAATGCTGATTCTACGTTTCTGTGTACACAACTGTAAAATGTATTACAGAAATAATGTACATGACTCGACGTAGAAGAAAATACAAAGTGGATCAAATACACAAAAAAAAAATCAATCATAAATATAATATTATTTTTCACCAGCTAGTGGCTAATGATTTAAATGAGGATACAAAGTAATATAAATATAAAGTATTATCAAATGAATATAATGAAAATAAAATGATATATATCTACCCCTTGTACTGTGGGATTACTGAAAAAGCATGTATTCCCAATCATCTCAGAACAGGTTACAGTGAATTTTGAGTTACTGACTAAACAATTTTTCGCAAAGCAGGTTAAAGTTAATTATACGAAGTGTTTAACTGTTAGAAGACATGGAGATGATGAATTATTTAGAAATGCTAAGGTATGATCTGTCAATATGTTGCTGTAATTGTTGCAAGTTTTTGAATTTAAATTTAAAATGTGTTTTAATAAAAGAAAAAATAAGGTTGGCGGTTAGTTATTTTTGATAACGGTGTTGATGAATTTATGAAGATGTTCTTTGTAGTAACATGGAATGCTTAACAGTTGCATTCTTAATAACTGGTTATTAATAATATTTCTATATATAGATTGGATATTATTGATATATTGATATATTGATATTATATTTTGATTGATTGTATATTGAAAGGTTGATATATATTGATTATTGATATATTGATATATATTGATATTGATATATATGATATATAAGATAATATATTGATAGATTGGAAGAGAAATGTTGAAGTTCATTTACTTTGAAGTTATAAGTTTCTGTTATGTTATAGATTTTAAATTTTATTGTATATGCATTTTTAATTGTTAAACTGACGTCTAGAAAATTGATCCAGTATTAAACCAGATTATATATATATATATATATATATATATATATATATATATATATATATATATATATATATATATATATATATATATATATATATATATATATATGTATATATACAAAATAATTATAATTTTCGTTTTTCGCACTTATACAGTGAGTTGAAACATAACTGAAAGAAATTATCATCATTTACTGCGCGGTTCAGGGAATATGAAGATTAGATGCTTATATTTAAATTTTATTTATACATTAGTTGTGCAAACGATTTAAAATTTCACATCTAAATTTCATAAATTAGTTCTTTATCATAATTTTTCTTATTTGTGACAAAAACGTTTGTGACAAACGATTTAAAATTTCACATCTAAATTCCATAAATTGATTCTTTATCATAAATTTCCTTATATGTGAATTTTATTGGTATAGTACCAAACATAACTTTGATTTTTGAAAATTCCGTAACCAACTTCCACGTTATCTTATTTTCCTCAAAGTTCATTGTTTCATTACGCCTAAAACAATTATTTTTTCTGTAAATAACAAGTCTAAAATCCATTTGAAAGACAGTCCTATATCGTACTTATTCTATAATTTCATCTTTGAGCCAATCAATTTGGGGTAGAGTTTTATAGCTAATTAAAGCGAAGTTAGAGAAGATACTTAAACCGTACTTGTTACAGATATTTATGAGTTAATTGCGTTTCCTGCTGCCCTACAATGTTCCCGACCGCTTTCAGTCTTCCCCCACTAAGGAAGAATCTTTAATAGAGGCAGTACTACAGATCTAATGGAGGAAGTTAATTAATGCTTTGGTATCCATATTATCTGTTCACCTTACTATAATGGTGTTCTTGATTAGAATGCTAGACATAATTAAGCCGTAAGATAAGCAGATAAGTTGATTCTTAGAAATAATTGAAACAAAGAATGTAATTAAGGAAAATTGGTGCAAAATTTATAATTCCTTAAAACATTGACTTGGTTTTCATATAATTTAGGGTATATCGTGCAAAATCTACATTTCTTTGAAACTCTATGTTGATTTTCCAAGAATTAAAGAAAATTCTTGCAAAAATATAGTATAATTCCGAAAAATTCTGGGTTGATTTTCGAAGAATTGAAGAAATACCTTGCAAAACATATAACTCCATAAAACTCTGGGCTTATTGTTATAGATTTCAGGATAATTTGAGTATATATAGTTACTTAAAGCACACGCTGGATTGTAATGGAATTAAGGGTAAATCGTAAAAAATATGTAATTCATTAAAGCGTATGGTTGATTGTCATGGAAATAAGGATCATTCGAGCAAAATATATAATTTTGCTCGAAAAAGACGCTATGTCGGTTGTCATGGAATTAAGTAGAGTAACTTTATTTTATAAAATTTATGATATAAATTTATTACTTATCAGTATTATGTGTTATGCACGACCCGTAGTGCTGTTAAAAATATTATTATGTGCCGCAGCTGAATTTTCAGAAAATGAATTCTTGCTACGCGTACATTTTGATCGTTTGGTATTGCTTGAAATGAAGATCTTGGCTAAGCCTATGTTTTTACCGCTATTAAAAAGTAGATACCTGTGATTTCCCACTACTACACCTGTGATTTCCCATTTGTTGGACAGGGGATATCTGCTAAGCCTATGAGCAAATAAAATGCTTTTTTGTGCTGAATCTTGTTTTTAATATATACTCTAAGTATTTTCAATTTTTCCTATAACACTGCTTATGCCTCTGCGTCATAATGATCTGGGGGTATTAATGACGGTTATGACAAGCGTAATAAATAAAATAAAAAACAACAACTTCCATTGGTGCGAAAATAATTATCTTAACTCTTCAGTGCTCTAAAGCAAGCTAATAACATGGAATACCAACTATGTAATGAAAAAAATACTTGAACAATAGCGGTAGTAAATAACAAGTAATCATGTGCAAAAACTGAACAGAAAACAAATGAGATAAGATAATGCTGCAACTAAAGTATTCATCATTTGATTTAAATTTAAGTTTATTCATACAGAAGATAGAAACCCATAAGATTAAACTACGATTTATCTACATTTTATCACTCTATTTTAGCATAAATTAGCTTTTTGATAATTATATTTTGTTGTTTCAAATATCGTTTTGCAATTTTTTTGCATTGTAATTATTTGTTATGTCATTTGATAAAAAATGCTCTAACACATAAATGTTTGGATGGCAATAAATAGTCCCTGGAAATAAATCTGACCTCATGAAACATTTCAAAAGATGTTTTGTTCTTCACCTTACCGCCGAACAACGGGAATTAAAAACCTGTATCAGTCTGTTATAATGCCATGTAGCTTAGTCGATTTTCATGTTTTCATGTTTTTTTTAAGATTTGTCCATGTAAAGATCAGTTCTAAAGGAGATCAGTTCTGAAAAGTAACACGGAAATGGAATACTTAGTGAACCGTTTACATCATCCGTAATTTGGTGCTAAATTTATGTCAGTCATAATCTAAGCTCTAGCTATAGCTATTATTGATAAATAAATGTTTAAAGAAATATTTCTGAAAAGGAACAGGAAAAGGGCAGGAAATAAAAATTATTAGTAAAAATCTGTACTTCATCCAGAAATACTGAAACCATATCAGATATTGTGGAGCACAAAAAAGAAACTTAAAGCCGGAATTTTAGATTATTAAATTATAAATAATTAACATGGCCGTATTTATCGTATCGTGAAATGTTATAATACATTGCGTTGTGTGCTGCTGATAACCCTCCAATTTTATCTTTAGCACGAGTTCTGTAAAAGAATATATTTATTAACATATACTACTCCATTAATTGCACCATTGTTATCTTTTCAATAAAATCATTTATTAACAACATTTGATTAATTTTTAAATTCATTACACAATTTGCATATTTTATTTGCGAAGGAGAGAGCAAGTGTCAGACCATGGCTTAAAAATGCCTAAAATGTATTTAAGACTTTCAACAATTATAATGGACACATACCTTCACTTTCGGCTTTGGTCATAGACAACAATTCTTGCATCAGGATATCGTATTGACCGTAACTGTACATGTTTGGCTCTAACTCGTACTGATAATTGTACTGCAATTGATATAGCTATTTCTTTGGAATCTCTACGGAACACTCGTAACAACACTTGCGTAAAACTTCTCTACTGTGCGATCTGATCGATATACTCAGGAATCGTCATGGCATTCTGGCTTCTTTCTTTGGACTTTCCTAACTACAACATCACTTGTTTCATAACTGCTAACTGCTAACTGCTATTCTCGTAGAAGTCGTATAATATCATCTCGTAGTCGCCGCCTCTTTTTGCCTGAGATCTGATACGCCTCCTTGGCTCTGATTGGCCGACCTTGGGCACTGCGCCCACACATCTTCCATAATTGGTTATTCTTTTTAAACACTCTCATGGCTACACCTGTCTGTAGATTTATGGCCTAATTTGACCTCTCGGGTCAAAGTGTTGTAAAAACTGACGTCGTTTCGTCTGAAGCATTGTTTTCTATTTCAGCAAACCATAAATATTGAACATAAAACTGTCTCACCAAAAACTGTCGTGTGATCTATTTCTGGTCTCACAGTTATCATCTAAGTGCAATCCATGTCTAATATTGAGAAATATATGTTTCATTTAAAATGAAAAATTTTGATTAAAAAATAGTAACAGAACCAGAAGTAGAAAACCAAAACGAATACCAGGACCCCACTCCTTCGGAATTTTATGTTGAAGCCAGATTAGTCATTATCTTATATATATCTATAGCAGATTCCGAGAAATAGATTTTTCAAAGAAATCGTTTCAGTAAAAACAATGATATGGCAAACATTTTATCACCAATAATAAAATTCAGCAAGTTTCATTCTGTACATTTTTAAACCAAGATCTAAACTTCGAAATTCAATAACAATATAATTTTAGATACATGTATAATAAAAATCAGTTGGATAAGTAAGATGAATATAACGATCCAGATCAAAATAATTTGAAGAACAGATACGATAATAATAAAAGATTTAAATTAGATATTTTATTTACTTTCAATTTAGGATCATTTTATAACTACTTACAAAAGAAATAGCAACCATGATCGTAATTAATTTCATATTTAACCATACGTGTTACTTAATTTGTGTTAAAGTTGATTTGAACATAATCCCATTCTACAGGACTTCTTCGTCTTCTGAGAAATATTATGAAATGGAGGAAGCTAATTAATAGTTTGGGAATACCTTTTATCCTCTGCCTCCAATTTTAACGTTGTTCTTATTCAGGATGTTTGATATACTAAAGCCATAAGTTAAAGGAGGAAGTAGAAATTACTGAAACAATCAATGCATACACTTGACAGAAATTGATACCGAGTATACTGCTGTAGTCTGTGTCAAATATATAAGGATCCACCGTTAATTTCGATATATAAAATAAAAAAATACCACGTTAAAAATATTACTAAGATACTATGAACAGAGCTTCAAGAAAGTGAAATACCGCGACAAAACTTCATAAAATAGTTTCAAATAATACCATTAATTTTTATCGTAAAAAGATAGCACTTGTGTATAGGGTTCTAAGGAAATCTTGAACACCCCCAATGACTTTTAAGGAAATGTACATGAGTATACATGTTTGGTCTATCTGTAGAAAAGTGGCCGTACTTGATAGAATAAAACTGAATGCAGCGCCCCCTAGTGAAAAACAAAATAAGATAATAAACTCAGCAAGAATACGATATTGACAAAAAAAAAATCACAATGTTGTAGAACAATGTTTAACGAGTAGGAAGTGACATCATGAACAAACGAAATCATAATCGATTTTTACATGCACGGTCACACCACAATACTGTTAAACGTTGCTGAACGATTCGATTCACGAGCTTATGCAAATGATTCCAGTAATTAAGTCTCTCAAGACAGTTAAAGACTTGATACTTTATCTGTGCAAAATGAAAAAAAAATAGTTATAAGAATAATTTGGTGCGGTAATACCCGAGTAAAATAACTTAAAAGTTACACTTTTTGCAATTGTTGCTCCGGCTTTCATTTTCTTTAGTGTTTGTAAACCTAAATAGCCTTCACTACTTGTTTTTGTATTCCGATTGGAAGGGCCTATTTTTCTTTTAAAATTTTAATAAAATGGATACATCTCACTTAAAATTTCAAAAAATGAAAATTCGTGATTAAATAGTGCTTAACGGTCAAGTACAGCATAAAATGCTGTATAATCATCTTGATAAACATTTATATTGAAATAACTGGAATATCTCAAAAAAATAATTTTGTGGTAAAAGAAACGAGCAAATACAACATTAAAACCTGCTTCAAAAACTTATAAAATTTCAAAATTGTTTGCAACATATACTGTAATTACTACACCTAAAATAGGATAAGCGTGATTTGGGAGAAGAATGTGCTTTTTCAGCAGTGTACCCTAGATTTGGAAAAAACAGCTCCATTCCTGCAAGAACTAGGCTCAATTTTTTTTTTTAGATTTTTTAACGTTTTTGAAAAGAGGTTTTGCAGAGCAATAGGATGGTTCACTTGTAAATCCACGGGGATTGCACTCAGAGAATAGGAGTTTTATTTCGGGTACTGGCCAAAATATCCCGCGTTTACGTGAAGCACAATCATGTTTAATCTATAGGTTCGACAGGCTGATGATACGGGTAGGGGGGTACAGTCCTTTTGGAAATCGCCTCTATTCGCTTCTGGTCTAAATTGGATGGCACTGTTCCGGCCATCCAAGCAGATTACTTACACCTGTGGGTAGGTCAGACGTTTTGGGTCAAAAGAAAGAAATATATTTGGTTATACTTCATAATTTTACTCTAAAATCTGATTTGAAATCTTACATTTTAGAATCCACTTAACAAATATGTTTTAAATATTTGTATTTATAAAAGCTAAACAATTGAGGAGTACTTTTTAACTAATTAAAGCTAAGACATTTTAATAGGCATGTAACAGAATTTTGAGAGAAAATTGTGGACATTAAAGTTAAATCTGGACCACATTTCACCTTCTTCCACATGTCTCCTTCACTGGTGAAAATTCTGTAATAGAAGAGGTGCTGTAGTTTCCATAAAGTAAGCTAATATTTATTGTTATACCCTCATATATTTCCCCCTTAGTTTAATTGGGCTGTGAATCAAGGTACTTCACATAAGTATGGCGCACATAAAGCAGCTATGTTAATAATGCAGAATGTAATTTTTAATGAATGTAATTAAAAGACCATTATGTAAAAAACTGTGCCGCTAGTCAAAGGAATAAGATTTCTATCAAGAAACACATTTTAACGTTTAAAAGCTGAAAAATATATCATTGTGTTCGGAATGATAAGGCGTTAATATAAATTGCTTTATAGTTTTGTCTTTTGTGAAAACACATTTTAATTATTACATTTGATTCTACCTATTTAAACCAACATTTTCTACCAAAAGGACATTCAAAGCCTGAAAACAAGTGAAATTATAATTTATTTCATATTATCTAACTAATTAAAGAATACCAGCTTCCAAATACATTTCTATGTGCACTCAGTTTTGTTTTCCTTAGATTGTTTGTTATATTTCGGACTATTACTCCTATTAAAAATAAAAAAAACCGCAAAAATTCCTTACGATTGTTAAAAAAAATTTAAATAATAAAACAAAATCGTGTAACTTCATTTACAATTCCCCAATCATATATTTGAAAATATTATACAGAGCTAAATGCTTTAGGAGTGCTTTATAGCTAATTAAAATAAAGTAACACAAGTCATTTAAACAAATCTGTAAAAATATTGTAAGATAATTGCATTCTGTGTGGCAATAAAGTTAGATCTCGGACGCAATTATTCTTTCTCCACATAGGAAGTGCGGCAGTCTCAACGAAGGAAACTAATAATTGCTTTGAGAATCCACACTATCCCTTTCTCCTTAGTTTAATGGTGCTGTGAAATAAGATACTTCACATAAGTCAATCATATGCAAAGCAGAGAAGTTGATAATGCAGTATTTATTTCTTAATGTATGCAATTAAACGAGAAGTCTGTAAATTTATTAATATTTTATAGTATCTAGCACATTATTAAGGAATACCATATATATTTAAATCTGTATTCAGTTTTTTTTAGATAATTTGTTATATTCAATCGTATGTACTCTAAAAAACAATTTTAAGTAATAAAGTAAAATTATTTTACTCAATTTACAATTCCACTATCATATATTTTTAAATATTTCTCAAAGCTAAATAATTTAGGAGTAGTTTGTGGCTAATTAAAACAAAGTAACAAAAGTCATTTAAACAAGCTTGTAACAAAATCTTGAGAGATAATTGCATTATGTGTGGCATTAAAGTTAGATCTCGACCACATTTATTCTTCCTCCACATAGAAAGTGCTGCAGCTTCAATGAAGGAAGTTAATAATTGCTTTGGGAATCCCCATTATCCCTTTCTCCGTAGTTTAATGGTACTGTGAATCAAGATACTTCGTATACGTTTGTCATATGAAGAGCAGGGAAGTTGATAATGTAGGAATTATTTCTTAATGCGGGCAGTTAAAGGAGCATTATGTAAAAAAATACGTTGTACCTCCAGTCAGAAAAATAATATCATAGTCGTTAAACCGATTTGCATATTAAATTTTAAGAAAGGTATTATAAACATTTAGAAGGCGAGAAATGCATTAAAATTCTACTGTTAAGAATAGACATTTTTTTATTTAAATTGTTTTTTATTATCTTTTTTTATCAAAAATATATTTCAAATAATTAATTTTTCCCTACCAATGTGAAAAAAATATCCAAATCCTTAAAACAAACAAATTTATATTTTCTTTTATAGCATCTAGAACATTAAGGAATACCAATTACCAAAAACATTTTTATCTGTACTCAGATTTATTTTCTTTAGTTTGATATATTCCATCCTATGTTCTCTAAAAAATCACATTCCGTTATCTGAAATATAACATTCACAACCGTTCTCGAGATATTGCACATTTTTTAAATAACATTAAATGTGCAATAATAATATTGCACATTTTTTTGCTATCATTATATTGATAATTGTTAATTTAGAGTTGCTTGAAATATAGATTAATTGGGTACGAAATGGTTTTACATGTTGTCATCCAGAAAATCGCCAAATGTGCAATTCAACGTTACAAACACTGTACATGGATCTTTTCATTATTTTTCCCTGCGAAAGAAAGAAATCCATTTCATTATATAAGGAAAGTCATGTGCTGCCCACATCAATTTTTTTTTAAATATTTCCCAGAGCTAAACATATTAAGAGTACTTTATAGCTAATTAAAACAAAGTAACAAACGTCATTTAAACATGCTTGTAACAAAATCTTCAGAGATAATTACATTCTGTGTGGCATTAAATTTACTCCTCGACCACATACATTCTTCCTTCACATAGAAAGTGCTGCAGCTTCAATGAAGGGAGCTAATAATTGCTTTGGGAATCCCCATTTTCCCTTTCTCCTTAGTTTAATGGTGCTGTGAATCAAGATACTTCAGGTAAGTCTGTCATATGTAAAGAAGAGAAGTTGATAATGCAGGATTTATTTCTTAATGCCCGCAATTGAATTAGCATCATGCAAAAAATAAGTTGCATATCCAGTCAGGAAAATAAGATCGTAGCAGTTACATTGTTTTGCATATTGAACTTTAAGAAAGGTATTATAAACATTTGGAAGCTGAAAAATGTATTACAATTCCAGTGTTAAGAATAGCAAAATTTTAAAACAAATTTATTTATATCTATATATTTTGCAAACATATATTTTAATTAATTCATTAGTTATACCCATTTGTGAGCAAGACATCCAAATCATAAAAATAAGCAAAAGTATATTTCATTTTATAATATCTAGCACATTAAGAAGGATCAATTACCAAATATATTTTCAGATGTACTCAGATTTATATTATGTACATAGTTTACTTGAAAAACATTTAAAGTAATAAAACAAAATCGTTTAACCCAATTTACAGCTTCGCAATCATATATTTTAAAATATTTCTCAGCCCTAAATAATTTAGGAGTAATTTATGGCTACTTAAAACACAATAACAAAAGTCATTTAAACAAGCGTTCTGTGCGACATTAAAATTAGATCTCGATCATATTTATTCTTCCTCCACATAGTAAATGATGCCAGCTTCAATGAAGGAAACTAATAATTGCTTTGTGAAGCCTCATTATCACTTTCTCCTTAGTTTAATGATGCTGTGAATCAAGATACTTCACATAAGTCAATCATATGTAAAGCAGAGAAGTTGATAATGCAGTATTTATTCCTTAATGTCTGCAATTAAAGGAGAAGTATGTAAATTTATTAATATTTATAGCATCTAGCACATTATTAAGGAATACCAAATACATTTAAATCTGTATTCTGTTATTTTAGATAATTTGTTATATTCAATCTTACGTACTCTAAATAATCATTTAAAATAATAAAATCAAGTCGTTTAACTCGCTTTACAATTCCACTATCATATATTTTAAAACGTTTCTCAGAGCTAAACAATTTAGGAGTATATTATGGCTAATTAAAACAACGTAGCAAAGTCATTTAAACAGGATTGTAACAAAATCTTGAGAGATAATTGCGTTCTGCGTGGCATTAAAGTTAGATCTCGACCACATTTATTCTTCCTCCACATAGGAAGTGCTGCAGATTCAATGAAGGAAGTTAATAATTGCTTTGGGAATCCCCATTATCCCTTTCTCCGTAGTTTAATGGTGCTGTGAATCAAGATACTTCACATACGTCTGCCATTTATAAAGCAGATATGTTGATAATGCATGATTTATTTTTTAATGCATGCAATTAAGGTTGGATTATGTTAAAAGGGAAGCTGTACCTCTACTCAGGAAAAGAATAACAGTTGAATCATTTTGCATATTGAACTTTAAGATAGGTATTATAAACATTTTGAAGATAAAAAATCCATTAAAGTACCAGTGTTGGAATAGAAAAATGTTGATAAAGATTGTTTCTATTCTTATATTTTGTGAACTCAAAATAATATTGCTAAGAACTGTGGTCGATTGTCCAAGCGACGTGCTACCCATTGTAAAGATATAACTTTATTTATTTTCTTTATAAATTTCAGATAATTGTTGAACACAGTCTTTTTCTTCATATTTTGGATCGAAACAATGACTACAGACTCTTGTTAAATGCCACGTATATCTTGCTTATAATTTTAGTTATAAAGCATTGTATATTCTTGCATAGAAGCTGAAAAATGTATTAAAATTCCAGTGTTAGATATAGAAGAATGTTAATACATATTGCTTTATATTCTTATTTTTTACGAAACCAAAAAGCATTGTTTAGAATTATTGTCGATTGTTCAAATGATTTGCTGCTCATTGTAAGGATACAAATTTATTTATTTTCTTTATATATATCAGATAATTGTTGAACTCAGTCTCTTTCTTCATATTTTGGAAAAAAAATAACTACGGTTACTAACACTTGTCAAAAGCTACGTATATCTGGATTATTACTGTACGCACAAATCATTGTATATTCGGGTGCTCTAGGAAGGTTTTGATACATTCTAATAACTTTGTAAGGAAAGGTACGCGGGTGTATATGTCAGGTCTATTTAGTGTAAAGTGACTATGCCCTATCAAATAAAAAGATTGCAGCGCTGATAGAGGATAAATAAAAAATAAAATGTAATCAGCACACTGATTTCCCTACATAATCTAAGTACTTTAATTCTTTCAATGCGAATTAATGGACAAGACCCACAGCACAATGTTTTTAACGTTGAAAAGTACACTGACATTTTTCGCTTATCTGAATAACAACATGTAAAATCAGCTGAAATACTGAATTTCACTTATATTTCAGAACAATGTAACTTTATAATTGAAAATATGCTAACATCAGATGAGCAATACGCCATTATACTAAACGATGTTAATTAGTAAGTTGTTCTTCAAGGTGGTATTATTTTCACCATTTTAGCTTCATTTTTGCCAATCGTCATTTGCGTCATTTTGATGCCACTTTAAAAACGTTCCAAGCTGGCCATGTGTCACAAAATTAATCTCCAGGGTTCCCATACTTCTCGTCAAGTGTTACATATTTGATGATATTTACTACTGTTCATTTTTATATAATTTTTAGATACATTTGCGCATTTGGAAAATGCGTTCCCTCTCAATAGCCGTTCAAGCTACTGTTCTAAACTTTGTGTTTTTCATTTCAGCATAGAGAAATACATATAAAATGATTATTTATTTCGCATTATTTAACGTCCTGATTTTTATGATCTTTACGAAAATTCGATAAAAATTTGGGGGTCTGCCAAATATTCGGTAGCGTTTAAAATTAATCAGGTTTCAGTTTCTACGCATCTTAATAATCGTGCTAAATTAAGTTCGAAACGATCAATTTGTTCATGAAATATCGCAACCACAGACTCATGGACACACATACTATGGCGCATACAAATAAACACGTACACATACACACAGACACACACACACACACACACACACACACACACACACACACACACACACACACAGAAATGTCACCTCAAAAACGTTTAATTCCAGCTCAGGTATGGCTGAAGTTGGTACGGTTATTTTCTGTAAAAATCTCGAATTTGACCACAACTCAATACTTCCATTATATATTATACACTGAATGTAAGACAAATAAAATTATTCAGGATAACGAACTCTAACAAAACTAGATAAATGATAAAAGTCAATTACAAAGTTGCAGAGCATTGCTAAATTAGTAAGAATGGACACCAAGTACTAAATAAACATGTATACGGAAGGCGATAAACATCAGTTATATATTTGATACACGATGCGCAGCTACGCTACAATCCTGTTATAAGTTGTGAAAGATTCACGAGCGTGTGCAAGTAATATCATTGTTTTGGCCGGTATCATATTTTTTCTGTGTTCAGGTATTACATTTATGCTGTATTTAAATAATAAGAATCCAATCAGCTAGAGCCGATGACTCAAAACCAGAATCCTGTATTAGACCTAGACATGGTACACACTGCACAACTATAGCCATAAAGGAGCTTACAACAGATACCTTAAGTACTATTATTATAAAATAATTATAAACAAATTTGTTAACATGAATGTATATTGTCAAGTTGAAGAATTTGTAGAGTACACCTAAAAAAAACTTGATGCGAGCAACACACGACTTTCCTTATATAATGCAATGAATTTACTACTTTTACTGTAAAAAAAATAGTTTTTTCTTATAGTAGATACTTATATTCTTTCCAAGATATTGAATGTTCGACAATTAGTCGTCATTTTCATTGATTCAGCATCATTTTCATCCATTTGGCGAGATTTTCGTTAATTTGGCAATATTTCAAAAAGTCGCCAAGTTAGCGACATTCCGCCAAATTCGTCGCCAAAATTTCGCCAAGTGGCATGGACGGAGAAATAAATTATTTTATAGCAGATAAATGACTATTGGCGTTCAGATACAAAATTATTACTCAAAGTATCGTTTCTCATGAAAGGAACGTGCTAGATCCGCGAGAATGATGTCACTGCATTTATCGCCTGATTTTACATATGAAAAGTGAACATATTTCACAATAGTTAATATATATATATTTTTTAATTTATGTGAATTTTTGATAAATTTCTTTGAAAAATATGCAATATCTCGAGAACGGTTTATGCTAGCGTTCTAAAGTTTATGTCAATCGTTTTCTAAGGTTCATTACACAATAAATGTCTATTTGCGTAACTTTATTAAAGATTTTGGTTTTTTGATGATTTTTTCAAAATTTCACTCGAAAATTTATGGGGTGGCGATTATCCCATGGCGAAGGGGAGAAGATTTGCAGCTTCACTTTTATGGAGGCTCCCCGAAGGGCGGAAGTCTGACTTGGCCTCGACATGACAACATACATGCCCGCTGGCGAGATTCGAACCCGCTACCCAGCGATCAGACGGAAACGCATGATCCTGACCGCTCGACCACCGGATCCGCAAAATATTATAAATAGTTACATTTAATGAGTATTGCAAATAATATAATTAAAACATTTTAATCAATAATTTTTTACATAAAAACACGTATTTCACACTTAAAAAATGATTTAATTTTCAGTATTAAGAACAAGTATGTGAAAATAAATTATATAATGTAAAAAATCTTACCATTTATTGCAATCCCCAACAAACCCATCAGAACAAAATAAGCATCTAACAACCTGGATGATCTCAATTCCAATACAAACATACGAGAAATGAAATTAACTCTCATTTTAAATGAATTGAAAATCTCCTATTTTACGCTACTCCAGGGAATATACTCTCAAAAATCCCTATCATTCATTCTGAAACCACGTGCTCAGGGAACTTAACAAAACACGTGGACGACAACTTTTGTTGCCATTCCTGCCAAGATAAATATATTTACATACATTCCATGTTTAGAGATTAAATATTTAAGAAATATTGTAAATTCTGAACTAGAAACTACTTCCGAAACGCTCCGTTCCGAGAAATAGAACATCAGATACCTCCTCTTTCAAGATCTTTCTTATATAGGCAAAACGGAGAAAGGATCTCCCATCTTTATTTCATCATGCGCACGCACTCTTGCTGAAGTATTGGTTTTTGGGTCCCCCTCCCTTATGCTTTTGTTCATCACGTTTTTGGAAAATAAAATTATAAGAAATGCGTCTAGAGAGCAAAAGTGTTGAATCGATTTGGTAGATTTACGGAGGAGGAATTGCTAATCATATTAGTTTCAATTGCATTTTGGTGGCTGGCCAACTTATCGGCAATTATGTGGTCATTTAAATGCATTGCCTGTGCCGAGGAATAAATTATATTTTTTTTTTCGTTTTCGGGAAAAAAATTGTGAAATTGCTGCTTTATTTTTCCGTTTCGCTGGAATTGTAAATTTTGTAAACGTTTCGGAATGGATCGATTATATAATAGTTGTCTAACGTTGCTATCCAGACTATTTAAAAGCCTCCCCATTGAGTTAGAACATTGTTTTATAAAGTGGAGTACTCGTACAACTAGCGGTAAATAATACAATACCTGCATGTACTCAAAGATTTTTTTTTTGTATTTTTTTAAGACTAAATTCATATTGACAGAAATAAATGGGAATTAATTAAAGAATAAAATTTATTAATTAGTATGCTTAAATCGTATGACTATGAACAGTAAATGTTTGATTGTATAAATATTACTGTACAAGAACTCCTATTTAAAACAAAAAGTAATTTTTCTATATTATAATACGTAACTTCTAGTGGAGTCGACGCAGTTAAAAAATCCCTTCATGTATTTAATATAAAGGTATGTGAGTAGAATTTTGTGGTACATGATCACAAAAGTTCAGTGACCATTGACCTAGAAAGCTACATATTTGCACTCTTATACTTTTGATAAGGGGACACTACCTAACGGAGCCGGATTTTCACTCCAGGGGGGGGGGATATGGAATTTTAAACGAATTTTCAGACCATTTATAAACTTCGCAAAAGACTTTGCACATTTACTATAATGATCACGGAGTAGAATCTAACAAGGCTTGATTTTCCATTTCTGCTTCGGTAGGCTACATTATGACGGATTGTACTCTAAATTTCTTTCCATATTCTTAAGAAACCTCCCATCTCTAAAGGACCTAGAATGCTACTGACATTTCCCACACATCGTACCTAGCACTAGATAAATCCTAACTGAAATGTTTTTATTAAGATGAGAAATTCTATTTCGACTTTATAAGCCATGTATTAATAAATAGTGCAAAATAATTTTTACTTTCTCATACCTATAGAGAAAAATTTTCTTCAAGAAAATTTTCAGTTTCAATATTTTGATGTCAGTATAGATAGTATGATCTCCTGAACACGTTTTAACTAGAGTTATGTCCTTCTGCCTATCTACCTGTCCGGTCGATGTCTTTTGTTCACAACTGCTGTCACAAATATTACTGTATTTTCCCGAAACTTTATATCCGGCTTTCTTGTCGAAAATTCTATAACTAGATAGAATTTTTTGAAATTCAAGCGAAAACTTCGGAATTTAGTCGACATTTCCTATTTCTTTAAAATTGCAACATAGGCACGGCTGAATGATCACAGAACTTAAAAGTTTCAATAAGTGTAGTGAAATAAGCCCAGATACAAGTTTCGTGTTCATAAGTCATTAGCACACGTTCGGGAGGGGGGGGGGTAAGTTATTCCTGAGCGTGTACATTGTCAAACTTAGTATCAGTCAAAGATATTTTCAAGCCCTTTAAAATGAAGGGTAAAATCAGATAATTTTGATCTTTTAGACCAACAATACATATTTTTAATTAGTTTCTTCCAAAAATTGCAATATATATATATATATATATATATATATATATATATATATATATATATTAAACAGTTGCGTAAATAAATGTACAGAATTTTATGAAATTGATTAAAATTTTCAAGGGAATTAAATTTAAGAAATACGAAATTCAAATTTTTATATGACCCCCGTACAATAACAATTCCAATGAGTAAACCCTGCCATACACTAATAAAGTGATGTACAAAATTTCAACATGTTATCATGAAAAGTCCCAGAGATATGAAAAGACAAACTGCTGCCTTAAACGACTTTTCGATGCATCAACATGGGTTGTAAGAGGGTAAAAATCATGTCGGCAGAACGCGTTTCAGGGGTCATACACAAATTACGAAAGAAAACAATGATTAAAAGATTACATAAATAAATAATAAAATCCAAAATACCACCTGATTTTGCAGATATTGTTTTTTAACTCAAACGATAAATTTACAAAACAACTTTCTAATAGTGGAAAATAATACACTTTATTTTTGACGAAGCTATTAAGCATTTTATACACTTTCGTAAACTCATTTCGAACTGTCAGAGATGAATTTTCTGAAAAAACATAAAACCGTAAGTGACATCTCCAAAATCGGCAGTGGGAATCCTTGGTAAACCGCTTTGGAGTTCAAATAATTTTTGGAGTTCAAATGATTTTTTTTATCTAGAAATGAAATAAAAATCTGTAGCGAAAATTCCCAGTGAAACCAAAATACATCCTCCAAAAAATTGATGTATATGCTTCAAAAAATGTTTAGTAAAAACAATAATATATCAGCAAAATTTTTGCCAGCAAAAACTGCCACCACTATTATATCTAAAATAAATATTTAAGTAATATATTAAATAAAAAGTAATACCAAAGTCTGCAATATGTTACTACACATTTTTTCAGGTATTTTTTATCATGATTTACTACTTTGAATTGACTTACTTTTTTTCAGGTATTTTTATCATGATTTACTACTTTGAATTGACTTACTTTTAACTGCATATACCGTTTTTGTAACAGTATTTAATATTAAAGTAATACTTAAACACTCTAATTTAAATACTAACAAGGAAATGTTGAAAAAAAAATTTCAAAACATTTAGAGATTAACGGTTTTAATTTTTCCCTTTTTTTCAAATACTACGCCTTATATAGTTTTAGAAGTAGTAAAATAATTATGATTAAAACAAATTTAAAAACAATTTGTTTTATTTCAAATTTCTTATTTACGAAAACTTCCTATGGATTTAAATATTAGATCACTCTTACCAGCTGGACAAAGAGCTCAAAGCTCTTTGCGCTTTACTATAATTACAGTAAAATTTTAAGTGTTGAGAAACATATATATAATTTAATTCATGTAGTACACATAAATAAGTAAGAATATATTTTGTTTATAATTATATGGGCACATCCCTCAGTTTAACTTTAATCGGTAAATAAACAAATATGTCAAATACAATAACTTTATAATATAAATAAACTTACCTTTTCTTGTTATCACAAATAAAAAAACCACAGCAAAAATTATATCAAGTCTCTTAGATGGTGTAATTTTTAATAGAAATAAAAATATCTGACAAACTCCCATTTTAAAATTGTTCATTTTGTAGATGTTTTAGAAATGCACTTTTCAAAAAGTCCTTAGTATTTCCTCCAAAACCACGTGTTAAAAAAACCAAAACAGCACGTGGTGTGCAAGATTTGCCATTAGTATTTTGTTAAAAATAAATTTCCAATAAAACTGCTGAAAATAAATATTTTAATAATACGTTGATTCTGAGTCATAAACCCATAGCAAACAGATCCTTCACAAATGTATAAGTATATTTACTGTTTCATCAGTTATGCTACCTTCAGTTGGCCCACTTTCCAAGTTCTTCCCTCTTTATGTAGACAAGAGGCGGGGGATGAAATCCCCACCTCTATGTCAACGTGCGCACGCAGTCTTGGGGTAGAATCGAAATTTCGACCCCCCCCCCCCCTCCCGGCGTGCTTTTGTCTGCGATTAATAAAACAAGAAAGATTCATCGTGCATAAGTAATACTTATGAAACAATATCCAACTGAAATGTAATTTTATTTCAATATCTCTAAGATGTGATACATTTAACGGTGATATTTTTTAAATTATCGCACTACTCCAGTAATTTATTATACTTGAAACTTAAAACTTCACCGATATACAAATAATCTGCTTCTCTATGTAAAATCAATGACGATTTCATTCATATGGCTTATATTCCAGATTCCAGAGTTAAACAATTTTGCATCCGAAAATTCAGAAATTCTTATACAACGTATCTTAAAATCACTTGATTTGTTTACATTCTGCATAAGTAAAATTTAGGCTTTGTTGTAGAAATAATAAAAGTCTAGTGATCATTTAAAATAAAAATAATTGTCATTGGGTAAGCACTGAATTGAGATTCACAGAACATATTTAAAAACAGATCTGTTTTAGGACGGATGCAAGATGAAATATAAATTTAACAGATCCTTAAATATCACGATATTTACACACTAAAAAATATGGACATACATCTACTTACTTCATATATCAGGGGTGTAATAAATATTTCATTTTTTACATAAAAATGTATCTAACATATTTTGCTGAAATTTTTTTTCACAGTTTGTGTGATAACTTGAATATTTCTCAAAATTTTCGAAGCAATTTGTGAAATTTAACTTCGCTTAAAATATGTTGAACAAATGACATACATTGAACCCTATGGAACTTAATTCTTCAAACATTTTTAAGCGAATTTAAAATTCACAAATTGCTTCGAAAGTTTTAGGAAATATTCAAATTATTTCACACAAATATGAAAAAATTCCAGCAATATATATTCGGTAGTTTTTTAAATACAAATTAATATAATAATTGCACTCATATTATATGAAAAGTTCACGTGACCCACTTCAAAATAAAATATGGCATCCATCTTGTGTCAAAATCGTGATTTTTAAAGTTCTTTCCAATTCATATTTAGTGTTGTATCCGTCATAAAACGGGCATTATTTTTTCTTCTGTGCATCTATGTAATGCACCAACGCAATTACAATATTTTAGAGTTTAAATGATCATCAAACTTTGATTGTTTCTACAACAATGCTTAATTTTCAAGTATGGGGAATGTAAACACCTTAAGGTGTAAGACAAGTTGTATAAGAATTGCTGAATTTCTTTAATGCAAAATTATTTACCTCTGGAGTCTGATATGAATGAAACCTTCATTGATTTTACATGGAGAAGCAGACTATTTTCTTGCTTTTTCGATGAAGTTCATAGGATTGAGCTAGAAAGGGCTTTTACATCCATGGTTTTTATGTTTTTAAGTAACATAAATTATTGTAATATAGTGGCAATTTTAAAAATATCGCAGATTAATGAAAGGAATGGAGACATTGTATATAGAAAGCCAGGCAATTTATATTTCGATGAAGTTTCTTAAATAAAATTAATTTGTTTCAATGAAGTTTTCAAATATAATAAATTGTTGTAGTATTGTGATAATTTTAAAAATATCACCGTTGTATGTATCGCATTTTAGATGATTTAATCAAATTGCATTTCAGTTCGAAAATGTTTCGTAATCATTGCTTTGTGCAAGATTGATATTTCTTGTTTTTAAATATCAATTTTTAACTAAATGCCTTTCAACTAAATGGTTTACTAACAGTATACCCATTCTTCGTACGAAATATGCAATATAGAGGAACTTAAAATTCACAATCATGTACAAATTCATTTATTAATCTAAATGGCATTGTTAATCGAAACATTCTATTAATATATTTCATTTATATATTCCATTTATAGGAGTATAAGAATGTCTGTTCTCGTTATACAAAATTATCTTTACATTCCGATCTGTGGAATTAAACGTTCTGGTCCCATTTGTAAACAAATGAACTAAACATATGAAATTGAATCAATATATTCCACAATGGAAGAGCTAAAATTGTGTTGGAATCCGTGCTACTTATATTTTCCTAGATTGGAAAATATACTGGTGTATTCGAAGATATACCCGTACTACCGTACTATATGAGTGTGAAAAAATCAAAATAAAACTGATGCCGTAAGAAATTGAAAATATCAATAATTCCCTCAATCTTTAAATAAACATGTAACGAAAATGCAAGAAATCTCAAATATTATGAAAACGGTTAGTCCTAAAGTATAATGAAGTATGTTATATGATTTTCCTCTTCAAAAACTGCGTGTAAAACAATAATTTAATTGATACATTTGAGCTTACACTAATTAGTCTTTTTTTTAGATTTTGCCGATTTTGGTGGTCCATTTCGTAAAACAGGCAGGTTGTTATTTTCCGAATTTTGTGAAATTTGGTCGATTAGTAATTTAGATAGAGTGGATACATGACATTTTTGGGGGCAATTTCGTAAAAAAATGCCAGTTCTTCTTTTCCGAATCGTACCAAATTCTAATCACCACCAAATTATCCAATAAGTAACTTATCTACCAATTTTTGTGAAATTTGGTCAACTAGTATTTCAGCTACAACAGATAAATGAAATTTTTTCTGGCCATTTGCAAAAAAAAAGCGGGTTCTGTTTTCACGAATCGTACCAAAAACTAATCAGCACCAGGGTCATATCCAAGTGACTTACCTACTAAATTTTATGAAATTCGGTCCATTAGTTTTTGAGTTAGAGTGGATAAATACATTGTACAGACAGACACATAGACGCACAGTCACACACACAGACGTCACGCTAAAAATAGTTTTTCGTATTCTTGTGGTCTCGAACTGTATAGATCCATCGAAAACTCGAGTTGCGATTTTCGACATGATTCCAATACTTTCCCTATACATTACCATCTATTGCAAGGAGAGTAAAAACTGTTTGTACAAATGAGTTTTATCTTCACTTTGCTTACTTGCAATTAAAATATTTTCTTAACTATAAAATGTTAATATACACAGTAAGTGACAAACATATTTTAAAGGAAATCAAATGTCTAGTCCAATATATTTTTTCAAAGTTCTTACGGTGTTTGAGTCTTGAATTTGTGGAAGATTGGACATACTCCGCTTATAATGTTTGTCATGCTTATATCTTGAAAACTAAAAGACCTAGTAGCATTTAATATTGGTCAAATATCGGAGCAGTATTACATATCTTGCATAACATTGGAAATATTTCCAATGTGTCTAATACACCTCGGAGGCTTCTAAATGTATAGAAGAGAATTAAATGAAATTTTGATAGTGGATTAACATCAAATTATAAACTTTTTCAAAGCAATAATTTAAGTTGTAAACATTTAATTAATGTTTTTTTGGTTACCGGGGGGGACTTCTAAATACTTTAGAATGGAATTAAGTAGAATGTTGACAGTGGATTAATGTCAAATTAAAAACATTTTCAAAGCAATAGTTAAAATTGTAAACATTTTAGTTAATTTTATTGGTCAACGAGAAGGGTTCCGAAGACTCAGAAGGAAATTTAACCCACCATTTTCTAGATCTCCAGGAATAAAATATAAAATCATCTTCTCTTGGGTTCTATCCTGCAGTATATACTATAAGTGTGCAAAAATTAAGTCCTCTGGGTCATTGGAGGGCTTTCAGTATGTCTAGAAAGGTGAAAACACGTCAACAAATATTATATAGATTACAAAATGCTTTTTCAAAAAATTAAAGTATCAATTATATTCCTTCTTATATCTATACATTCTCAAATTGGAAAGATAGCCTGTTATCTTCATTTTGATGTACGCACGTGGTATTACTAAAGTATCGGTTTTCGATGTCCCTGTTCCCTCATGCTGTTGTTTATCACGATTTAAAAAAAAATGATAAGATATGTGTTTGGCTATCTACTGTGTTGAATCGTATCAGTAGAATATATTAGTGAAGAAGGAATTCCTAATCAGGTTAGTTTTTTACTTCATTCTGGTTTCTGGCCAACTTATCGACAATCAAGAGGCCATTTAAATGCATCGAGGTTTCTACTCATAGGAAGCTGAATTTTATTTTCTCGAAAAAACGGAAGTTGCAGTTTTATTTATGCTGTTTCTTTTGAATTGCCATGTTCGTAAATATTTAGTCGGCAAAGTCAAAAATATATTTAGTAAAATGTATAGTAGACACGGTTTAGGGCATATTTTAACCCTTGTATTTTAATATTGAATTTTCAATAATTAATAACTTAAATAGTATCTTAATCATAGAGGTGACTTATTTTGTAGTAAGTATATAATGAGTAAAAATTTATTGGAACTGTGATTAAGTGTGCGTGTATGCACACTATATAACAAAAAATATATGTACCCATAAAATATAGAGCTACAGCCGCGAAACTAGCTTTACAAATGTCCTTTTGTCATTTTAAGAGATATATTCAAATGATCAAACTGTCAAAGCATATTTATATTATAGGTCTCATGAACGACACATCGGTGCAACATTTAATTCGACAGGTGTTTCTACTTACAGACAAATGGAACTAAATTTTCTATTACTGCGCAAAATGTACACACAATACTTGTGTGCAAAGATTCTATTGATACGTACTCGAAGGCACTACGAATAATTGTCGAATGTAGAGATAGGTCGCATCAAAGCCCTAAAGTAAGCTGGGTGGTCCAACAAACGTATTAGTCAGATCTCCTGGTAGGAGCGATATGATAGTTGCACGGTGTTGGTAACAGTGGATTAGACAGGTCATATGTAACAGACGCAGAGGCCCCGGAATCTCCAGCCAGGCGATTATTGGGGAAGATAATGCTGTTAGGGCAGGAACGACTGCCACATCAATGATGTCCCTATCATCCATTCGAAGTTATTTGTCATCATATGTGATTTCTGTATCAAATAATACTATACATGCACGACTGGCAGAAAGTGGGATTATCTGTCGACGTCTATTAAGGCATCTACCTCTAATCCCTTAGCATTAACAGAGCCGTCTGGCTAGTGGTAGATTCTTGGTACCATGCTCGATCAGCTGGATAGTGTCCGATTGGAGGCATATCTTTAGCGACTAATAAAGATTATCTCTCAGTGCGGATGACGACCGCATACATGTGAGGAGAAGGACGGGCCAGCGCCTCGATCCCGGATTTTTGTCGAATGGCACACGGACATCACACATGGTGTGACAGTTTGGAAGTAAACTCGTGGGACTGCTAATCTCTTCTTTTGTGCTACAAACAAATCTGACTGCTCGCTGGGACGTCAACGAAATTTTGCAGCCGATTGTTCTGGCTATGTCAAACCGCCCAAATTCCATTTACCAACATGGCAACGTTCGATCACATAGTGTACGACTTTATCAATAATGTCTTTAAAGATTTAATGCTTTCTATGGTCACCCAAGTCCCTAAACCTATCAGCAATAGAACATGTCCGTAACATGCTAGGACGGTAATTGTCGCCTTCTCAAAATACCACAAAATTTGCTGACTAGATGCAACATTTGTGGCAAAATCTTCCACAGAGGGATATAAGCAACTTGATGGACTCTGTTCCGCATAGAATATCGGCTTCTATAGCTGCCAGGGGAGGAATTACCACTTACAAAATTGCCATGTTCTTGTTGCCACCATTTATTAATAAAACGTTTTTTTTTACTCTCAAATTCAAGCGATTTGCTTTTGTTCTCAAACTATACACACATCCTAAGTTTTGCGGCTGTAGCCTAATTTCTCATTTGTGCATATATTTTTGTAGCAGAGTGCAAATGCAGTGAGTGATATTATACGAAAAGATCGTCTGCGAACGATTCATGATTGTTGGGAGGTTGTCTGATTGTTTTACGGTACATATATGCGAATTTTATCAGGAGAACTGAACGTGAGAAAGACTTCGGTCAAGTTTTCAGACGCGAGTACTGATAGACGATCAGAAGAAACGTCGCAAGGAAATCTGTCAGGATCTTCAAGAACAAGTTAGCAATAACCTATATTTTCTTTAATCATTACAGTTTATGATCCATGGATTTATGAGTATGACCCAGAATCAAAACAACAGTTATTCCAGTGGAAGTACCCCTCTCACCATGACCAATATGTGAGACAAGCGAGAAACAACATCATGTCAACGTTAATTTGTGTTTACGATTTTGATGGAATGGTTTATAAGGAGTTTGTTCATGTGGGTCAGACTGTAATTACTACATTTTATTGCCAAATCCTGCAGCAGCTAAAGAAGAACCTGATGATAAAACGTCCAGTAAAATTGTACCAAAATAACTGGATTGTGTACCATGGCAACACACCTACTCACACCTTGTTTGCCTAGCAGCAATTTTTGCATCTATAAACATGGTAGTTCCCTATCACACCCTTACTCACCAGATTTAGTTAACTGCGGATTCTTTCTCTTATCTAATATGCAAATGAAACTCAATGTGTATATAATAGCGCATGTTAATGTCCTATATTATAATGCTTAGTCACTATTTTTAAATACATGTTGCCAACAAATTTAAATATTTTATACTTATCCTCCTTCGTAGAAAATCAATTGGTCTGCAGAACTTTATATCAAATTTCATCCAAAACTCTATAAATTTCATGTACGTACCTTTTGCATGTCGTTTGATTTTTTCCAGCAAGCGATGTCCAAAATGTTTGTGATAATGCTACAGTAAAATATTCATACTTAACGCTCACCAAGAACTTGAGCTCTCGTACTGTAGCTCTCGTACGTCTTGAGATACGCTAGCATTGCTATAGCTACTTTGACGTGTAAACATATTTTGCTCTTATTGTTTAATAACGTATGTATGTGGCTTTGTACTCGAGAGCCGGAAAATTTTGTTTATAGATATATTATAATAGTGTTTTGTTTTGAGTAGGTTTTTTCATCTTTAGCATGTACGAATTAACTTGCGAGTATTTGTTAAGATCTGTGATAAAGTCTCGTTCATTAAAATTCCATGAAACCAGAGATCCTATTATTCCAGTGATGGTGCCATTTTGCAGGATATCTATACGAACACGCAACACCGATGTACACACATTCTTCCTTAGTAAATGTTAGGGACACGACACCAACCAACCAACGCAACATCGATATAGTGATAATCATTGATCCTTTATTCGTGGTACAAGACCACGAATAAAGGATCTATGTATATAATCGAATATAATCTCTTTAAATAGTGACATATTTCAGCATACATGTAAATATTTTAAAATTGAATATTTTAATTCTCAAATGAGTATCAACAATTCAAATAGCATATATTGTAAAACCAGAGAAGATGTTTATGAATGGCTGAGGGAAAAGTAAAAATATATCACGGCAGACACTTTTAAAGTACAATAATATTTTGCAGCAGCTAAATATTCTGAACACTATAGTACACTATTTTATCCTACAGTATCCATTTTATTTCCTCTTCATCTTGAACACACATTTTCTTGTCGAGAGTTCCCTCCGAGTCATTTTAGCTATCATCTTATCCGATCTTCTTTTAGCAATTTGAAAATTGCGTTAACATCGATCTTGATATCGGAAATCGATAAAGAAATCCACCCAGCTAATAAAATATACGGAGGAATCCTATATGATAAAAGTGTGTTATGTCGTACCTCATTCCCTCCTCCTTTATAAATATTTTCCAAGAAAGCAGATGTGAATATTACGTGAAATCTGCACACTAAACAGGATAGTTTGTAAATAGATACATATATTTCCCTCTTAAGATACTAATGTATTTTATCCGTTTTGAACTTGCAAAAGAAAAAATCACCCGGGCACTTTAAAACATCGCTGGAATATATAATATACAGGGTGCCTGTTACAGTTTCAGGTAGAATAAATAAGTTGCAGTGTATGTCACAGGAACTATGGAAAGTGTTTTATCGGAATAATAAATTGAATATATGTTGATAGATGAAACTGCCGACAGCGCTTCTAGCGAAGAAGAAGAACGTATTTAAATAGTTAGCAATTTTATTTATCAAATTATGAGAGATAAAAAAATAATAACTAGAGAGTTGAAGAGCATTACCAAATTAGCATGAGGCGTTATTTCATTAATTATAAAAACGTCATTACTTTCATTAATTATAATATATTTACACAGCGTGCAGTTTAATATAAAGTATGTTCAATATACCCACAGTCTGGCATAATGCATGTTAGTATGCAGGAAAAAACTATATGTTGCTGTGCAGTTAGCTATATGTGCAGTTTTTACAGCTGTCCTGAATTCACCATATATCTGTGCATCTCACAATAATATTCATTTAAATAACCTGTCGTAAGCTTTATTGTTTGGCATCTTCTTCATCACAGTACACATATATGATGGTAGACAAGCAATTTCAAATTTTCAATCATGTTTTAGCAGCAGGAATAGTTCTACCCGCAACAGTTTTAATTTATATTCGATACTTACAGTGATGCTTAGAGCTTTAACTGTGCACCATTTGTTTCTGAAAAATGTCCACTCTTACCAATAATACTCTATATCTTTCTGATTTTTCTTTATTTCTGTATTTCTCATATTTTCCGAGATAGGAGTGACAGTTTCGAAATTTTGCCGCTAAGGGGAGCTGTCGTCAGTCTAATGTGGTATCGTTTGATCACTTTACCATATCGATTCTTCACTTTCATAGATCCAGCTTTTAAAACGTATTTGGTCTACTTACAACATTACGTGCATCTTGTGTAAAAAATACTAGCAGTTAAGCTGGATATTTGTTGCTGAAAAATAATAGAGGACACACTATCTGAAATAATCTTTTATTTTTGTATCTCTCATGCTTTAGGAGATAGGGGTGATATCTTCGGAATTTTGCCGCTACGGGGCGCTGTCGTCAGTCTAATGTGGTATCGTTTGATCACTTTACTATAACGATTCTTCACTTTCATAGCTCCAGCTTTCAAAAAGTATTTGGTCTACTTACAACATTACGTGCATCAAGTGTAAAAAATACTAGCAGCTAAGCCGGATATTTATTGCTGAAAAAAATAGAGGGCAAACTATCTGAAATAAACAACCTGAAAAATAAAAATATAGAATCAAATATTGTTTGAAGTTAACTGTTTGATAAATTAAACAAAAAAACATGTGTCCGTTTAGAATAATTTGGTGTCTATTATCATAATTGCCAATATCGCTTTTCTAATTTTGTGAGTATTGCGAATTACTTTCCAAGAAATATCAATTCATCAAAAGGATTAAGTTTTTATGCTGTTACAGCAAATAATATATCATTAATAAACTATATTATTTTTGATAAAACATATACTTGACAAGCTTTTTGAGAGAATTTCCAGATTGCAATTAAATCCTCTTTAAATGTGTCTTGAATGTCTCTTGTTAAGTTATCACTTGCTGTCTGTTCGTAAAGCAACATATTTTTTTTAGCTTGTAAGATATTCGTATCTAGCACGCACTGCCTATGAAAAATATACTTTAATTTTACAATATAAAATATCAAAACAGGTTCGCTTGCATGGGATTTTTAGATTTAAGATTAAACATCTTGATTAAAAATTGCTTTAAATTCGCATGTGTGCAGGTTGGTGTCAAAGTCGTATTAGTATATCTTTGAAATTGGGTGATTTCAGTAATTTTAAAATTGCGTGAAAGCTCCTGAGACAGAATTTTCTACTTTTTTTATGGTATGTAAAAAAATAAAAATTCTGTCGATACGATTATCCTTCTTACATTTAGTTTATTTTTTCTACTCTCATATGTGTTTTTTCAGTTGGCATGCTCATGCTAAACAATAATAAAAATGTTTGAATTATTACGAAAACGAATTCAAACTTAAAATTCTTGATAATTTTCTAAAAATATGTTTAAACTCGATCTTAAATATATTTTTTTAAATTGGTATAATTTGAAATTCTGCAGTTTGGTAAAAAGTAAAGACGTTTTTCAAAATCATGTTTCATAATCTGTTTCAAAATATTTTATTATTATAATAATTCGTCTCCTCAACCGCAGTCTATTAGTCATTAAATGTGTAACCTACCCACATAATCAAAGATGTCAATCACCAGTTTTAATTGTTGACAGAGAAAGGGTATCAAGTCCTGAATTTATTGTTTTTGAGAGGCAAATTGGTGTAACTTTTAAAAAGTCCCTCTATATCTTCACCTCTATATTGAATTTTAGAAATTTTCGATTTTTATCGTAGATCTGGAAGCTGAAATGAATGGACGGAGACCGAATCCAATGTTCTAGATCGAGAGGACCTGTTTGGTCATTTTGAAAAGTGGTTTTGAATTTATTATTTATTCTTTTGTATCGCCACTTTTAATTAAAAATGTCAAAATATTAGATTTTGTTTTTGACCTGGAAGCTAAGATAAACAGAAAAGACCAGGATTTCAACTTGAATGCAAGTTGGCAATAATTAAGCAAAGTGCTTCTGAATGTTAAATTATTTATTTACACCATCGCGTCTAATTCAACTTTTTGAAATTTTATATTTTTCCCTAGGTTTCAAAGCTGAGCTGGATTGAATGACATGAAAACAAAAACGTTCGCTATAATATGTGTTCTGAAGATGAAAATTCTAAAGAAAATGGTCTGTTCTTTTTGGTCCTGAAGAGAAGACATTTTTTAAACAAATTGACACGTTTATTTATATATTTATGCTGTATTTACGAAGTTTACATTTATTGTGTTTTGCGTTGGAATTGTACTTAAGTACTTCACTACAAAATCAATTTGTAGGTCCTTGTGGGCACGCTCAATTAAAACCACACAAGGTAACGGCATACATTGTAAGATAAATTATATGCATTGATATGTATCATGTTTAATATCTAATATTGGTAACTCACCGCCGCACCTTCAATATCGCGAACATCTATGGTCATCCACAAATTAAATTCTACTACATAGCCAACTTCTGTTTAAATATTAGAAAAATATGGCTATAAACAAGTTGAGAGCTATAGGTCTCCTAGTCGCCTTTACATTTTAAAACATTTTTATTTACCTCTCATGTATGTGTTTTTAACATTTTACAACAAAGTTGAAAAGTGATTCTGATTTTGTCCATTCTGTCTGTCTGTCAGTTACCACGATAACTGCCGTAAAAATGACTTTCTCAAAATGAAATTTCAGTATGTTGTTCAGGCGGTCAGTGGGACCTACGGGAATATAAATGAATAATATCACATAATTAGTTTTGGATTGAACCCTGGTTGAAAAAATGAAATACATTGAACCCAATGGGACCTAATTTTTCAAACATTTTTAAGCGGATTTAAAGTTCACAAATTGCTTCGAAAATTTTAGGAAATATTCACATTATCCCCTAAAATATACAAAAAAATATTTCAGCAAAATATATTCAGTACTTTTTAAATAAAAATTAAAATAATAATTACACCTTCTATATGAAGAGATCACGTGACCCACTTCAAAATAAAATATAACATCCATCTTGTGTCAAAATCGTGATTTTTAAAGTTCTTTTTCATTCATATTTAGTAATGTATCAGTCTTGCTACCACTTTGTTTTTGCTTAAATTCTGTTCATCTACAGATTGAAACAACGCAATTGCAATATATTTGAGTTTAAATGATCATCCAACTTGATTATTTCTACAACGAAGCTTAATTTTCACTTATGGAAAATGTAAACAGCAAAATATGTAGAATGTGTTGTATAAGAATTGCTGCATTTCTTTAAAACAAATTTATTTAGCTCATGGAGTCTGCAATGTAGCTGACATGAATGAAATATTCATCAATTTTACAGAGAGAAGGACGATTTTTTCGATGAAGTTTTAAGCATAGAGTTTAATTACTTGTACCTCTATGGTTTTAAGTTTTAAATAAAATAAATTATTATAGTATTGTGATGAATGAAATGAATGGAAAAATGGTTATGAATGAAATTCTGCTCTTATAAAGAGAGCCAGGCGTGTTACATTTGAATAAATGTCATTTGAATAAATTTCATTTGTTTTCGATGAAGTTTTCAAATATAATAAATTATTGTAGTATTATGATAATTTAAAAAATATTACCGATGAATGTGTCGCATATTAGAAATGTTTAAACTAGGCAATTTATATTTCAATGCCGTCATTTGAACATATTTTTTGTGGAAGTTTCATATTTTCAAATATAAAAAATCAATGTAGTACTGTGTGATAATTTTTAAAATGTTACCAAGGAATGCATCGCATTTTAGAGATGTTTAAATGAAATTGCATCGAAGGTAGATAGTGTTTCATAATCAATGCTTTATGCATGATTGATATTTCTTGTTTATATTGGTGGACGAGCAAAGCGAAGTTTATTTTCATCGCTAACGTGGCGAAATCAACATTTTCCTGAGATATATTATCCCTTTTACTCGAAAACTTCTAAAGGAAGAAAGATGAAATTTCGCATATATACGTGAAATGACACTCATATTTCTAGAATTACAATTTCAATTAATCAAAGAATCTGTAAAAGGGTAAAACGCCCATTTTTATATTGCGCATGCTCATTACGCTTCCTACAAATAACAAATAAACAACAGCTTTTAAACAGGTAATCAAAGCTTGTGCATTTGCATGCATTGTGATTTAATCTTGCTCCTGTATATTAAATACATTTTTTCGATTTGAATGTATTACTTTAATTTAATTGTTTTCCTCTATTTTAATTTATTTAATTTAAATTCCACTTCTAAAAACTTATACATTCTTTTGCATTAGGACTCACAAACATTAGAGTTATTTGTGTATTATTACTTTACTTGTATTCATAGTATAAAGTATAAGGAAAGTATTGTGACGGGATCGAAAATTCGAATTCGAGTTTTCGACGAGAGAGCACGTTTCAAGCATCCCTGATCATGGTTCGAACATTTTGAGGTGATGTCTGTGTGTGTGTAACACAAAAAGTGTGATTGTAACACAAATTACAATCAGTGAATACTGGTAGCTTGTTGTTTTTAAACGCAATCGAATGTTCAGAACCCCCTAAATTTTCCACTGCCATTTTGAAAACAAATCGAAATCTTTAGTAAGTTGCGGAAATTGATATTTCTTATGTAATTTTTTCTTAGAAAACCTTTGACATAAAATTTTGAACACATGCATGAACCGCTCTCGAGTTATTGCATATTTTTCAAATAAATTTATCAAAAATTGTCATAAATTAAAAAAAAATATTAACTGCTAAGAAATATGTTCATTTTTCATATGAAATATCATGCGATACATTTGGGTGACATCATTCTTTTGGATCTAGCTCGTTCCATTCGTGAGAAAATATACTTTAAGTAATAATTTTGTATTTGATCGCCAATAGTCATTTATCTGCTATAAGAATAATTTATTTCCTCGTCTATAACGCTTGGCGAGATTTTGGCGACGAATTTGGCGGAATGTCGCCAACTTGGCGACTTTTTAAAATATAGCTAAATTAACGAAAATCTCGCCAAATGGACGAAAGAGACGTAAATCAATAAAATGACAACTAATTGAGGGAAATTCAAAATCTTGGAAATAATCTACTATACTCTAATCTTGGAAAGTATCTACAAAAAGAATAACCTATTTTTTTAGTGTAAGAGTAGTAAATTCATTGCATTACATAAGGAAAGTCATGTGCTGCCCACATCAGGTATTTTTAATTTTATACTTTGTTAATTTAAGTTTTAATGTGAAATCTTTCACAGCTTACATGCTTTGTATGCGTGAGCCCATTCAAAGCTCGGATTTTTGCCAGTTTATTTTAAATCTCGTATACGAATTTTCAAAATCGCCGAGTCTTCTTAAGCCCTGGAGTTCACTCGATGCCTCCCATCCGAGATGATTTTTGTTATTCCCCTCCACTCAAATGACATTTCCTTCTGTCGAGTATCTCAATAAATCATTTTTCCGCTCTCATCTTTTTCGCTCTTTTGTCCTTAATTTCAAAATTCCGTTAACATGGATTTCGATATCGGAATTGGATGAAAGTCCTCCCTTTCAGACAACGAAAAGTGCTAAAAAACAAAGCTCTCAGTTCGTGACTTTTTCCTATTAAAAGTGTATGGAGAATGTATTTTTTTGTCCTTCACATGCATTCAAATGTTATTATATTCAGTGGAACTGATAGAAGAGAGCGAGTCAAGTTGAAACAATTTTTGTTTTCATATTTGTCTATTTATTTACTAATTCACAAATTAGAAAATGAATGAAAAAAAATAAAATATTATAAAAAACTTTAACGATACTCAATTTTAAAAATATTTAAAAAATGTTTGATTGAATATCTAATGAAACATTTATTACAAAATCGCATTAGACTAAAAATTGTAAAATAACATATTATAGAAAATGTTTTAAGTTTCAGTTTTAGTAAAATGCATCGAAAATGTAAATTAACGTGCAAAAGTAACGTGCATTCAAATTGTATAATGTTTAGTGCCACATATAAAGGAGACCTAGACAAATTGAAGATATTTTTGTTTTCATTTAGCCTTTTTATTTACTATTTTATAAACTCAAACATTAATAAAAAATTAAAATATTACAAAAGAAAATTTAGGTTACTCCTTCTTTTAAAAAAAATAAAAAAATGTTTAATTGCATATCTGATGAAAAATTAATTACAAAATTGCATAAGCCTAGAAAGTGTAAAATAATATATTACAAAAAACGTTTTAAGTTACTGATGTTGTAAAATGTATTAAAAAGAATAAAAAAAATCTGATGTGGGCAACACATGACTTTACTTATATAATGCAATGAATTTACTATTTTTACAATAAGAAAAATCTGATATGGGCAACACATGACTTTCCTTATATAATGCAATGAATTTACTACTTTTACAGTAAAAAATAGGTTTTTCTTATACTAGATAATTATATTCTTTCCAAGATATTGAATTTTCGACAATTAATCGTCATTTTCATTGATTTAGCTTCATTTTTATTCATTTGTAAAGATTTTCGTTAATTTGGAAACATCTAAACAAGTCGCCAAGTTGGCGACATTCCGCCAAATTCGTCGCCAAAATCGCGCCAAGCGTTATGATTGGAGAAATCAGTTATTCTTATATCATATAAATGACTATTGACGTTCAAATGCAAAAGCATTACTTAAAGTATATTTTCTTATGAATGGAACGAGCAAGATCCACGAGATTTATCAAATTTATCTCATGATATTACATATGAAAAGTGAACATGTTTCTCAACAGTTATCTTTTTTTTTAATTTATGGGATTTTTTGATACATTTGTTTAAAAAATGTGCAAAACTCGAGAACGGTTCATGCTAGCGTTCTAAAGTTTATGTCAATCGTTTTCTAAGGAAAATTTACATACGAAATGACTATTTGCGTAACTTTATTAAAGGTTTTGATTTTTTGATGATTTTTTCAAAATTTCACGCGAAAATGTAGGTGGGTTTTGGACATTCGATTACGTTTAAAAACAATAGGCTTCCAGTATTCAAGGATTATGATTTTTGTACCAAATTTCATTCGAATCGCTCCATTTGTTCGTGAGATATCGTATCCAGAGTCTCACTGACACTGACACACACACACAGAGACATTACCTCAAAAATATTTGATTCTTGATCAGGAATGTTTGAAATGTGCGCTTCCGTCGAAAACTCGAATTCGAATTTTCGACCTCGTCACAAAACTTATACATTATGTATATAAGAAAGGATATGAATATAAGGATATCCTTATGCCGACGAAGTTGTCGAGTGGTCAAGGCAAGCGTTTCCGTAGAAATAGCTCGACCGCCACGTTGTGGGTTCGAGCCCCACGTAAGACACGGATGTTTGTGTTGTGGGCGCAATGTGATCCGCCTCCCTCTGGTGCACCTGGGGCAACGTCAAGGGATGGCTACATGGTTCACACTCTGGCCGCTGTAATAAAGGCGAATGACGAAGATCAAAGTGCCTGGCCATTTGAAAAAAAAAATGATATCCTTATACATTATGTATATAAGGAAAGTAATAATTTTCATCACACCGTTCTTGGTCATATGAGGCTAAACATAAAACCGTGGGTGTCCATAAAATATTTTACTTGGTTATGAACAGGAGTTTAAGGAATAATATTAACGTAGAAATGTGAATAATTGATTACATAGAAATGACATATGAATGTTTACATAAATTCAATTTTTTTTTTTTATAATTTAATTTAAAAATCCGTCATTTTTATATATGTTATTTCTAGTTTATTACTGTCCCTTAAATTTATGCCTATTAAAATTGTGTTCAAATATAATTATTTCAGGGGCACCCCACGATTTCATTTATAATCGCGTATGAAAAGAATGTTGCGATAGCTGAAACTTATTTTTTACATTTTAATACATTTTTATAAAAGAGTGCAACTTAAAAAATATTTTTATAATATTTTATTTTACACATTTTAGTTTTATGCGACTCTGTGATTAATTTTTCACCAGATATCCAATAAAGCATTTTTTAAATATTTTATTGAATTTGTCATGAACGACTGTTGTCCGTCTGGATGCCTGTTTCAACTTCTTTTATGGCATATAACGTACTTCCCTACATCCTGAAGATCTGAAAAAAAAATAGGTACGAAGCTTACTAAAGTGGAAAATTTTGTTTTATCAAAATTGTTTCGAAAATGGTTTCGAATGCCTGGTATAATAGTTCCGAGTAAAATTGTATTCAACTTGGCTATTATGGCTTGGAGAAAACATTTTTCGCTTAATACCACCGTCATACCGTCTACATTACATCAACATTGTTTTCCTCTTGGATGCTTCATTATTTTTTATCGGACGGAGAAATGCTTCGGAAAGCCAGAGGTACCATGGAATATGTGTGTGCTTCCATGTCGGAGTGTTTCCATGTAGGAGTGTTTCCATGGAATAAAAGCGCTTTAACCGGGAACGGGGGGGTCACAATCCCCCTGCCTTTTTCTGCCTTTCCTGAAAGTACTCTCTAAACTCCGCCCCCCTTTTTCACGTCCTCCTCTTTTCAATCTTTTTAAACGTTTTTCTAACAATAATATATATATATATATATATATATATATATATATATAAATTATATATATATATATATATATATATATATATATATATATATATATATATGCATTATGAGGCAGAATTCTTGGGCCAAATTTAAGGGGCGATAAATCACATCTAAACAAGCAATATTTGTCATACAAAGCAGGGCAATAACGTAAGATGTGAACCGCTAGACGTCGCTCACATTGAACGTAGTGACGACTGTGTCAGAACTAGCCAGGATTTAAGCCGAGTTTAAAATGTCTTTAGAAAAAAGCTAAAACCTCTTGTTTCATTTTCGCATTTTGAATTGTCTGTTAGCATTTTGCGGAAAATGCGATCGTAGTGGAAACATTGAAACTAGCGAACGAACCTCAACTTGCAGCGCCACTATTATTCTCTTGTAAAGTAATCGAAAATAATTATTTTGTTTGCAGACTATTTTTATGCACTTGTGGCAACTGCTTTTAATTGTTTGTTAAAATTGATAGAATTTTGATTAAAAAACGGTAGGAAAAAAAAGGCTCGGCAGAAATAAACGCATAATGCAGTGGTTTTTCGTACTCATCGTCATTTCTGCCGAGGATTGTAGAAGGAATGGCTGGTTTCACAAATCAGGAAAAGGCGGACATGGATTGTATGTATGGTGCTGCAAACGGGAATGCTCGTAAAGCCCGAAGTCTATACCTGGGGCATTTCCCGACAAGACGCTTGCCAGACCGAAAAATCTTTCAGGGATTGCATCGGTGTCGGTGTAAAAAGAGCTCCTTTGTCAGTGGCATGCATGATACAGGGGGTTCCAGGAGTGTGAGGACGCCACAAGTTGAAAAGAACATTCTGTAGAGGGATAGAGATAGTCCAGAAAGCAGCACCCGGGCACTTTCCCATGCCTTAAATGTGACCCAAAGAACGGTTTGCCGAGTATTACGGAACAAAGGATTGCACCCCTACCATGCAAAAAAACTGCAAGCCTTGGCACCTGCAGATTGTCAGCCACGTATCGATTTTGCATTCTGGTTTCTGCAACAGATTGTAGCGTAGCCTGATTTTAGTGCACATATTTTATTCACGGACGAATGCACCTTTAATCGTGAGGGCATTTTTAATATGCACGATTTTCATGTGTGTGCATCTAGAAATCCGCACGCCACACGTCCACATTCCTTCCAGCAGCGCTTCTCCTCAAATGTTTGGGCTGGAATTGTCCATGATTATTTGATTAGCCCATATCTTCTACCATGCCGACTGGACGGCAGAACATACCTCCTATTTTTACAGGAGGTATTGCCACAGTTACTGCAACATATTCCTGCCAAAATAAAATCATGCATGTGCTTCCAACACGAAGGACCACCACACCATTTCAGAGTGGATGTGCGGCACATCTTAGATGCTACATTCCGAGGGCAATGGATTGGTCGGGGAGGTCCCATAGCTTGACCGACATGATCACCTGATCTCTCCTGTCTCGAATTTTTCTTATGGGGCATATGAAAATTCTCAACTACGATAGTCCTATCGACTACGACGAGGGGCTATCGTATTGCTAGTATTGCTGATGCTGACAGCGTTTTCCAAGATATGCCGAGTGCTTTTGCTAATGTGCGCGGATCGCTACATCGCAGGTGTGAAGCCTGCGTTACTGCTAGTGGTCGCAATTTTGAGCAGTTTCTGAAACTTTGTCCATGCATTCTGCAATTTCTATTTGGGAGTTTGCGATTTATCGACGAACCGTTTTCCTTTTTTGTTATGTACGTTTCCCCCCCCCCCGTCTCAAACTCAAGGCCCTGCGTTCCTCGGGACGCGCCTTCCGTTTTACTCTCGCTAGGAGCCTGTTTGGGCTCTAGCATACCTTTCCCCTTCTGTAAGACTTGACGTGGGGCTCGACTTCGGTCGTCGCCCCTCCCCAAGCAAAGCTCTGATGTCTCTCTTAACTTATGCTTCTCTTTCTTAGTACTTATTTTTTCTCTTCGCCCGGAGTTTAAAAGGGGAATCCTTTCCCCTCCTGGGCACTCCGTATGCCCCTTCCTTGAGACCTTGAGACCTTCTGCAATTTATGTCAGTAAAAAGTACTTCGGCCTACTTTGTCATTTTTGTGTTTCCTCTTTTCACGAGAGAGTCACCATTTATATATTTCATGAGCTACCAACTAGCGGTTCACCTCTTGCGCTCAACCCTGCTTTGCATGACAAAAATTGCTTGTTTAGATATGATTTATCACACTTTAAAGTTTGGCTCAAGGGTTCCGACTCCCACTATATATATATATATCTGTATTATATACCTGAGATAGATCATTAATAGAGAATGTCTTTTCTCTTGCCAACAAATCGACCATCAAGACCTCATTAACATTTTCCAACATAGTTGAAAACTGTTTATGACTTTGTCCATTTTGTCTGTCTGTCTTTCTGTTCGTTAATAAGATAACCGCCGAAAAAATGATTTTATCAAAATTAAATTTCAGTATGTTATTGAGACGGTCTGTGGGACATATGGAAATGTAAATGTTAATGAGGCCTATCACCCAATTAGCTTTGAATTGAACTCGGATTGATAAAATGGAATACATTAAACTTTATGGGAGCTAAATTTTTTAAGCAAAGTTAAAATTCACAAATTGCTTCGAAAATTTTAGGAAATAGCTAAATCATCTCATAAAATATGTAAAAAAAGAAGTTCATAAAATATGTTAGGTAGTTTTTTAAAAAAAATTTAAAATATTAATTACACCCATATTATATAAAGAGATCACGTGACTCACTTCAAAATAAAATATAGCATCCATCTTATTTTCCCTGTTTAAAAATCGTAATTTTATAAGTTGTTTTAAATTCATATTTAGTGTTGCATCCATTCTAAAACCGCTTAACTTTTGCACATTTTCTGTGCCTCTATATTCTGCGCCAAGGCAATTACAATATTTTCGAGTTTAAATGATCATCAAACTTTGATTGTTCCTAAAACGAAGTCAAATTTCAATGGATTCATAATGTAAATAAGTGATTGTATGGTGAGTTGTAAAAGAATTGCTGAATTTTTTCACGCAAAATTACTTACCTCTAGAGTCTGGAATATGAGTGATATGAATGCAATATTCATTGATTACACATAAAGGAGCAGATGATTTTATAGCATTTCCTTTTTTGATGAAGTTTTATGTTTCCAAGTAAAACACATTATTGTACTGCGATAATCTTAAAAATATCACCCCTGAATGTATCGCATTTTTGAGATGTTTAAATAAAATTCCATTTCAGTTGGAACGTGTTTCATAGTCAATACTTTATGCATGGTTGATCTTTCTTGTTATTTATAAATTTGGGTGTATACAAATATTTGTTGATGAAAAATTTCAAGCACAAAGAACGTGTTGAAATCGAATGAGATTTTAAATCTCTGATCAAAATGACGATTATAATAAATGATTGCAATACCATTGCATAAGAATATTTTCAGGAATAAAACAGTGCAATTTAAATTTACTTTTAGCATACTGCAGGATCATCTCCTTTTGCTTCTATACATGTGTCAATATAGTTAAGTATGAAGTTATAAATATGCCATATGTTATCCTGCAACAAATATTCCTACGAATGTTTCAAGTGCCATGTTTTTCCTTTTCCCGAAAGAATAAACTTTTAAAAAATAGATCACGCGAAATATATTGCAAAGCAGTAATTGCAAAGCAATAATTGTAAAGTGGAACTCGATATTTTCAAAGCAGTAATAAAATTAAGCTATATTGCAACGTACAGCTACGAATGTAAATAAATAAAATTAAATTTTGCTTTTTAACTATATATCGAATTATATGTTTCACTTTGCAGACAGTTCAAATTTCCGATATATTAATCCGTTTATTTCTCATAAGTCACAAATTCTCCATAACATTCCAAAATTATTGAATTCCTAGCACGTTTACTTATGATCGAGGAAAACTTTTGTATTTGGCAAAGATCCTAATGATACGTTGAATTTAAAGGAAGAAATAGAAAGTTAGCAAAACAAAATGGACGCAATAAAAAAGAGAAAAATGACTATAAAATAATTCTGAAAAGAATAAAAACAATAGGTAGGGGAAACCAGCAAAATGGGCTTATGTTTAATGCATCCAGGAAATATATTTTAACATGTGTATAATTGAAATTATAGATTGCTAGATGTCTATATCTCGTTAGTTCTAATATTACTACATATTTATATCTATTATTGATCTTATGTTACTAGATGTCTATATCTTGTTTATTTATTGCACAGATTCTGTTCAAATCTTTGATGCTGAGTGGACCAAAGCAAATTCTTCAATCTTTCTGTTATTGTTGTTGTGGAATCTTTGCAATAACAATTTTAATAGCGCATCAAAAAGCTAATAAACTTTTAATAAATATAAACTAGTTTGAATTAATAAAACAAGAAAGATCAATCATGCTTAAGACATTGATTATGAAACATTTTCAAACTTCAATGCAATTGTATTTAAACATGTATAAAATGCAATACATTCCTCGGTAATATTTTAAAACTTATCACAATACTACATTAATTTATTATATTTGAAAACGTTAATCTTCATCGAAAAAAATGAACTTCATTCAAATGACGGCATTGAAATAATATTTGCCTGGTTAAAACATCTCTAAAATGTGATACATTCATCGGTAATAATTTTAGAATTATCATAATACTACGATAATTAATTATATTTGAAAACTTCATTGAAAACAACTGAAATTCATTCAAATGACGTCATAGAAAAAATAACACGCCTGGCTCTCTCTATAAAAGTAGCACTTCATTCATAAATAATTTCTCATTCATGTCACTCATCAGAGTACTATAATAATATATTTTATTTAAAATTAAGACCATGGAGCTACAAGTAATTACAGTCTATGCGTAAAACTTCATCGAAAAAAATCGTCCTTCTCTTTGTAAAATCAATGAATATTTCATTCATATCAGCTATGCAGACTCCATGAACTAAATGATTTTGTGTTAAAGAAATACAGCAATTCTAAAACAACTCATTCAACATATTTTGCTGTTTACATTTTACATAGGTGAAAAATAGGCTTCGTTGTAGAAATAATTAAATTTGGATGAGCATTTAAACTCACATTTATTGTAATTGCGTTGTTTCAGTATGTAGATGCACAGAATTTAAGCAAAAATAGAGTGGTTTTAGGACGGATACAACACCCAGTATGAATTAAAAATAATTTTAAAATCACGGTTATGAGACAAGATGGAAGCCATATATCATTTTGAAGTGAATCGCGTGATCTTTCCATATCATTGTCACGTGATCGCTTCATATAAGTGGTGTTATTATTATTTTAATTTTTATTTAAAAAACTACTGAATATATTTTTTTTTTACATTTTGTGGAACAATTTTAATATTACTTAAAATTTTTGAAGCAATTTGTGAATTTTAAATCCGCTTAAAATATGTTTGAAAAATTAGATTCCATAGGGCTCAATGTATTTCATTTTTTCAAACCTGGTTTAGTATGTAGATGCACAGAATTTAAGCAAAAATAGAGTGGTTTTAGGACGGATACAACACTCAGTATGAATTAAAAATAATTTTAAAATCACGGTTATGAGACAAGATGGAAGCCATATATCATTTTGAAGTGAATCGCGTGATCTTCCCATATCATGGTCACGTGATCGCTTCATATAAGTGGTGTTATTATTATTTTAATTTTTATTTAAAAAACTACTGAATATATTTTTTTATACATTTTGTGGAACAATTTTAATATTACTTAAAATTTTTGAAGCAATTTGTGAATTTTAAATCCGCTTAAAATATGTTTGAAATATTAGATTCCATAGGGCTCGATGTATTTCATTTTTTCAAACCGGGTTCAATCCAAAACTAATTGGGTGATATTATTCATTTATATTCCCGTAGGTCCTACAGACCGTCTGAACATCATACTAAAATTTCATTTTGATTAAGTCATTTTTACGGCAGTTATCGTGCTAACGGACAGACATACAGAATGAACAAAGTCATAAACACTTTTCAACTTTGCTGTAAAGTGTTAACAATTGTGATGAAATGTTTCTTTTTGAGAGGTAAGATACCGCTGTATCAAAATTTCTCAACGTACTTTGGTTAGTTTTTACTCTACAAACGATGTAGACGAACAAACAAACCGACAGCCAGGCATTTACTTTTATTAACACTTTACAACAAAGTTGAAAATTGTTTATGTCTTTGTTCATTCATTTTGTCTGTCTGTCTGTCCGTTAGCACGATAACTGCCGTAAAAATGACTTGATCAAAATGACATTTTTGTATGTTGTTCAGACGGTCTGTAGGACCGATAGGAATATAAATGAATAATGTCACCCAATTAGTTTTGGATTGAACCCGGGTTGAAAGAATGAAATACATTGAACCCTATGGGACCTAATTTTTCAAACATTTTTTAAGAGTATTTAAAATTCTCAAATTGCTTTGAAAGTTTTAGGAAATATTCAAATCATCTCATGAAATATGTAAAAAGAAATTCAGCAAAATATATTCAGTAGTTTTTTAAATAAAAAATTAAAGTAATAATTACACATTTTATATGAGGAGTTCACGTGACCATTATATGAAAAGATCACGTAACTCACTTCAAAATAAAATATGACATCTATCTTGTGTAAAAATCGTGATTTTTAAAGTTCTTTTTAAATCATGTTTACTGTTGTATCCGTCCTAAAACTGATTTATTTTTGCTTTCATTGTGTGCATCTACATATTGAAACAACACGATTACAATATATTTGAGATTAAATGATCATCAAACTTTGCTGATTTCTACAAAGAAGCCTATTTTTCACTTTAGGAAAATGTAAACCGAAAAATATGTAGAATGATTTGTATAAGAATTGCCGCATTTCTTTAACGCAAAATTATTTAGCTCATGGAGTCTGTAATATAACTGATATGAATGAAACATTCATTGATTTTACACACAGAAACATACGATTTTATTGAGTTAAATTACTTGTACCTCCAAAGTTTTAAGTTTTTAAATAAAATAAATTATTATAGTATTGTGATGAATGAAAGGATTGGTTAAAGTTTATGAATAAAATGCTGCTTTCATAGGAAGAGAAAGTCTACTTATATTTCAATGATGTCATTTGAATAAAGTTCATTTGTTTTCTCTGAAGTTTTTAAATATAATAAATTATTGTATCATGATAATTTTAAAAATATTACTGCTGAATGTATCGCATTTTAGAGATGTTTCAACCAGACAATTTATATTTCAATGCCGTCATTTGAATGCAGTTCATTTTTTTCGATGAAGTTTTAAGTTTTCAAATATAATAAATTAATGTAGTATTGTGATAATTTTAAAACTATTTTCGAGGAATGTATCGGATTTGAGAGATGTTTATATAAAATTGCATTGAAGTTGGAAAGTGTTTCATAATTAATGCTTTATGAATGATTGATCTTTCTTGTTTAATTATTGTACCGATTCTGCTTAAACCTTTGATGCTGAGTGCACCATAGAAAATTTTTCTGTCTTTCTGGTATTGTTATTCTGCAATCACTGCAATAGCATTTTCGATAGCGCATTAACTTTTAATAACTAAAAACCTGTTTGAATTAATAAAAAAATCGAAATGATATGTTTCCTTTCGAGAGTATGAAACGGCTGTACCAAAATTTCTCGACGTACTTTGCTTAGTTTTTACGCTACAGACGAACAAATAAACAGGCAGTCAGACATCTACTTTTCTTCTTATAGATGCTGGATGAAATTAACTGTAGAATTATATATTTTCCAACAGACGATCTGAATATTTTTCAAAATCAATACTGTTATTTGCATTGTGACATGTAACACAACAAAATCCCCCCTTACAGCCATATTTTCGTAATTTCTTCAAATAATTATTTACGTATCATTATTGAGTGTCATTAGTATTACACATTGTAAAACGTAAATTGAAATAATATATATTTTATTTCATCTTTAAATCGATCAAATACTTTTGCATTCACACGGCCTTTACTTATTAATATCGTACCTTTTAAAAATCATAATTTTTAAAGTCATTCATTTTAAATCAACAGTTAAATCAAAATATTTTATAACAGTTAAATCAAAATTTTATTTTTTAAATATAATAAGTGCATTTTATGATTACCCTTAACTCAAATCATATTTGTTTGCTCTTATATGTGATTCTATATTAATCTTAGAATTACTCTGATTGTTTATCAGGTCTAGAATTATGGCATTTAGAATAAGTGCAAGCAGTTACCTTTGAGGTGCAACATTTTCGCTCCAAATACTCTATCAAATTCATTATATTTTAAACTATAATTGTTGTCTTACTATAAAAAAGTAACTGCCTCCGCCTCTGCCGTTTGACAAATTTCGCGTTCCTAGAGATTTTCTGTTACGTACCACAAAATCTGTAGCATACATAAATACGAACTTTGTTACATTTGTAGAGAAGTATTAAAGAACTACGCTGTTATAAACCGTTTTTCGAGTTAAAATTTAGTTTAAGAAATATTTAATATCAAAATCAAAAGAAGAGTATAATGACCTGCGAATACGCGTCATGGGCAGAATAGCAATATCAGAACCTCGAAGTTTTGGTAGCATGTGCTTATGTAGTTGAATTTTCGCAAGACGTAGTCCTTTTCTTAAAATTTCGAGTTATTTAATGAGATATTCAATTTTTTGTACAGTTCTGAAGCGAAGCAATTTCTTCTCTAGATTTTAAAGATTTATTTGACAGAGCATATTTCCTGCTTCTATCTGATTGGTTTCTGACAGAAACGTTAAAAAGTGGCCGAGTACAGAGTTATTTATTTCCAAATATGACTGCAACGATAGTTTGTGCACTTCACAGACACACACACACACATATATATATATATATATATATATATATATATATATATATATATATATATATATATATATATATATATATATATATACACAAACATATATATATATAATTTTTATATGTATGTTTTTGTGTATGCAGCATAATATTCTAGAAATTATTTACACGAATACGTTACAATGTTTATACAAATGTTTCGTATTATTCAACAAAAATCATTTTCAAACATTCTTTCCGCGCGAAAAGCTTATATATAAAAGAATATGTTTCCTTTACTATTATTCTGAATTTAAATTTTGTTTACAGTTAAATAACAAAACACGAAGTGACTAAACACTTATGTTAGAATTAATATCGTCTACGTTAAAAGTAAATATAAGCAAAATAAATTTAAACTAAACCTAATTTCCTTCCACTTTCGTTGGAGACAACTTTATTTGATTTCTTAGTTTCCCTATTTGCTTGTACAAAATGCAATTTGTTAACACAAACAAAGTTAAAATTTCTAAAAAATACAATGCTATATTTTGAATGCACTCATGTCACAAAAAATATATTAACACCATTCTAATGTAGCTGGAATTTTGCAAATCAAATTTTTAAACCCAGGTTCGTTAAACAACATTTTTTATTTAAATTATAAATAAAATATATTTAATCTGTCTGGAATTGACCTTTTTTTTAAAATTCAATTTCAGGTTGATTTCAATTGCTAGTTAAGTTCATATTTAGTTTTCGCTCTCATATGAATAACATTGAAATCTGTCTGCATGTTATTGTTGTTGAGACCCAGACCGGGCCACCTTCAAGAAAGGTGTAAGGTAACCGTTTGGACGGCCAGGAAGTGACACCCGATTCAGACGTAAACCCAGTGGGGGAGGCATCCACAGGGACCGTACCCTCCTTCAACTACCACCAACCTCTTGGAAGACTTACGGACCCACATGTTTAACGTGATCGTATTCCCCGCGCCCGAGATGTGCCAACAGCACGTGGTGTTCTCAGGTTACCCACCCAAGTACTAACCGCGCCCGATGCTGCATGACGTCGGTGATCTAACGAGAACCGGTGTTTTCAGCACTGGATCTGTCTGCACGTGTATGTGTGTGTGTGTGTTTGTCTCATCATCACTGGAGAACTGCTGTATTGAATTTCATTAAATTTCGTGGGTAGCTTTAGAATGACATCGCTTTAAATTTAATTCACGTTTAAAGTTGCTAGGTCCAAGGACTGTGCAGATATTATTAAAAAACGAACCTGCCATAGAGATAGCATTACGCAGATATATATTTTTTCTGCAAATTTATTTGAAAATAAATGGTTCCAGTTTCCTAAGTGAGAAGTAAAGATTTTCAGTGTATACAGCAGACGATTTTATTAAATAATTTCTGATTTAAATAATTAAAAATTGTAACTAAAATAAATTTTATTGGAATTAAATTTTTGATTGCATTATATCGTTTGGGGTAAAAGGCTACGATAATTACTGATATTTTTAAATGCATACATATTTGGTTTTATTTTGACAAATAATTTTCATATATATATATATATATATATATATATATATATATATATATATATATATTGTGTTTAGACAATTGTTGAACCAGAATACAAGTGATATGTGTATATCTGATAATACCATTTTTGCGTTTTCCTTCTGTTACATGTTAATACAACTTTATATAGCTTTCATTTTAGTATATATCGATCAAATTTCAAATTTTTTGTAAATTTATTTACAAACCGGGCCAGAATGTTTTATTCTTCATATCTGCATGTGAAGATAATTGTCTATGACAAGAAGGGATATTTTTATACTTCTTTTATAGAAAAATTCAACAGACTGTTTTGAATAATAAGGCCATTCAGAATTCTTTAGGAATTTGCACATACGTGTGAATTTGAAATTTATTTACATTATATATTCCGTACGAAGAACGAGTATACTGCTAGTTTGATAATAAGGCAATTTATATTGAAAATGGAATGTGACTGCCCCGTAGATCCATGAATTTATTATCATGTTGCTTACAACGGTAGAATTTTTGAAAAGCCTTTCCGTGAAGAATACATTATATGAACTGTGAAAATATGTCTGGTCCTTTAAGGAAGTATACTGTAAAGCAGTAGGCTACAGATGTCTTGTAGGAAAATGAAATACAGTTGAACTGTGTGGTGACAATTATTTTAAAGTATACGAGCACCATTTATGTGGTGTTACTATTAATAATTTTCAAATTGGCGTATAGAGGAATTCAGTGCATTGCATGGTGGATAACCTCAAACAATCCAATTTACGTTCAATAACAAGCTATTACCTAGCTTTGTTGCAAGGTAAAGTATAATTACTGTGGGAATTAAAGAATCATTACTAATTTTAAATATCCATTATTTATTTCATTATATCGAAAACATACATTATTTTTTAAAAACGTATTACAGTTATCATTTACTCAATTATTCCATTAATTTTTAATACTGGGTGATTTACTTGGAGACCAGAGCTTTATTACTTTGAGAACAGAGTGGCTAAAAAATTTATGTTTGGTCGTGTTAGGGAAACCATATCGATTTACTATCTTCAGAATTACTTTAAAACTTAGTAAAATTACGTATGACTATAATATTTAAGGTTTCCATGAAATAATATAACGTCATACACATGAAACACTTTAATACGTGGAATACTGCTTCTGGATGTAAATTATGTAGTACATGTATCATGAATATCAATTATTTCTATCTCGACTTATGAGTATATAGAAATCAGTGCATACCTCTATAATGTATGAGATTTGTTAATATGCATTCAATTTCCGAATGCATTCAATCCCCGACGTTAGCTGTGCTATCTAAATGGTACACAATTCAAATTTTTAACACATTTACTTGTTCAAGTCGAACTTTCAACATCTTCACTATATATCTCGAGATTTTTTACCAGTCTGCATATCTCGTATATTTTTGTAAGTCTGCAACTTCTGTGATTTAGTTAGGTTACTTTTTTAACCTGACTTCGGTGAAACACTTTTCCGTCTTGACACCCATAACTTGATTGGCGTTGCTTTGACCAGCATCAGTAAATGCTTTTTTAGGGTTTAACTCTAAATAAGCGTTAGTTTAGCTCCCACTTATTGACTTCAATGACTCATGTTAGCAAGCAGTGTGAGTTCAGCTCATTCCGACTTTGTTTCCATTGCCTGTTGGTTTCAGTCTTAATTGGAATATTATGGGTCTGTCCATCTGTCAATATAGACGCCGTTACTTCTGCGTATTTTTTAGCTTCATTCACCACTCGATTCACAACTGTCGTTTTGATGTTCTAATTTAATGATGTATCTAGTCACTGTTTTGGTTGCTAATTTGCACTAAGATTTATTACATAAATTATTACATAAATTAATGTATGATTTATCACATAAATTAATGTTAAATGATAAAATTCTTTAGTTTATGCCTTTAATTCCAGGACGACCCTATATCCAATTATTTTAACGCTATTTTTATGTAAACATAAGACATAATTTTACTGATATTCATGATAAGAGAGAAAAGACTGAAAGAGAGACTGAAAGCTAGAAAATTAAAAAAATACTTTATTTACCAATTTAAGTTTAATGTCTTTAAGGGAGCATAGAACCTTTAAACCTTCAAAAAATCAATTTTTCAATTTTATTTTATTCTGAATATTTGAACATTTCTGAACACTGTGCAAAAAACCGTATTCTAAAATTCGCATTATTTCTAAAGTTATGAGCTTTTATGCAACATACACTTTTGAAAATTTTCTCATGTCAGCCATCGCCGCCATTTTTAAAGGGACATCACTGTTTGTTTACGTTTGCAGTTTGCTGATTTGTCATGTAAATCTAATACTTTTTCCACCACCATGTCTTAATTATTTATTTAATTATTTCTACAGTAGTAGGAAGGCAACTACTCACCTCACTGAACTGTTCAGCCCAGTTTGTTTATATTCTAGCGCTGTTAACTTGTTTACAACGTGGAGAATTTTTTCTGAGTTTCGCAATTTCTTTTCATTATATTTTCTTACTTTTTACGATTGATTTTCTGCATTTATGTTGTTTAAGCATAAGAACTTTGAACTAGAATACAGTTAATCTATTTTATAAGTATACATTACAAACTTCTTCACGTTTGCATATTTATTTGTGTAAACTTCAACGTACAAGACTGTTTGGTGCAATTTTTTAATATAAACTTTTTGCTTTTTGCTTTCTAATAATGGATACACCGGCAACTAAATCTTGTTCTGTTAAAAAACGGAAAGAAGACGTATTCAAGGAAATATATATGTAATTAAAAACAAAAACAATCCGAAAGTGTTCGAACGACAAAATGTTGATTCTACGCCTAAGCTAAGTGCTTCAAGTAAAAAACTGTTCAGCTCAAAAGATGAACTTTCAGTTGATAAGTCACATATTTCATCTGAAGAACATGAATATAGAATGGTTAATATATCAGTACTTTTCAAGGAGCTTGGAAATATTTTGTGCTGCAAAATATGTCATGGAACAATAAATATACGTGAAAAATCTTCAATGGGTTTAGCATCCACATTTCTTGTATATTGTGATTAGCTGTGATGAACTAAAGTCTGTGAAAAATACAAAAATGCTTGGTGTTAAGAAAAATATTCCAGAAATAAACAGAAGAGCTGTGTTTTCTATGCGATGTATAGGACAGTGTTTATCGGCTTTATCTACTTTTTGTTCTACTATGGGTCTTCCAGCGCCTGTTTCTCAGAAATCATATAATACAATTAATCACAGGATTTTAAATGCCACATCTGTTGTAGCTAAATCTTCAATGAAAACTGCTATCCAGGACGAAAGAGAATTATCAAATAGATCGAAAGATATTACTGTAAGTGGATATGGTAGTTGGAAAACCAGGGGGCATTCGTCACTTGTAGGTGTGTGTACACTAATCGGAGCAGAAAGCGGGAAGGTTATTGAAACCGAAGTAATGTCTTCTTTTTGTAAAGGTTGCAACAGCTACAGAAGTAAGAAAAGTGGCCCTCGGTATGAAAAGTGGAAAAAAAATCATAAAATAGTGTGTTCAAAAAACCATTCGGGTAGTGCCAGAAAAATGGAATGTGATTGAATGTTACGCATATTCAACAGATCAATTGAAGACCATGGTGTTCGGTACAAATTTTATATTGGTGATGGTGATACGAAAACATTTTCACAAATATCGAATAGCAAACCATATGGAAATGAAATAGCGTTTGAAAAACTTGAATGCACAGGTCACATTCAAAAAAGAATGGGAACTCGTTTGAGAAAGCTGAAAACCCAGATGGCTGGAAAGAAGCTATCAGATGGAAAGACAATTGGAGGAAAGGGCCGGCTGACGGAGGCCAATATTAAAAAATTGACATCCTACTACGGAAATGCAATTCGTGGAAACAAATATGATTTGTTTAAAATGCGACAAAGCATATGGGCTGTATGGCTGCATATGGTATCATCTGACAGTGATCCACAACACTTTTTTGTCCTAAGGGACCAAATACTTGGTGTAAGGTACAGCCATGCAGCATACTCGAACACAGTATCAAACTTCAAGCATAAGAACTCCCTCCCAAAATCTGTCATGGAGTTGGTAAAACCAATATTTAAAGACCTTTCAGATCCAAATCTATTGAAACGCTGTCTTGGAGGGAGAACTCAAAATCCTAATGAGTCTATAAACTCCCTCATATGGAAATATTGCCTGAAAAATATAAATGCTGTGAGAGAAATTGCACAAATAGCAGCAAATATTGCCAGTATAACATTCAATGATGGTGGTAACGGTATAATAAAAATTATGAATGCTTTAAATTTGAGTATAAACAGAAATTTACTAAATGTTTTGCATCTGAGTGATAAGAAACGGATACACGAAGCAGATTTTCTAGCCTCTAGCACTACATATGAAGTTCGAAAAGCTCGTAAAAGGCAGAAAACATTTGATTTTCGACGACAAGAGGAAGAGGAAGGAATTACTTATGCGTCAGGTGCATTTTGATGCTACATTAGATATAACGCAGGATGTATTATAAACTACAGCCAAACATTAATTAGCCGAACTGCGATAACTCAAAATTTTCCATGTACGAAAGTCATATTTGTTACATATTTTTGTAATTTTAAGCAATTTCAATAAGTCAAATTTTCTATAACTCAAATTCTTTTCTTGTTACTAGAGTTTCAGTTTATCAAAGTTCCACTGCAGCTGTTTATCTCAGGTATGTGATTTTACAACTTGCGCACAGTATATTTTAAAATATATTTTACTAATCACTTTTAATTTTTTGCTTTTACTTGTTTCATCTATATATACAATTTATACATAAAAAATTCCTCCTAAATAAGTAAAAATTTAGTAAATGTTCTTCATCTGACTGACAAGAAACGTCTACACGAAGCTGATGTTCGAACTTCCGAAGTACACATATAAAGCTCAAATACCCCTTAAAAGTCAGAAAATTTTTGATTTTTCAAACATAACAGAAATAGGAAGGTGCTATTTATGCACTGGAGGCATTTTAAGGTCAAAATAAGATAATAAGTAACACTGAATATATTTTTAAACTTAAAAGCGGGTTTCTCAAATATGTGATTTTAACTCTTGCGCGCAATATATTTTAAAATATATGTAGCCAATCACTTTCAAATTTTTTGCTCTTACTTGTTTCATCTATGTACATAATTTATAGATCAAAATTCCTCATAAATAAGTACAAAAATTAAGTAAACGTTCTTCATCTGACTAACAAGAAACGACTGCACGAAACGTCTGTTCGAGTTTCCGAAGCAACCTATAGAGTTCAAGTAGCCCCTAAAAGGTAGAAATTTTTTGATTTTTCTTACATAATAGACATAGGAAGGTGCTACTTATGAACCAAAGGCATTTTAGAGTACAAAATAAGATATAATAAGTAACATTGAAGTATTTTTAAATTTTAAAACTGTTTTTCTCAGATATGTGATTTTAACACTTGCGTGCAATATATTTTAAAATATAAGTAACCAATCACTTTCAAATTTTTTGCTCGTACTTGTTTCATCTATGTACATAATTTATAGATAAAAATTCCTCATAAATAAGTAAAAATTTAGTAAATGTTCTTCATCTGACTAACATGAAACGACTTCACGAAACGTCTGTTCGAGTTTCCGAAGCAACATATAGAGCTCAAGTAGCCCCTAAAAGGCAGAAAATTTTTCATTTTTCTTACATAACAGACACAGGAAGGTGCTATTTATGAACCAATGGCATTTTAAGGTGTAAAATAAGATAATAAGTAAGACTGAATGTATTTTAAAACTTTAAAGCTGTTTTTCTCAGATATGTGATTTTAGCCCTTGCGCGCAACATATCTTAAAATATATTTAACCAATCACTTTCAAATTTTTGGACTTACTTGTTTCATCCACATACATAATTTGTACTTAAAAAATTCACCATAAATAATAAAAAAAGAATTGTGAAGAGGTTTATTTCATGTTTTTTAACACTGAAAATGGAAATTTCATTTTGTTTAAATTTTAAAAATATTAAATTTTTTTTCAAAATTTTAAAAAGTATGTACAAATTAAAGATGTAATAGTTATAATTATATTATTATCAAATTGAAGTCCATAAGTATAACGTTATTTGAAATATCTTGCGCGTGGCTGCTACATACACCGTTATGTCTGTCAAAATTGTATAAATTTTTAAAAACAATATAAAATGTATATATAATTATATGACTTCAGTAAAATTTGAATAGTAAGAAAGGTTTTCTTTATGTTTAGAGAAAAAAATTTGAACATCTAGGATACACCTGGTTGAAATTAAAAAATTGTAAAGTTAACTCTATTTTCAATTAATTTCGACTGTTTAAAGGTCCTATGCCCCCTTAATTTTAAGCGTTACGTATTTTAAAAAGGTTTTATTAGTTTTACTCAGCAAAAACTTATTTTTTTAGAATTTTGTAACTGTTTTTCGATAATTTAAATGTGGTTAACTTTTGTTTACTTTTTAAAAATTTAAAATTAAAAACATTTTGTTTATTGCTATAGATGGCTCCCACAAATGCGAACAAATGACGTCATATATGTACAGCCCTTTATGACTATGGCAATAACACTATTTTTTGTTATATATATTTATTTGTAGGTTTTACTTTCACAAGCACCAGACTTTGGGGATTTTAATTATTTGTTTCTTTAAATGGTCATTTTTCAACATTTATGTCTAGTCGCCTTAGGAAAAACGTATCAATTTACTGTTCAGAACTGCATTAAAACTTTGTAAAATTACGTCTGACTATAATATTTAAGGTTTCCATGAAATAAAATAATGTCATACACATGAAACACCGCAATACATGGAATACTGCTTCGGGACGTAAATTATGTAGTACTTCCATGTTTAATAAGCGGGATGATCATAAATTTATTGTAGCCATCATAAAATAGGGCTCATTTTCTGCTTGACTTATTATTCGCGATTGCAGCTTTTCATCACGTATTTGTTTAAGACTTAAAGGATAACATAGAAGCAAGGCGCTTTTAGAATGATATGTTCTACTATACTTTGCTTCTTTTTCTTCACTTTTCATATTTAATATTATGCAAAAATTTATTGTCATCATTCTCGTATATCTAGCTCGTTCCATGCACGAGAGAAGACACTTTAGGTAATAGCTTTGTAATATCAAGCCATTAGTTTTTTATTTACCATAAGACTAACCTATTTCTCCATAAACAATGCTTGACGAAATTTTGGTGGCAAATTTGGCAGAATATCGCCCACTTGGCGAGTTTTTTAAATGTTGCCAAATTGACGAGAATATCGCCAAATCGATAAAAATGTCACCAAATTGATGAAATTGATTCTAAATCAATGAAAATGAAGAGTGATGGAAATCGACGATCTTGGAAAGAATAAGAATCTACTATAATAGAAGATACTTTGAGTAATAGTTTTGTATTTTGAAGCCATTAGTCGCTTATCTTCTATAAGAATAATCTATTTCTCCGAAAATAATTCTTCACGAAATTTTAGCGACGAATTTGGAGAAATTTCGCCAACTTGGCGAGTTTTTTAAATGTCGTCAAAGTGACGAAAATGTCACCAAAGGTATTAAAAATGTCGCCAGGTTTATAAGAATGAAGGTAAATCAATGAAAATGAAAACTAATTGAATATAATTCAATATTTTGGAAAGAATATTAAACACTACCAAAAAAATCAGTTTCTAACGCTTGAAAAGTTCTGGCGACGAATTTTGGCCGCATATCGCCAACTGGGCGAAGTTCTTAAATGTTGCCAAATTGACAAAATTGTTACCAAATTGATGAAAATTTTGTTGATAAAATTGTTGCCAAATTGGTAATAATTTCGACAAATTGATAAAAATGACGCCAAATATTATGCCATACTTTGAAAATTTTTAATTCTGTCATATGATGGGCATACCTTTTATTATATAAGAAATGGTCTTCTAAATATCGCCAACTCGGCGATATTTGGTCCCACATTGACGAAAATATCGTCAAAATTTGTTTTAACAAAGTTTATGAAATTGACGTCTAATTGATGAATTTATTATTAAAATACTTTAATATATAGACTATTTTGCTTATTGAGGATGCTACCAATATTGATAATTGTTAATTTAGAGTTACGTACAATGTTAATTGGGTACGAACTAATTTTAGATGTTGCCATCCGGATGTAAAATTTACCGCGCAAAATGTACAATTTAACGTTACAAACACTGTGCCGTGAATATTTTCATTACTTTTCATCGTTAAAGAAGTAAATTATTTGCATTATGTAAGGAAAGTCATATGCTGCCCATATCAGATTTTTTTTTTAAATAGAGAGATAAATAATTTTTTTGTCAGTTATTTGTAACTCTCGATTTTGATTAGGAATATACAAGTTTTTTATATACTCGGGGGAATTTCTGATTGTTAGTTACATTTAAACTTGGTTATGAACAACTTGGAACTTGCATACATACTTGGAATTAATTTCTCATACCTGGGATTCCAACTTGGATCCCATATAGACCAGAATGCATGCTCTGGATACATTTGACTTTCGTTGAGATTTTAACTCCTTAAAATCCAAGGAATAGTAAAATTGTTGTATTTCCATCTGACAGAAATTTATTAATGAAATATATTTTTGGGAAAGCGATTGCCTTTCTAACAGAGATAAAATGTATATTCTTCGAAATAAAGAAGTCGGAAGGATATTCGTGCAGCATTCTTAATAAAGAACATTGTTCAGTGCTTCCCGATATAATTTATTAGAGATCAGATCAGTATAAAAATCCCATTTAGAAGATGCCCAAGGGTGGGTTAAAATATTTAAGCCGTATGAATAAACATTGCAAGTACACATAAAATCAAACTATTTCGAGTAGAATTGTCCATCATTCCATTTCATCTAATTAAACAAATTAGCAATATACCTAACTATAGAAAATCTGAACGTTCAATTGTCTGAAAATGGGAATTAAGTAATCATAAATGTTCGGTTACAAATGCTAATATATGATAGGTTTACAGACAATTACTTTATAACTTAATGATGCATGACAATATATTGGATTGCAAATTATACGTCAAATCAGAATAATATATTATACTTGATTTCAAATCATTAGCTTCGAGATAATTTGTTATAAGGTTTTCCGTGAAATTTCAAACAAATATCTGTGCAAAATTGTAATATATGGTATATTTTATTTTCCTATAATCTTGAAGATAATAAACATGATTTGAATACCGGATTTAATAGATAATATTTTTACTATGAATTAATTTAAACTTTCAGTGCATTGTTAATAATTCATTTCTCAAACTATGCACTAATAGAATATCTCATCCTGGCCAATCAACGTATTATTTAGATATTGTAAAGATACCGTTTTCTATTTATAGTTACTAGGGGGTGCACCCGCTGCTCGCTAATGCTCTTCAACTTACATATACTTGCTTTGCGAGTCTGGATGCACCTCCTTTCACTAGCTGACCTTCGAAGAGTTTGCCTCGCGAGTTTTTTCCCCAGATCTCGCTTCAGGAACTCTTCAAACTCTCTAACCCTCACCAACTCCTGGAGTTTGGGGGATTTTCCCTTGTTTGCTGCCGCTCACTAACAGCCGGTACTCGTTCCATAAGATATTCCTTTGCATGCTATGCACGTGTTATAATTCTCTTGAACTCCGCCTCTTGCTTGCTAAAGCTGTACAACCATGTATGTGACTTCCGAAACTCTTTCACCTCGATCGCAAAGTATAAGTATTATTAAGTCCAATAAAGCATATTAACGCAAACATTGCTCCAAGTGTACTTACTAATGTTGTAGTCTAATGTTTTATGAAGTATACGTGAGGTTGTACCCATAAACCATTCACAAAGATATTGTTAATTGGATCTTCCAATGAAATCTTTGCTAACACTAGGAGTTAAATATATACTTAATTTGGATTTAATTGGCTCAAATCAAAATTTAAAATCCATCTTGCGTATGTTCGCAATTCAGTGAGCAGGCGAATTAAACCCATTGAGGCTTCGCTCAGTGTTCTTTGAAGCTTTTGAAACCATGGAACTGATTTCGAGAACAATTGACCCAGCCAGATCTTCATGCTCACAGCAAGCTGACGCTGGTAAACCTCCGGAACTCGGGTGCTTTGCCTTCTGTTTGCTGCCGCTCGCTACACACCAGTGCTCGCTTAACGATGTATTTCTTCACAGCTATTACACATACGTAGTAGCCGCCTCCCCCACTGGGTTCCGGTCTAAATTGGGTGGCACTTTCCGGCCGTCCAAACAGTTACCTTACACCTCTCTGGTAGGTCGGACGGTCTGGGTCTCAACAACAACAACAACAACATACGTAGTAGCCTAGTGGTTCTTAACCTTTTTAAGCCGCGACCCAAATTTGAGAAATATGTTCATGTCGCGACCCAAAAAAAGTCAAAATTTTTTCATTGCTTTATTTTAGATCGTATTTTTAAAAAATTTTCAATCCTACGATGATGATTCTTTTTAACTTACAAATTTTTTATTTATTTTTTTTAATAATAAAGATAAACAAAAGTACTTTTCGATCCAAGGAAAATTTAATTAATAATCAAGTGTTTTTAATAATTTTTATTGACCAAATTAAAATATATTTATAACTTTTTGAAAATAATTGACATTTTAACTTATTCCTAAAAAAAAAGAAATATCAATACATATGTTAAGTCTTTTAAATTTTAAATGCAAGTCATACAGTTTTAATGAGAACCTTGTGCTTGAATACATTTTGAAAGATCTTCAAACCTCGGTTGAATGCTTGTCAAGGAGCACCTTATATCTATTTCAGGATTTAACTTGTTCCGGTAATTGTTTTTGATTACACACAGAGCCGAAAAACCAGCCTCACACATATATGTTGTTGAAAAGGGCAATAATACTTTTAGAGCTTCTTTAACAATTATTGGCTTTTCGGTTTTTAATTTTAACCAGAAAGCACATAAAGATTCAGTGTTTTTGTAGAAATTGTATCGAAGTGCTTGGTCACTTTGTATTTCTATTAATTGTTCTTGAAATTGATTAATATTAACAAATTCCTCATGCAAATCACTTACATCAAAATTAAATGGCATTCGAACCCAATTATATTTGAAAACATCGTCTGCAGGGAAATATCGATCAAAGTCTGCTATTAGTTTTTCTAAATGATTAATAATAATTTTCTGTATTTCAAAATCTGTGATATCAATATTATTGTCTTCAACAAGTAAATTAAGAGTCGGGAATGAAGCAAGTTTCTTTACTTCAACCTTATTTCTCCATAATTTGAGTTTATTTTTAAAACATGTAATTTTTTCAGTTAATTCAATAATAGTATGATTACGTCCTTGCATAGACGTATTTAGATTATTTATTTCAAATAAAATATCTGACAAATAAGCAACTTGAGTAATCCACTTCAATTTGGAGAATTTAGATGCTAATGGGTGTTTCTTTTCTCTCAAAAATAATTCGACTTCTGTCCGTAATGATAATACTCTTTGAACAACTTTGCCCCGGGACAGCCATCTAACTTCAGAATAATATAATAAATGTTCGTATTCTGAACCAAATTCGAAACACTTCGCGGAAAATTCTACAGTTAAGAGCTCTTGATTTGATAAAATTGACTACCGCAACAATTTCATCCAAAACGATACATAATTCGGGTGATAATTTTTTTGAAGCAAGATTTTGTCTATGTAACAAACAATGAATCGATATAATTTGTGGATTCATTTGTTTTGCTCTTGTCGAAAATCCCTTTTGAGATGCTGTCATGGCAGCTGCACCGTCGGTGCAAATACTGAAACACTGATTCCAATTTAATCCTTCTTCTTTAAAAAACGAATCGACCATAAGAAAAATATCTTCACCTCTAGTTGTTGTTGACATTGGTTTGCAAAATAAAATGTCCTCCTGTATATCTGTTAAACCTGGATACCGCACGTAAACCATGAGTTGAGCATCTTTACTTACATCTGTCGTTTCATCCAGTTGAATATTAAATAAACCAGCAATTTTTATAGCAGAAATAAGTTGATTCTTAATATCAAATGACATATCATTAATTCGTAAACGAATTGTATCATTTGATAATGGTATCTTTTGTAATTTCTTTGAACTTTCATCTCCGCACATGATACGTGCCATGTCAATGGCAGCAGGTTTTATAAGTTTTTCAGCAATATTATGGGGTTTCTTTTGTCTTGCAATATGCCAAGCCACATGAAAAGAAGCAAGTGTAGCTTGTTTGGCAGAATTTATAAAACCACTACTACTTGGTGCATCCAAACGCTGTCTTTTTAAATGGGCTTCTTTTCTTTCGAAAAAAGTACGATCTTTTCCCTCAAAGGAAAAATTTTTATGTTTTGCATCAAAATGTCTTTTAAGTTTGTTCGGTTTCATCGATTCATTACTTAATATTTCACTGCACAACACGCATTGCGGCTTGTTCACTCCTCGATCATAATTGCAAGTAAAACCTAATTCTAAAAATGCTTCCTTGTATTCACGTTTTGCCATTATTAGGGTGATTACTATTTTACAATACGCACTGCAGCTTGATCACTCCACTATTAAGAATAAGACAAAATTTGTTTCTAAAATGCTTGTATTCACGTTTCACTGTTATTACACGTTTCACGTTTCACTGTTATTCACAACACAATACGCAGAAACGAGTTTTTGACAGAGAGCTTACTGAGTCTGCGCGCACGCAAAGCAATGGCGTGCGTATTACCAACACCTCCTAGAAGAGAAAGCCTCAGGGCAGGAATTGGACGTCACTTCCGGAAGGCCATTCGCGAAGAGCGGTAAAACCGAAACATTGTATTAGGGAATAACTTGTATTAGGGAATAACTCTTCTAGGAGGTGTTGGTATTACTTATTATTTGGTGTATTACTAACTTTTTTGGTTCGACTCAGCGCGACCCAAGAAATATGCTTCGCGACCCAATTTTGGGTCGCGACCCATAGGTTAAGAACCGCTGGCCTAGAATATCCGACACCTACTCGCTGACGCTCACCAACTGCAAAACTCGCTTCATGAGTCGGGAGATTCGCGGGCTTCACTTGGTGGGCTTCACATCAGAGCTTCAAAATTTTCAGCAAATAGTGTAACACTTATGTGTTGTCGAATTATCAATTGGGTTTTGTCAAATGTTCCTATTTTGATAAAATAATTTGTTATACATACAGTTTCATTACAGATAAACTGGTGTTTACCATATTTACACTGAAATGTTGAGAATACGTATAGTGTAAGTAAAAGGGTCAGGGATGTGATGAGCCAGTGTCCCATACGTATATCTCCCATACGTATAACAAACTTCCATTCGTATAACAAACTGATTTTAATGAAATTAAACATATGTTTATGTTAAATTATTGAGATAAAACAAATATGTTTCGCAAAGGTCAAAATAGGTGGGATTTATTTCTTTACTTGGTCAACGGTATTGGTCAACGGGGTGTGAAACGACCAGCTTCAAGCTCGATTTTTATTCAGCAAGGTATGTACTAGAATTTGAATATTTAAGATTAAAATATTTGCGTAAAAGTGTATAAAATTTTGCATCAAAATTTGTGATATGCACATTAGGGCTTGAACAGGAAATCGGCCAAGAGGAAAAAAACACTAATGCACATCACATCTCTAATTAGAGTACTTATTTCTTGTGCAAGAAGCAAAAAAAAACTGTGATGAGAACACTTTTGACTTAGGTTTGCTTCTTTTAAATTAATTTTGTGGATTAAGTTATCAATCTTAATTAAAGTAGTCGTGAATTGTAACATTTGTTCATTGCTATCATGGATTCAAACCCCACAATTACTTCCTTTTTCAGTGTACTTCCTATTTCTAGAATGATCACATCACAAAACATAGAATATTTTACATTTCACATTATATTAAACAAAATCCATACATTAAACAAGTGTATATATCAAATTCACATCATACATTATATTTACTTAACTTTCATATGTACATTCTACCCTTTATCAACTTAAAACATACCCTTCGGATTCAACACTGAAAAAACTATATTTATACGAATTTAACTCCGAATATTTATTCATCCATAATCTTCAATTCCGTGTACTCGACGCGCGTTACTTTTGAAAGTCATAAGATTCAGACAGTGGATATTCCTCTGAGACACTTCGGATGTACTCGCCTTTCTGCTTCTAGTTATCGTATTTTATTACATATGAACATTCTTTAAGGATATTATACAATTCTATACGTCTATCTTATTTCGACACATGACTTACTGGTTATGCTTTTGTTAACATCGAAAATACCCAAATCTAATAAACGGATTAGTGCCTTCAATATGAAATTATTGATAGAATTTGTGGAGTATTAGATTTACTTTTAACGCTGGGAAAGTTTGTTGTATCTTGATCAATATATATATATATAAAAATATGATGTGGGCAACACATGACTTTCCTTCATAATGCAATGTATTTACTACTTTTACATAAAAAAAAGTTTTCTTTTTTTTTATAATAGATACTTATATTATTTGCACGATATTAAATTTTAAACAATTACTCGTCAGTTTCATTGATTTAGCTTCATTTTTATCCATTCGGCGATATTTTCATAAATTTGGCAAAATTTAAAAAAAAAATTGCCAAGTTGGCGACATTCCGTCAAATTCGTTGCCAAAATCTCGCCAAGCGTTATGGACAGAGAAATAAGTTATTCTTATAGCAGATAAATGACTATTGCCGTTCAAATACAAAAGTATAACTCAAAGTACTTTTTTTCATGGAAGGAACGAGCTAGATCCATGAGAATGATGTCACCCAATTTATCGCATGATATTACATATGAAAAGTGAACATGTTTCTCAACAGTTAATATTTTTTTTTAATTTATGAGGTTTTTTCATAAATTTATTTGAAATATGTGCAATATCTCTAGAAGTGTTAATGTTAGCGTTCGAAAGTTTATGTCAATCATTTTCTAAGGAATAATTACATAAGAAATGTCTATTCGCGTAACTTTATTAAAGGTTTTGATTTTTTGATGATTTTTTCAAAATTTCACTCGAAAATTTTGGGGGTTCCGAACATTCGATTGTATTTAAAAACAATAGGCTTCCAGTATTCACGAATTGTGATTTTTGTACCAAATTTCATTTGAATCGCTCCATTCGTTCTTGAGATATCGTCTCTACAAACTCACTGACACACACACACACACACACACTTTCAGACACACACACACATACTTTCACCCACACACACACACACACACATACTTTCACACACACACACACACACACACACACACACACACACAGACATAACCTCAATAATGTTTGATTCGTGATGAGGGATGCTTGAAACGCGCTCTCCCGTCGAAAACTCATTCGAATTTTCAACCTTGTTATAATACTTTCCTTATACATTATGTATATATGGAAAGTAAAAAATGTGCTTTACCAATCTCTGACGAAGAATGTTTGAATACCAATCTCTGATGAAGAATGTTATGCAACAAAGGCATGAGATGACGTGTCTAATGATTGACGTTCGAAAACTTATTGAGCGGTTATCATTTGAAGTCCACTAGCATCTAAGAAGATGATGTACAGTTCTTAGAGAAATTAAACACATGTCTCAGTTTAATGAGATTGTGTCAATATGACGTTGTAACCCAATCCAAAGTTTAGGCGCAGTTAATACAGCTCGATTGGAAAGGTGGAGGCTTGGAAAGATAGACGACTCTGTAAATCTTCAGGTACGCAGATGCCGATTCAACACTTGATATGCTGGTCAAGCACAATCTTCGTTAAACTATCTCTGAGGACTATAACATTTTGCCATAGCTAATTCTGAAAGTATCTTATAAAATATGCATAAGAGTATTTCAAACTTTAGACGTTATTGTTAGAAGTAACAGTGATAAATAAAAATGTCGAAGTGAACAAGAACAAATGTATTTGTGATATTTCTTGAGAAAAAATAACAATTATGAGAATAACCTATAGCTATACTTTGTATTTATGTCAAAATGTAAGCTCACCCGGTTTCAGGAGAGTCTTAGACTTAGTTTGTGAATCAGTCATCCTCCCCCACACACACACCTGGGGGTTGAAAATCAATCAAAAATCCATCTCCGTTAGTTTTTGTACCGGAATCAATGCTGGAAGGCTGCACAGCTTTAGCTTCGTATGTTAAGGGGGATTCTAGAAGGTATGGAAAGACAAAAACATGTTAGACAATTACATACCTTGATTTTTTTTTAAAGAGAGCTATTAGCAAATTCTAAACAACAAATGAAGACTATATTAATGATTTTGTTTTTCATAAAAGCAATTGTATTGTGTTTTAAAATAAATAAGTTTAATTTGAAGCATATTTCTCCCTTTTCTTTAAGAATTCTAATGCTATTTTTTCAGCAGATGCAGAGAGTTACTTACTTTCAACAGATGTAAAGAGTTCCAATAATAGGGTACTAGATATCATTGTAAAAATATAGTTCAGCTAAGCGTGGAATCAAATCTGGACATCTGGACACAGACACGCTAAATATTGCTTCAGTCTAGTCCTGTTAGGACTTGGTACACTTTTATAAAAATACATTTATTATATATTAAAGAATATATACATTATAATAAACGCATTTATTTGATCACACTAAAAGACGTTAGAATCACATTGAAATCTTGACTGCTTTTAGACATAAAATATCCATCATCAAAAGACATTTCAAAAGAAGAAGATACATTATTTTTTTACCAAGTCAAAAACCGTGAACTAAATTTTCATATAATATTCCAGATTAGACAAGTGAAAATATTGGAATAAAAAGTATTTAATTATAAAATTGACACAGCAGAAATAAAATACAACAATAAAGATCAATCAGGCATAAAGCATTGATTATGAAACACTTTTCAACTTCAATGCAATTTCATTTAAGCATCTCTGAAACGCGATACATTCCTCGGTAATATTTTAAAATTTATCACAATACTACAATAATTTATTATATTTGCAAACTTCATCTAAAACATCTGAAATTTATTCAAATGACGCCATCGAAATATAACACGTCTGGCTCTATAAAAGCAGCATTTCATTTATAACATTTTTCCATTCATTTCATTCATCACAATACTAGAATAATTTATTTTATTTAAAAACTTAAGACCATGGGGGAACAAGTAATTGAACTCTATGCTTAAAACTTCATTGAAAAGAATCGTCCTTCTCTCTGTAAAATTAATGAATATTTCCGTCATATCAGCTATGCAGACTCCATGAGCAAAATAATTTTGCGCCAAAGAAATGCAGTAATTCTTATACAACTCATTCTACATATTTTGCTGTTTACATTTTACATAAGTGAAAAATAGGCTTCGTTGTAGAAATAATCAAAATTGGATGATCATTTAAACTCTAATATATTGTCATTGAGTTGTTTTAGTATGTAGATGCACAGAATTTAAGCAAAAATAAAGCGGTTTTAGGACAGATGCAACACTCAATATGAATTAAAAGGAACTTTAAAAATCACGATTTTGAAACAAGATGGATGCCATATTTCATTTTGAAGTTGGTCACGTGACATCTTCATACAATGGTCAAGGGATCGCTTCATATAAGTGGTGTAATTATTATTTTAATTTTTATTTTAAAAACTACTGAATATATTTGGCTGAAATTTTTTTTATAATTTTTATGGGATAATTTGAATGTTACCTAAACTTTTCGAAGCAATTTGTGGATTTTAAATCTGCTTAAAAATATTTGAAAAATTAGGTCCCATAGGGTTCAATGTATTTCATTTTCTCAACCCGGGTTCAATCCAAAACTAATTGGGTGAATTATTCATTTATATTCCTATAGGTCCCACAGACCGTCTGAACAACATACTAAAATTTCATTTTGTTAAAAATGACATTTAGATGTTTAAAAATTCAGATCATTATTCAACTCTTAAAGAATCGTACATAAGACGAAATTACAAGTGGAGTCCCGATAAATATAAAGAGGAATTCAAAATGCAAAATATTACGCGGGTTCCTACAATGAGTTAAAATATTGTTATCTCAAATTGTAACTAATGATAACTTTATTCGGATTTTCGATAAAATATTTTTTTTAGCAAATTGTATTAATCCACGTAATATATTGCTTTTCGAATCTATACTTATATTTATGGTGACTCCATTTGTAATTTCGACCCAGTTTCAAACCTTAGTTTCACATTGTGTATCATCCGCGACGCCTTAAGTGTTAAATAGTTGTCTGGATTTTTAGACATTTAAATATTGTATTTTTATATGCTACTTCTGCTGCATTAATTTTAAAATTAAATGTTTCTCATTTCTGTATATTTTGGTAATTTATATGTAAATTTTATGTTGACTGGGTATTGCCTCTGGGTATTGCCTCTGGGTATTGCCTGGGTATTGCCTTTAGGTATTGCCTGGGTATTGCCGATTTTGACTGGTAATTGCTTCTGATGATGGTTTAAGTCCCGAAGGACTCGAATTTTATTGTGATGTTAAGATCTTTTACCATGATTAAATAAATAATTTTATGAATCCACGTGTTTATTCCTGAAGACTTAATATTTAGACCTGATACCTTATATTTTAATACACTTTATTAAATTTATTATAGTTATCACTGGAGCAGTATGATACTAATCTACTTAATTATTTCGGTGCGGTCGATGTGTACTCGTCGACTGAAAAGTTAATCCTTTAAGGATAGGCCATATGTATACCTGGCGGAGAAGAATGTATACTAAACAATAGGCGTCACAAATAAACATTCTTATTCATCATATTATAATTCTATGCATTTGAACCATAAACGGAGGGAAAGTACATTATAAAAGCTTAAATTTATCTTACTGAATGTAGGTTTCCGTTTATAAGCTTCTTACCAGTCATGGATCTAATGAGATTCGATAGTAGATTTGAAATTTTTAAACAAATTGAGCATTTGTGGATTTTGGGATTATATATCATTGGTGATTCATAATGAGCCCAGACTGTTCTCTTCTGGTATACATTTTTGTTACCTTTGCGAGGTATTGGTGATCTAATTTGCTCAAGAATTAATTTATTATATGATTTTATAAGTATATCACGGATAATTTGAAAATAAACAATGGAGATTGGTAGTTATAATTTTTCAAAATCTTATTAAATGTATATTTAATAGCATTTCTCTCATATAAAAACCATTCAAATTTACGGCAGAAGATAACAGCCTCTGGCAATCAATTGTGAATTCTGTATTTTGTAAAAGGATTTAATGTGAAAAATTGACTAAAAGAAGTCTATCGATAGCATACTCCATCATTTTGAAGTGGTCGCTGTAGCATTATTTGTCCCTCAAAGTGACAATAGAACTTACATATTAAAAATATTAATTATGTTATTATTAACATTTCTCTCATATAAAAAACCATTCAACTTTACGACAGCATATAACAGCCTCTGGCAATCAATTGTGAATTCTGTATTTTGTAAAAGGATTTAATCTGAAAAATTGACTAAAAGAAGTCTATCGATAGCATACTCCATCAATTTGAAGTCGTCGTTGTAGCATTATTTGTCCCTCAAAGTGACAATAGAACTTACATATTAAAAAAATTAATTATGTTATTATTAACATTTCTCTCATATAAAATCCATTCAACTTTACGACAGCATATAACAGCCTCTGGCAATCATTTGTGAATTCTGTATTTTGTAAAAGATTTAATCTGAAAAATTGACTAAAAGAAGTCTATCGATAGCATACTCCATCATTTTGAAGCGGTCGTTGTAGCATTATTTGTCCCTCAAAGTGACAATAGAACTTACATATTAAAAAAATTAATTATGTTATTATTAACATTTCTCTCATATAAAAAACCATTCAACTTTACGACAGCATATAACAGCCTCTGGCAATCAATTGTCAATTCTGTATTTTGTAAAAGGATTTAATCTGAAAAAGTGACTAAAAGAAGTCTATCGATAGCATCCTCCATCATTTTGAAGTGGTCGTTGTAGCATTATTTGTCCCTCAAAGTGATAATAGAACTTACATATTAAAAAAATTAATTATGAAACATATTTAAAAGTTATTAGTTAGGAACATGATTTAAAAATTTTAAAAAGACAAAATGTTTTTATTTAAGTTCCTAGTTGTCTTTTATTTCTGAACTCATTTGACAATATGTGAAGAAAATATTTATATTGAATATTTAACTGTGGGGATGAGTAGTTTGAAGGGAAATAACATTAATAAAATAATCAAATATTAAAATTTCGAAGAGGCTATTAGACTTTGCATTAACCATAAAATATTTCATAATGAATCTCATTACGTACAATGGTTTATGATAGTTTAGGAATACATATGAACTACATAAAGCAATACAATATATCACCTAATACAATGCTCAACTATACAATCTGGAATTAAGAAATTGCTGAAAGGCAGTAAGATTTTAAATGTGGGATTATTTTGAAATATGATTATTTTCGCAAAATTATTTACTTTTTCCCAGACGTATAAAAAATTATCATAATTACTAAAGGAACAAGTTAAGAATTTCCCTAACATTATTCGTTAGGTGAGTTTATGTTGTGACGACTTGTGCTTAGGTTGCTAATACTCATATTAAAATACTGTGATCTTAAACGGATTTTCTCAAAATGTTTAAACAAATACATAAATATTTTTGCACAATCAGATTTCAGGTAAGAGAGGTTGATTGGTTTGTTGATTATAGTCGTCGGCTCGCAACGATAAGCTGGTCAATGTTTCTACGGTATCATTGCGTATCCGTCATTTCTTAAAGAACACCCACGTTTTAATGTCACCTGCTTGCTCATGATCCTCAGAATGCATCTTCTCTTCTCAATAGTTCGAAATCATGTAAGATATATCTAGGCTTCTTCGCTACAAGGTATATTTTTTAATCTCCGCCCTATATTTTAGATTAAACATACTTTTGGCATTTTCTCGTACTATTACATTCGTTGATCGATTGGCTACTGAAGTAGTTGGCAGATGTGAAAATCCTTGCTGAAACCACGTGACTTTTGCAGAACATTTCCCATTTATTTAAGCATTGTAAATTTGCACACAATATATCTGTCTATTTTGGGTGAGGTAAAGTCTGTCAAATTGCCAAAGGCAATTAAGTTTTATTATTCAGAAGTCACGTAGTATATTCTATATCACCTGTGTGGTTACTGGTTCCTCACATCTGATCTTTCTGCGTTCTCAAAATGTTTGATATTGTTCTATTTTATACACATAACTACTGTGGTACGACTGAAAATTTATTTAGTTTAAGTTATAATTTAAACTATTATTAATAGTAATTGTTTATCTTTAATTTTGATGATTATAAGTGCGTTGTGTTTAAGAAATAACCCTCCAAATATTTTAACTTAAGTGTGAGTCCTGTAAAGGAATTCATTAATCATTATTAAAAGATTAGTCTATTTAAACTTAAAAATAACATTTATTAATTTAAATAACTACTTATTAACTTCCAATACATTCTATTACTCTTAAAATAGACTGGGATGGAGACATGTGAGACTACTTGAACCAATATTTAAATATTCATTAACCGTTGGGTTGTTGATGACACATACCTTGAGTTTTGGGCCTTGTTGGGAACCGTGGACGAATTCGTCTGTAGTTGTTCTCTCCATGTCATGATGATACACTCACTACTTGAAATCTGCTATTTTTACGAAGATACTTGTCGTCATCTTACATGATCATGTTGCTAAGTCAGAATGCTGCTGCCGCTAAGTCATTATTTCTCTAATACTTAAATATTTCTATAACTGCTTCTAAGTCATCTTACTTGTTCATGTTCTCTTACTATCTATTACTAATACCCATACTCATTCTGTCGATAATACTAATACTATACTCAAACTGATACTCATCTCAAACTATAATATCGATTCTCGGATCCAAACTTGAGGTCCACTCGGTGGGGGGGGGGGGGTAACTCCGCCTTATTTCATCAATGGCGCTGATTGCCCACCCCTCACCCAATGGAACGACTGTACTTTCAGTCCGGGCCAACTCTTCTATGGCCTGCAAAATTTACTGTCCCTTGACCTAAAAGTTCAAGTTCTCATAAAATACGGCACCAGCCAGACTAATGCTTTGTCCGCCTTTAAGGACACCATAAATCTACACATAAACTTGTCTCACTACATGTGAGAACATATTCTGGTCGCAATTCGAACTGTAATAAAAAATAACAAAATTGATAATGTAATTAGTAATCAAAAGAAGGTTAAAATTACATTTAATAAAAATATGCGAGTAGGAGTTATTAAAAATTTCAAAACAATTACTAATGAAGAAATGCAAATCGGAGATACCGTATTTTTGAAAGAAGAAAAAAAACCCAAAATGTTTCAAGATAGATTTTAGGGACCGTTTCGAATAATTGAACTTGGAAAAGCAAATATATTGACCATTAGAAATAAATATAACATGAAAGATGAACCAATTTAAATTCACGCTACCCAATGTTATATAGAACAAAATGTACAAAGTGCGGAAGAATTGATGGAAAAATATGATATGGACAGTCAAATCGATGATATTCACGCAAAAAAATGTCATATAGCACAAAAAGTACAAAGTGAAAGTAAATATAACGGTAACGGTGAAATAATTGAGATTCAATCAAAAAAATGTTATACTGTACAAAGTGTACATATTGAAAATGTTCAAAATATGAATGAAAATATTCAGCATGGAAGCGAAAATACGGATATCAAAATGATGCAAAATCAGAAAGCTGATACGAATTTTGAAAATAATGATCATAAAATTATGCAAAATGAAAATGCTAAAATTCAAAGGGTACATAATGAAAATGAAAATAAAAGGTTTGGAGAAATGCAAAGTCAAAATCAAAATCATAATGATGAAAATACTCAAAAACCACTTGAAATTAAAATAAAGGATGTGTTGCAAAATGAAAGTCAAAATGTCAATTTTGAAGGTGGTCAAAATACAACTAAAAGTCATACTAAGAAAAATATTCAAATTTCAGAGGACAATAGAATAATGGAAGTTTTGGAAAGGAAAAATCAAAATTTTATTTTTCAACAAATTCAAAATGAAAATGAAAATGGAAATCATGATAATGATAAGCAAAATTCACTTGAAAATAAAATAAAGGATGATTTTTTGATCAAAATAATAATTTTCAAGAAATACAAAATTCAAATGTTAGTAAAAGTATTCAAAATGAAAATAATAAAATAATAAGGGGTAGTAATCACAATAATAATGAAGGTAATGATATTCTAAAAGCAGATTCAGAAATAATTGAAAGTCAAAGCAAATATCAAGAGTATGTTGAGCAGAAATTAAAGTTACTAAATGAAATACATATTTATAACACAAATGAAATTGAAAACATTCATGAACATGGGGAGAGATGGCTTGGTCAAAATTGTTTCAAGAAATCAAGAAATTTTAAGAATTCAAAATTTGCTGATGATTGGTATTTGAAGAATTGTAAGATGAGAGAGAGATAAAAAGATTAACAAATCAAAATGAATTAAAGGAAAAATGATATGGAATTGAAAATATTTTCAAAAATGATAAAATGGATAATGATATGAAATTAAAAAAAAAACAATAATGAAATAATTGTTTAAGAATGAAAATGGTATGAATTTCTAAGGGAAAAAATGATTAATCATTGAATTGTTTAAAAATGAACATGGTATGAATTTTACAAAAATTGATAATAATTGTACAAATGGTTCGTTTTCAAAAATAATATTATATATAATTTATAATGTAACTCAAAATATGACATGTGATAAGAAAATAATGCAGAGATTAATTTATGCAAATAAATCTACAAAAATGAAAGGTAAAATCAAATAAGTTACCTAATTGGGTACATGAAAGGTCTGGGGCCAAATCCAGGCAAGGACAAATTGTGAAAAAGATATTCTGAATTCGGTGGTGAGAAATTTTATAAAAGAAATAAAATAAATTTGGATGCAATAAATGTCATATGTGGTAAAAAATGTAAATGATAATATGTATTACGGCGATAAAGGGGTTAGCCGCAGTTAATTAAATGTCAAGATAAGTAAAAATTGATAATAATGTGTGAGATAGAATGATAAAAAATCAAGCGTTATAAATGGTTATAAATGTTAGGTATTCAAAGTCATGAGGATTAAAATAAATTGAGATGCATAAATATGATAATTTTCGTAGGTACCGTGAGTAAATAAATCCGCGTTCAAAAAGGATATATAAATAATAAATAAAAAGAATTTCTATTGTTAAAAATATAAAATAAAAATTTTCAATTAGGTAAATAAAGGGTTTTGAGACAAGAAATTAAAGGCTTGAGTTTGTTTTAAAAAGATGAAATAATTTTATATAAAATGTAAAAGTCATGAACGTGTTAAGCAAGGAGTTAAAATAAATAAAATTAAAACAAATTATATATCAAAAAAGTTAAAAGTTTAAAATTAAATTTCAAAATAAAAAAAAAATAAAAAAATTCAAATTTCTTTGTTGGTTAAATTACATAAAGTCATATGGAAGGTATGAAACAACATATTTAAATAAGAGAGAATCTTAATAACAAATGGAAAGGTAAAATTTAAATAATAAGATAATACAATAATATAATGCTAAATTTTACATGAAGTCAGTATAAAAGGGTATACATGTAGAAAAAGGAGGCACCATTAAGATAACTTTGATAATTAATACAAGTCACCCCAAGGGAACGAACTGAATATATTTAAATAAGGGGCTATTTAAGTTGAGTTTAAAAAAAAAGAGAGCTATACAATGTTAATATAATGTACAAGCCATCTGCAGCATGCGGAGATAAAGCTGACTAGCAGATATCATTAATCATTAAATGATGAGGAGATTTATATTTAAAAGACTAAGTCGACGTTTATATAACACGCCAAATGGATAAATAAAAGGTTTACAATACTTTGTTACATGCGCCATTCAAAAGCTGTTTCTGTTAACCCGCTTAAAGCCACGCCTCACGTTGTCCACTTTATAATGCATTGTTATGGTTCTAGGAGTTAAGTTGAGTGGATACAAGCTGCTAAACGCTGTTGAAAAAACGATTAAAAGAAAAGGAACCTTTTTCGAGAGTCTTTTTAGTTAACTGGTCACTTTTCTAGTGTCGGATTTGAACATTTCCGGTACGCATTTTCGGTAGCGAAGCTTGGGTAAAAAGGGGTCTTTAAGAAGGGTTTTTCTAATGATCTTTTTGCAAATGATCAATCATTTCCTGTCATCAAGTGCAAGGGGCTGTTGTTGTTTGTTGACATGCAATGTAAGGAAAAAATGTTAAAAGGAAATGTCAAAATGTGTCATTCCCAGTGGCAAAGTTAAGGTTACTTAAAGAGGCTGATATGGCAGTATGTGAATTTTAAAAAAAATGTTTGATTGTTATATAATAAGTATGTACCAGTATCAAGGTTAAGCAAAAATGTTATATATGTGATGAAGTTATCAATTATGGAAATTAATGAAGTATGAAAAGAATTTGGTGGAAAAAATAGTATACTGTGTAATTTGTACAAAAAAATGTGTAATGGTGTTAAAAATATAAAAGTAGATAGTAGTGTGTAACATTTCAAGGTGAATGTGCATATGCTTAAAAATCTTTTGACATAGTCGAAATTTAATTTAGCTTCAATTGAAAGCTGGACCTGGTAGAGTTCATGAGTACATAACTTATGTTTATTTAGTGTATATAATGTGCTAAAAACTTTTGTGTTACAGCAAGACTGTTGAACTAATTCTGGACGAACTTTGTCCCCAAGAAAGTGAAAAATGCCAATTAAAAAGTGGCATCTGAATGGAACTTTTTTTCGAAATCTATTGTTGTTGAATTTTTTTTGTTTTGTTTTTTGTTGTCTGTGGGGAGATATGTGAGACCAGAAATTGTTCTCACATGAGACACTTTTATTTGAGTATTTATGGTGGCCATAACGCCGAACAAAGCGTGCAGACTGGCTGGCACCGAAGTTTATGAGGACTTTTAGTTCAAAAGGACTATAAATTTAGGTGTACAAGACCAAAGGGGCTCAGTGGGGCCTTGCTAAATGTGAAATGATGCCATTGGTTTGAGAAGAACCAATGAGCGCCAAGGGGAAGAAGGGCTGAGCTCCCCCCCCCCCCCCGCCGAAGGAACCACAGCTTGGAGAGAGGAAATAATTCAGAGTTCGGAGCCACACACCCTAGAGTTGTGGACGAAATACACGAGTTTCAGTTATAGACAAAATGAGGGTGCAGTAGCATACGAAAGACAAGGAGGAGCAGAAATGGAGATCAGATATGAAAAGAAAATAATCACGAATGTTGACTTAAAGTACGAGTAGTTGTTGAGTGTCCCGTAGAGGTAATCTATGTGCAAGTGCATTATAGTACGAGTAGGAGCCACACAACTCCACACACCCCACAGTTGTTCACGGATGCAATCGCGGAAGTGACGAGGCAGTCCCCGGACTCTTCCAGGTGGCCGGATCACGGGACTGTGGCTATTTATGCCCTGAGCCCAGTTCTGGCCGGTGACCGGAGTCGGGCCCGGCAGGTGCCTTCGGCCCCTGCCCGGTGAATGATTCCGCCGAGTTTCGTGACCGAGGTTGCGGCTTTGCTGGAAAAGAGATGTAGCGGTTGCGCCTCGATGTCCCACTGAAAGCTATAAACCCTAGTTGGTTAGCTGGGCTCGCAGGTATGTACTCTGTACTCTACACCCCACAGTTGTGGCAAGAGTGATGCAAACCTTGGAGAGATGATAAGCCCAAGATTAAACTGGAAGGTATGTGCTCTGATTGTTACCGGTCCTAGACACCATCGTAAAACTAATAATTCTAGTCGCATATGCCCCCTCGCTAAAATAATTAAATGAAAATTGATACTAATGAAAATTGATGTTAATGATAAGTTGATGTTGTTAATAAATGATATTGTTTAAGTTTTGAATAATCTAATCTTTTTATATTAATTAATAATTCTTTTCAGGACTTACACAAAAGGTAAAAATAATTGGAGGGTTTATTGCGGTACATCAACGAGCGATGTACGATTTAAATGTTAATTCCACTTTATGAGATCAACGGCCATGTCTTTAATAATTAATATTAATATAATTTAAACTTAACCTAAATTCAATTAGTCGTACCACAACTACATAACCTAAAATGCACGTTTTGTATCATTATCTCACAGTGGTTTATACGAGTGTTTTCGTAAAATAGGATACAATCGCATTCAAATTCCAAAAACGGCTTTTTCTTTTATTTTATTACACATTTTCAAAGTTATTCTCATATATCGTTTTAAGCATTTTAATTAAAATCAAATCTAGGTTTTACTCACATTCTTCTGAACCAATCTTAAAAATACCTACAATAGGCTGTTACGCCATTCACGCAATGTGAGATTGCGTCATGCCTGGGTAGCAAAAAATTTGCCTAGTGGTTACAAATCAAAATATATGCCAGAGATCCTTTAATTTGCCTTGTGTTGTAATGTACTTTAATAATTAAATGTAACTGTTTTTCTTTCAATTACATACTTTCTGACTGGCCACACCATACTTCTTTGGTCAAATGTACAACTCACTGGCGACATAAACCGTTATTACATTGATATATTTGGTCTAGATGATACTTATTAGCTATTAATTGCTGCGCTAAGTTTTATTTTCACGTACATTTTATTTTCATATATCACATTATGAAATAAATAATTCATTTCTACCTTATTGGAACATTTCGAAAATATTTATCTTTAAATATTCAGTTCATGTGGTTAAAAGTTACTTTGACATGATTATAAAAAGTAACTCTTAGGTTTTATTCCTTTTAATTTATATTTTCTGATTGGCAACACAATACTTTTTTGTTCACTTATACAACTCACTGGCGATATATTACATTGATATATTTGGTAGGTCTTTTTAATACAATATTTTACCTTCTAAGCTGATTGATACGTAATAGTTATTAATTGTTATAAGTTTTATTTTCACATACATTTTAACATTATGAAGTAAATAATTCATTTCTTCCTTATTTAAACTTTTCGAAAATATATATATTTCTATGTTCAGCTCCTTAAATTTATTCATCCATACTCATGGATTTCTTGTACCCGATGAAGTGTTATTTTTCACAGTCACAAGATTCAGACAGTTTATATCCTTTTGAGACTTGTGGAATATCCGCTGCCTTTCAGATGCTTATTATCCTATCTTCGTACGCATCAATACGTTGTAAGGAATGTATACATATTTTAGACAGTTATTTGATTCAAGTACATGTATATTTAGATATCCTTGTGCTAACATTAAGAAAACGTGTTCTTCACATTCTGTTTAGGTTATGTAAGTCACAAATTACTCATGTTTGTAACCAATGGTGAAGTAGTAGTATATACTATTTAGAGAAGAGTTAGGTATTACATATGCTTGTAATTTTAATACACAAGTATTCTAGGATACACATCAAGAAATGAAACGCATAAATGAATTTAAGGAAACATATAATAACTTTGTAAGGGAAGGATTATTAGTATACATATTGGTCTATCTACAGTAAAATTATCACGATCGATCGAATGCAATTGATTGCAGTGCCAATAGAGGATAATTTGCAAAAGTTAGTGTAACAAACTGGACAATAAAGCATGATAGACGGAAAAAGTCATTTACATAACTGTAGAGTATTATCTATTGAATAGGAAGCGACAACAAACTGATTCAGAACGCACTGATTTCATATAATATAGTATGGGTGAAATGTTCTTCTCCTTCGATCCAGACCATCCGATCTAACCGCAACTGTAAGGTATCTATTTCGACGGTCAGAAAGTGACACCCAATTTGGACCAAAACTCAGTGGGAGCAGCATAAAAAGGGACAGTATCCTCCTTTTTCCACCACCAACCTATTGGAAAGACTTATGGACCTATATATTCCACGTACCCGTACTCCGTATAAACAAGGGGACAGTTTGGGCAGAGTCAGGGATTGAATTCGAGCCGGTCCGAGTGCAATACACTCGTGCTAACTAATGGTTTGTCCGGCCCCGTGGGTGAAATGTTGTCATATTCAAGAATGCTTAAATAAACAATAATTAAATAAACAACGACTAAGCTTTAATGTGGACATAGAGCCCTAACAAGCAATAGTGACTCTTTATTCATAGTAGAGGACTAAGCATTAGCGATACACCCACACCCAACTCAAATAAACTTCCATCAACAGGAAATTATCAGAATTTTATATTCATATTAATAGTGTGTTTTAATGACTAAAAATACCCTTTTAATAATTTTGTTGTCAAATATATATACTTCACTCTTCATAAATTCTGAATTCCTCAACTGTTAAATACCGTTCAAATTGCTATAAGTTGCTTCATCTTTGAAGATTACTTCGATACGTTTGCTACTTATTTTAATAAGTCGTTTAGGTTGGCCTTTTGTAATTGGGGCTTTAAAAATCTTGCCCTGAGGGCTCCTGCCTTAATATGGTCCAGTCAGCGGCATTACACATTTGAATTCGAAACATACTATTACCGCGTAAAAGCGTGTGTCATTATGTCGCAGCGCCTAGTGATATGACTTTTTACAGGTATGTATTGACTTCCATATATGTGTTTTTTGCTTTGCTGATGTCGATTCCTTTTTATTAGATAATATTCAATCTGACTTTGTTGTCAAGTTTATTATCCTAACTTTTTAAATTATCCGCTAAGGGCCCTGCAATGAGTTTGATTTGACTGGGCATAAGGATAGACACTTTACTATACATAAGTAAAACTTGAACTTTTCCCTATAATAGAATTGCGTAAGAACTTATTCTAAAACACCTGTATCCTACTCAAGTTGTTAATTGAGATCATACAGCAAAATTTACTTGAATCAAATTTGCTTGAAACAATTGTCTGGGGAACTAAATTTGCAGCGATAGTGAAAAACCTTGCACCTCCAACCAGGAATCGAACCACGGATCATCTTATTGGCCAGCTGACACCCTACCGCTGAACTGTTTCTTGAACGGAGGAATTGCAAGCTCTTGCTGACAAAGTGGACATTTTTGCCATTTAGATTTCACAAAGTATTCGTCGAAAATCATAACACAACAAAAACATATTTATCATAATAAACATGACAGACATGGGCTCTCATCCTGGACGTTCAAGGTCATAAAGGTGGCATCAAGATAGTTGATATTGTACATCGTATCCTTGAGTTTGCTCCACTGACGTCAGTGGTTTGCCCCCACCTGAGAAAAGTTCTATGGGCGCCCATGGTGACAGACAGATGCTGAACTTTTTAAATAGACAAATTTATGTTTTTCGCGGCGCAATAATTTATGTACGACATAATAAGCACTAGTTTGGCTGAAATTACATCATCCCTTTTCGGACTTAAGCGATGCAGCAACCACGTAAAAGATCCTGTAAACTAATCAGACACTCATCTATCACAGGGATTTAAATGAACACATTTGTAATAATAAAGAAATGAGCTTCGAAAAGTAAAACCGAAAATAAAACTTCGAACCTGACATTTGATTGCTCGTCAAATGAAAAAGTAAAACTAGTTTCATGTAATAACGAATTTAACGCTTTTATCAATATATGTTTCGCAATGTGAAAATTTTGAGTCAAGTATTTCAGACGGAGATGTTCATATGTTTTTCAAAGATTGAGAAAAATGTGTCTTTATCTCCACTCTCCAATAGCAAAAAAATAAACTGGAGAAAAAATTTGACATATACTACTTTTAGTTAATTATCTGCCAAATGTGCAAAAGTGTATTGACCCCAAAAATGGAATAAATAAAGCATTTATTTGTTATACACTATTTCAACATTGATATTACTAATGTATAATATACATTCTCTAAATTACGAAAATATATATTTTAATCAAAAAAATTATATCTAATTTCCGGTTGTTAATTATATATCTTCCTTTATTTCAGAATTTTCAGACTGTGTCTTCGAGTCTAGGTGCAAAAGGTAGACTCACATAACAATGTCTGCGTTTCCGATTTTCGGAGATATCTTCTTCTGTATTTCCTTAGTTAAAAAATTTTACGATTTTTAGAGAAAACACCTTACTTTTGAATATTTTATTTCCAGAAAAGAAATGTCATTGACATTTTTGCAGTATATACAGTCTTACGGCATTTTACTGTGTATACAGCTTAAGAGTATTTTTACATAGTATACAGCTTAAGGGAAATTTTACAGTGTATACAGCTTAACCTTTTGCTTACGGGTGGAACAGCGTCCATTATAAAAGAAGAACCTCCCCAAAAGACAGGTATTTGACATACCCTATCCCAAACAGTGCGATCCCCCTTTGCAGGCATTGGCATCCATGGACCTAAATGTCTGCAAAGGGTGATCGAACTGTTTGGGATAGGGTATGCCAAATACCTGTATTTTTAGAGGTTCTACGTTGCTGATTGATGCTGACCTACCCGTAAGCAAAAGGTTAATGACATTTACACAGAGCATACTGCGTACGAGAATTTTTTACAGAATATAAACCTGTGCATAAAATATATTTTATCCTTAACATGAGAAAATTCCATATAATACATTTCCGACCCCGACATGAAAATTTTGTAATACATATATTTATCAAAATATGTTGTCGAAATATATTCATTTTATTTTTTTCATACCAGTTGAAACGTTATTTTTCAAATGTACAGCATTCCGAGAGTCACTATCCTCTAGAGATCCATAGGATATCATTTTGTGTTTAAGCTAAGCGTTATAGGATGTTAATATATATAAAAATATTTTAACGGATTTATAAAACTCCTTTTCATATATTTGCTCCGAATGTATATTTTGATATCAATTTACCAATGTTTGAAATAAAATACATAGAAGGTATTGGTTACGATAATATTGTAAATTTTATTGTTTTCCCTTTGCTAAATTTTATTTATTTCTCATTACCAGTCTTTGTCTCTACATTCTTTCAACAACTTTGACGGTTGACTCTCAGTTCTAAGAGCACGTAAAGAGCTAAAACTCGGTCAAAACACAATTATGCGATCTATATTAAATCACTAAAATATTCGATTAGACCAACAAATGAAAAGCACATCCTTTACAATGTGATAGAGGCTTGAAATTTAGTATATGGACTAATCATTTGATAAAAAACCCAAGATGAATACGGTTTGTCAAAAATGTTTTTTAAAGGGGTGTTACACACACACAAAAAAAAAACATTCGAAAGGTGAAGTGATATAAAAACATGCTTCGCGATAGGATAGAGACTTCAAATTTAGAGTACAGGTAGATAAGTTGAAAGAAAGAAAGTGTGCAAATTCAAATTTCCAATATACGATACCTTAGGGGGTGCCACACAACACTATGTTCGATTTACCGAAAAATGAGACATGCTTCCTTTTAAATGTGATAGAGGCTTGATAAAATTGGGATATAGGCCAATCATCTGATAAAAAATACAGGAGGAACAGGATTTTTCAAAAATGTTTAGTTATGGGTGTGCTCTACAGAAAAATGTTCAAAAGAGAAAATGATAATATAATATACTTCGGGATGTGATAGAGACTTTTATTTCGTGTACGGGTAGATAGTTTGAAAGGCAGAAGAGCGCAATTTAAGTTTTACAATATTCTCTTCTTTAGGGGAGTCTGCACACTAAAATATCCGATTTGCCGAATGAATGTGAGAAGCGAATTATTAAAAATTTACATTATTCAGGGGTTGCTTATTGCGAGACCGTTGATTTTCAACGGGTATTCAGCTAGTCAATAATCTAAACTCGTTAAATCCAAAGGCTGCAATGCAATGCAATAACAGATCCAATCAAAAATACAAGTCCAATAAAAATATATTTAATTATATATATTTCTTTATTATTTAAATCGAAAAATATTTACTGTTGAAGTAACTCATTGGGTTTTATTCGGTTTATATATATATATATATATATATATACATATATATATATATATATATATATATATATATATATATATAGATTGTGATGATTTCAAACAATAGAGCTCTCACTGTCATGGTTAGAGTGAAAAAATTTATAAATTGTCGAATGGCAACACCCACTTTCTTCCTGCGCAAATTGATCAGCGCAAACCATAAATGGAGTTGGAACGGAACACGTATGACGAAAATTGGCGGCATAAAACACATTTGGAAAGAAGAGCATTGTAAAGGACCAATGACAACACAGAGAGGAGGTGCATTGACGCAATTTGCACAAATCACAGGGATAGACACTAGAAGCACCAATCACAGAACACCATGTGCAAAGCATTGCCAGTGGGAAAACCTTTAATAAGCAGTGTGGGAAGATTGTTTCGTCAATCTGGAGTTCGAACGTACCAGCAAGATGACACTTATAGAGAAACAACAATGTGAATTGATGAAACTGATATATCTGAACGGGGAAAATGCTGCCGAAGTAGTGCGTGTTTATCGGGGAAATCATAAACTAAGACGAGGCCCATGCTACGTACGAATTGTGCGCTATTTGGTAAAAAAAATTGAAGAAACTGGATGCACATGTGATAGACAGCGACCATCTGTTCCTGTCGAAGTTGTTGCGGAAGTGCATAATACGATTACTGCAGGTCCATTGCGTACTGCAAGAAGTGTAGCCCGCAATTTGGATGTACCGAAATCCATACACTTCAAGCTTCTGCGCTCTGTTCTGGGGATGTTTCCTTATCGATTCCAGCGCGTCCAGATGTTGCAACCTGGTGACGAGCAACAGCGTGTCGACTTTGCGAATTTTTTCCTTATCAGATATGAAGAATATAGTAGGTGGCCGCTGCGGATATTATGGACGAGTGAAGCACGTTTCTTCTTTACTGGGAATGTAAACTGTGGCAACCGAATAATAAAATTTATGCTTAATTTATAAGTTTAAACTATATTAATATTAATCGTTTATCTTTGATTTTAGTGATTATAAGTCCGTTGTGTTTAAGCAATAACCCTCCAATTATTTTAACCTGTAAGGACCTTAGTCCTGTAAAGGAATTCATTAATCATTATTAAAAATTAGACTATTTAAACTTAATAATAACATTTATTAATTTACATAACTACTTATTAACTTCCAATACATTATATTACTCTTAAAATAGACTGGGATGGATACATGTGAGACTACTTGAACCAATATCTAAATATTCATTAACCGTTGGATTGTTGATGACACATACCTTGAATTTTGGGCCTTGTTGGGAACCGTGGTCGAATTCGTCTGTAGTTGTTCTCTCCATGCCATGATGAACTACTTGAAATCTGCTAATCTTACGATGATACTTGTCGTCATCTTACTTGTTCATGTTTCTAAGTCAGAATGCTGATACCTCTAAGTCATGATTTCTCTAATACTTAAATCTTTCTATAACTGCATATAAGTCATCTTACTTGTTCATGTTCTACTACTATCTATTACAAAAAATCATACTCATACTGCCGATAATACTAATACCATACTATATTGCCGATTCTCGGATCCAAACTTGAAGTCCACTCGGTGGGGGGGAGGGAACTTCGCCTTACTTCTTCCATGGCACTGATTGGCCACCCCTCACCCAATGGCACGACTCTACTTTCAGTCCGGCCCAACTCTTATATGGCCTCCTAAATTTACTGTCCTTTGACCTAAAAGTTCAAGTTCTCATAAAATTCGGCGCCAGCCAGACTAATGCTTTGTTTGCCTTTATGGACACCATAAATCTACACATAAACTTGTCTCACTACATGTGAGAACATTTTGATCTCACATAAACTCCAAGAACTGCGTTCACTGGGCTGAAGAAAATCTTCACGATGTGGCACCTGTGCCTTTACACGAAGCTGAAGTAACTGTGTAGTACTGCATCGCAAGCACAATCGTTTTCGGTCCGTACTTCTTCGAAGAGATCATTTCAAATGGTATGCAAACGTGCTCCATCACAGGTTCACTGTAAAAAACAATGTTGCAGAATTACGTAATTCCAGAATTGCAGCAGCGAAATGTCGTTAATGACATTGTATGGATGCAAGATGGTGCTCCTCCACACGTCGCTACATATGCTCGAAAGTGCTGCAACAGAAATTTGGTGATAGAGTCATCTCTCGCAACTTTGCAGTTTCGTGGCCACCGCGATTCCCCGATCCCACTCCGCTGGATTTCTGGTTCTGGGGTTATCTTAAATCTAAGGTGTACACATCAAATCCATGAGATTTGTCAGAATTGAAAGATGTCATAAAACGTGAAGTTATACAGATTCCTCCAGCGATGTTACGTCCGTCACTGTCAACAATCTCCCGCTTGCAATGCGTCGTCGTCTGCTAAGGTGAGCATGTTGAAAACTTGTAATTCTAGTAAAAGTTTTTTCTCTCTCCTCTCTTGTGTTGTCACTGGTCCTTTAAATTGCTCTTCTTTTCAAATATTTTACGCTGCTAGTTTTCGTCATACGTGTATCGTTCCAACGCATTTTATTGTTTTCAATGAGCTGATCAATTTGCGAAGGAAAAAAGTGGGTGTTGTCATTTTTTCAATGTAACTGCAACCGTGAGAGCTCTATTGTTTGAAATCATCACAATCTCGAGCGCATACCTTCAAATAACAATATCTGAACTTTCCTTTCGATTGATTGATTGGATAGGCCGCTAGGGTTTCATATATGGGGGGAAGTTTTGATGGAGTTGAAAATATTTTTATCAATTTGGTGATATTTTAAAAATTCGCTAAATGTATTACTAAGTAGGACGGTTAGTCCCACAGATAAACGCTAACGAAACATTATTTCAGTACTCTCTTCTAACAAAACAAAATAAATTTCATTGATTTGCGTCGTTTTTACCAATCTGTCGACATTTCCGTCAATTTGGCAAAGTTAAGAAAAGTTGAAAAATTAGTGATATCCCGCCAAATTCGTAGCTCTGAATTTGCAGATCTGAATGAAACATCCTGATCCCGTTTCTATATACTAAATGAAATCACTAAAATTGTATTAGAAGATATACCCGTTCTACTCTTTTTCTGTTTCAGCAATTGGCTAAAATAATTTATTGGCAAAACACAATGAGTTTAGTAGCTAAACACAATATAAGCTTGAAAACTCTTTTCTAAAATAAATGGTAGTAATGTAAGCAGTCCGCAATTAATATAATTAAAAGAAAAATCAAACTGTTCATTTATAAGATATATTTTTATATCCCTTTATTCATTATTCAAGTCATAAAAATAATTATAAAAATTAAATATCATGATATAAGAAGGAATCTTCCTCATAAAATGTTGATAATTAAATAACCATTTTGGTTCTTTAATAGTTTCCATTGTTGAGTAAGCTTGTGAAAAATGAACCATGGTGATACACTTTCCATTTAAATAAATTCATATTTCAAATTTGCCATTTTCAAAAAGTGACGTTTTAGAGCAAAAATCTCCACCAATACTCAGAGATAGAGTTTTAATTTACTTTCACGTTTTAAACCAACGATTTCCAACCTTTTTCGTTTGGAGGAACCAGAGCGTTAGAGAGTAGAACTCTTAGGAAAAAGTATCGTTTTCCATTAATAACTAACAGCCCCTGGTCTCAGAAATTCGAAACTTGGACAAAATTGTAATGGGGGTATTTCGAGGCTACTCACAAACTGTCAGTAAGCAGTTTTTTTCTACTGATGAGACGGTTCAGCCGTTCTTTTGAAATGATGAGACAAACGAAAGTTCCGTTTTTCATTAACACTTTACAACAAAGTTGAAAAGTGTTTATGACTTTGTTCATTCTGTCTGTCTGTCTGTCTGTCTGTCTGTCTGTCCGTTAGCACGATAACTGCCGTAAAAATGACTTAATCAAAATGGAATTTTAGTATGTTGTTCAGACGGTCTGTATGACCTATGGGAATATAAATGAATAATATCACACAATTAGTTTTGGATTGAACCCGGGTTGAAAAAATGAAATACATTGAGCCCTATGGGACCTAATTTTTCTAACAGTTTTTAAGCGGATTTAAAATTCACAAATTGCTTCGAAAATTTTAGATAATAGTCAAATTGTTCCATAAAATATATAAAAAAAAATTCAGCTAAATATATTCAGTAGTTTTTTAAATAAAAATTAAAATAATAATTACACATCTTATATGAAACGATCACGTGACCATGATATTAAACGATCACATGACCCACTTCAAAATGAGATATGGCATCCATCTTGTTTCAAATTCGTGATTTTTTAAAGTTCTTTTTAATTCATATTGAGTGTTGTATCCATCCTAAAACTACTTTATTTCTGCTTAAATTCTGTGCATCTACATACTAAAACAACACAATGACAATATATTTGAGTTTAAATTCTCATTCAAATTTGATTATTTCTACAATTAAGCCTATTTTTCACCTATGTAAAATGTAAACAGCAAAATATGTAGAATGAGTTGTATTAGAATTACTGTATTTCTTTAACACAAAATAATTCAGTCCATGGAGTCTGCATGGCTGATATGAATGAAATATTAATTGATTTTATAAACAGAAGGACGATATTTTTCGATGAAGTTTTAAGCATAAAGTTTATGAATTGTAGCTCCATGGTCTTAATTTTTAAATAAAATAAATTATTATAGTATTGTGATGAATGAAATGGAGAAAGTTATGAATGAAATCCTGCTTTTATAGAGAGATCCAGGCGTGTTATTTTTTCTATGACGTCATTTGAATTAATTTCAGTTGTTTTCGATGAAGTTTTCAAATATAATAAATTATCGTAGTATTATGATAGATTTAAAAATATTACCGTGGAATGTATTGCATTTTAGAGATATTTAAACCACGCAATTTATATTTCAATGCCGTCTTTTGAATGAAGTTCATTTTTTTCAATGAAGGTTTAAGTTTTCAAATATAATAAATCAATGTAGTATTGTGATAAGTTTTAAATTATTACCGAGGAATGTATTGCATTTTCGACTTTTTTAAATAAAATAGCATTGAAGTTGGAAAGTGTTTCATAATCAATGCTTTAAGCATGATTGATCTTTCTTGTTATTAAATTATCATGCTTAAGAACATTTGTTGAAAGTTAAGTGTGGCTCGTGTGGTGATAGTTCTAAAATAATCTGAATATTTGAACATACAATTCAGCAGATTTTCAATTACATGCTAATGTTACATTGAATATAGTTTTTAACACTTTACAACAAAGTTGAAAAGTGTTTATGACTTTGTTCATTCTGTCTGTCTGTCTGTCTGTCTGTCCGTTAGCACGATAACTGCCGTAAAAAAGACTTAATCAAAATGAAATTTTAGTATGTTGTTCAGACGGTCTGTAGGACCTATGGGAATATAAATGAATAATATCACCCAATTAGTTTTGGATTGAACCCGGGTTGAACAAATGAAATACATTAAGCCCTATGGGACCTAAATTTTCAAACATTTTTTAAGCGGATTTAAAATTCACAAATTGCTTCGAAAATTTTAGGTAATAGTCAAATTGTTCCATAAAATATATAACAAAAAATTCAGAGAAATATATTCAATAGTTTTTTAAATAAAAATTAAAATAATAATTACACATCTTATATGAAACGATCACGTGACCATGATATGAAACGATCACATGATCCACTTCAAAATGATATATGGCATCCATCTTGTTTCAAAATCGTGATTTTTTAAAGTTCTTTTTAATTCATCTTGAGTGTTGTATCCGTCCTAAAACTACTTTATTTTCGCTTAAATTCTGTGCATCTACATACTAAAACAGCACAATGACAATATATTTGAGTTTACATTCTTATTCAAATTTGATTATTTCTACAACTAAGCCTATTTTTCACCTATGCAAAATGTAAACAGCAAAATATGTAGAATGAGTTGTATTAGAATTACTGTATTTCTTTAACACAAAATAATTCAGTCCATGGAGTCTGCATGGCTGATATGAATGAAATATTAATTGATTTTATAAACAGAAGGACGATTTTTTTCGATGAAGTTTTAAGCATAAAGTTTATTAATTGTAGCTCCATGGTCTTAATTTTTAAATAAAATAAATTATTATAGTATTGTGATGAATGAAATGGAGAAAGTTATGAATGAAACCCTGCTTTTATAGAGAGATCCAGGCGTGTTATTTTTTCTATGACGTCATTTGAATTTATTTCAGTTGTTTTCGATGAAGTTTTCAAATATAATAAATTATCGTAGTATTATGATAGTTTTAAAAATATTACAGTGGAATGTATTGCATTTTAGAGATATTTAAACCAGGCAATTTATATTTCAATGCCGTCATTTGAATGAAGTTCATTTTTTTCAAAGAAGGTTTAAGTTTTCAAATATAATAAATCAATGTAGTATTGTGATAAGTTTTAAAATATTACCGAGGAATGTATTGCATTTTCGACCTTTTTAAATAAAATTGCATTGAAGTTGGAAAGTGTTTCATAATCAATGCTTTAAGCATGATTGATCTTTCTTGTTCATTGATATGTCGAGAATCCCTGGTCATAGAAACTCGAAACATGGACTAAATTTGAAGTTTTTTCATGGATTAATATTTTCAATGATTAAAACGTATTTTCTACTTTTTCATATGCGACTATTGTGTTGGGGTGTAATATTAAAAATGTTGTTTTTCTCTTAGATTATTATAGCCTTGTATGTGCGAATAAATACATAATAAATACATAAACATACCAAAGAAATGAATAAATATTGTAAATCACAATATTTAGTTTAGACTGCACGTCCGAAATCTAGGTATAAAACCACTTTAAAAATTCACACCAGCAAAAGGAAATACAGTGGAATAAATAAACAAATAATATTAAAATGTCACCGTCTAAATGAACATGTATATTAATTTTATTAAATAAACAGATTTATATGTTCAAACATGCAGATAAAGATTTAACCTTCAAAGAATCAAAAATGAGACGCCCAGCGAAGCTGATATTTTGAACGACATAGAAATTACAGATATAATCACGTTGAATTTTAAATATGCATAGATTCAAACAGCATGTAATTACAGGGATTATTGCAATTATTTAAAAGGAGAGTTATATCGAAAATCGGTTCAAAATTATCATTAATAACTGTTTGGGATAAGGCGGTGATATTTTTGATATAACGAGCATGTTCATTTACTGAAATGCCAATATTTCGTTTGGTACTACCAAATGAAGTATAGTACTTAGTATAGTACTTAGTATAGTACTTAGTATAGTATAGTACTTAGTGCAGTACTTAGTACAAACTTAGTATAGTACTTAGTAGTACTAAACAAATTGTTGGCACTGGATTATCTGAATATTTTCGTGATATAAAAAAAAAACCTTTGCACCGCCTTATCCCAAACCCAATGAAAATTAGGTACCGATTTTCGATAAAATTTTCCTTTTAATAAATTATTTTAATTTCCGTAATATCCTGTTTCTTTAATCTTTGTACATATGTATATATTGTGATTGTATCTTTAATTTTGACCCGGTTTATGATCTCATTTTCACCTTGCGTATCATTCTTGAATCTTAGAGGGTTTAATAATTTACTGAGTATGAAATAATTTCCGTTAGTCTGAGATGGATCGAATAAGATTATAACAGAGATTTTGGCTAGAGTGAGACTTCTCACTAGTTTTGTAAAAATGCTTTTGATTTTTTTTTTATTATTCCTTTGAATCATCACACAAAATTCGAATGTTTGAAATAATAGATTTTTTCGATGATCTGGAGTCTGAGACAAATCTAATGATACACAAATCAAGATACTACACAGCGTGGAAGTGCTCGTTAATTAAGCAAACTGATTTTGAGTTTTTGGTTTTTCCATAGATCCATCGTTCCTAATTAAATTTCATCGAAATGTTAGATTTTTTTCTCCATTCAATTAAAATATGAGATGAATTGAATGAGGCCAAAACCGAGATTCTAACTACAGTGGAAGTCCTTAATAATTTTATACATCACACGTTTCACTCACCCAGCCAATCAAAGCGTGTTATACCGCTTAAAAGCTTCGTACATAGAATGAATACTTTATGTGACAATTTAGCGTTAATAGCGATGAGGTTACGCCACTAGATATCGTACAGTTCCGAAACTCGATCGGGCCCCATTGTAACGTAATGAACTTTGGTCAGAACTCTATTGTACAGATTTATCGACTTTGGTTGCGGGATTACCTGTCCGTAGTTGCTTAACAAAAGTGTTTACTTTCAAACAAAAATGACTTAACTAATCTTTGTATGGTTGGATACCCATGACCTTGCGATCAGGGGCAAAACACACCTATGCAGTAAGATAAATCCGAACACATGTATTGAGCATTTATTCAAATTTCAGAAGCTGGCTGCTTAACTAAAATAGAGACAAATACTAAGCAGTCAGTATTGCACGTGCTCATTATTAAATGTAAATATATCATGAAATGTAATTTGCCGAGCCTCGTGATGTTATATTGATGCAAAAAGTGGACTAGCTATAAAGCTTCGAGCCCAGCTCGTTTCTATTGCTTATAAATATTGTCTTGGATAACACGGGATACTAGACCCTGTCGGTCATTGTGGCATCCATTAATCCGAATTACACTATCCTTCCTTCTCAAATACCCAGTGGCTTATTCCTTGTGAACACCCGGCTTAACCAGCTCATTCAGTCTCAGTTTTCTTCAGACTACTCAAGTCTAACCATATCTCTAACCAACAAGCTTATCCAATGTTTGCTATCCTACAACCCAATTGCAATCCGAAACTTATCCTGTCGCCAAACCTGGATCACAGAGTGTTACTTGTCTCGGTGAATGGTCTAATTAACCGAACCAGTCCGAAGTTGTTATTATAAAGTAAACAAATTATGGAGACTAGTAAACAAATTATAAATTTAATTATAGTTATTATAAAGTATAAATTGAGGAGAATAATAACTAGAGATTATTTAGACCTCACAAAACATTTCGAAATAATTATTTTCTTCGTACGTATGCATGCAATATATTGTTTTGCGAAGTTCTGTATGTCTACTCTGGATGATGAACATTTGTCATCGTAAATTCTTACATATTTTCACAATCAATTTTACTTAGCCTGTATGGGGCACAAATTAAAACCGAAGTTTATCTACTACTGTGTAATATGAGCCTCTTAATTAATTCAAATATTTGACTTTGTTTAAGCAAAGAGCAATGCTTGTAATTCACCCCCATTCGATAATGAAAGTTGAAAACGGATTTCAGTCACGATTCAGAGTTTGCCGAAGATTTTAATATTGACCATAAAATCCGTTATGTACTGACTGTGGAAACAGAGCTTTACGAAAAGAGGATTATTGTACTTACGCAATTCGGAAGAAAATGATTTTCCTTTCAACGCCTAATTAAATTTTATTCGGGAAGGCGCATTGCTTATTAAAGCTGTTTGTTTGTTATTTATACGTATTTATTTCATTTTAAGCTTTGATATAAATTATATTTAATTATTCAGACTTGTTCTAAATCTAGCATTTCCATAAAATTGCTACGCATGAAAACTTCGCTATAATTCATTTAAATGTTTATTTTTTACTTTCCCTGCAATACATGGTAATGTATAGGAAAAGTATTGGAATCATGTCGAAAATCGCAACTCGAGTTTTTGACGGATCTACACGTTTCGAGATCTCTAGAATACGAAAAATCTATTTTTAGCGTCTGTGTGTCTGTATGTATGTGTGTGTGTGTCTGTCTATCTGTGCAATGTATGTATCCACTCTAACTCAAAAAATAATGGACCAAATTTCATAAAATTTGGTAGGTAAGTCACTTGGGTGAGACTCTGGTGCTAATTAGAATTTGGTGCGATGCGTAAAAGAAAAACCCGCTTTTTTACGACATGGCTCGCAAACATTTCATATATCCACCCTAGCTAAAATTCTAATTGACCAAATTTCACAATATTTGGTAGATAAGTTACTTGCGGGATACTCTGGTGCTGATTAGATTTTGGTACGATTCGAAAAGGACCAACCTGCCTTTCCTTACGAAATGGCGGCAAAAATCGCCAAAATCTAAAAGGAAAAAAAAGACTACGTATGCTGAAATGTATCAATTAAATTCTTGTTTTATACGCAATATGTGACGAGGAAAATAATATACCACACTCCATTATACTTTATGACTAACCGTTCTCAAGATATTTGAGATTTCTTGCATTTTTGCTACGCCACTATCGGAAAAATGTCCAATTACCAAATAAAAACAAATATTGAATTAAAAATGCAAATTTACTGTTATTTGGTGCAATTAAACCCAATCTAATGAATTAATAAAGAAATAAAGAAGTATGAATTTATGTCTGCAGGGAAAGTCATGTGTTGCCCACATCAGATTTTTACTTTCCCTATAGTATATTGTAGTGTATAAAGTATTGCGGTAGTGTCTAAAGTTAAAACTCGAGTTTTTGACAAATCTACCTATTTTATGGCCTACATGACCTACTTCATTATATATAGTTTAACTTCTTAAATGAAGAAATACCGGACACAAAGTGTTTACTCTCTAGCGAGTTAAGATCAAACATTAATTCATGCCACCCTAATTCCTTCTGCACTAGCTGAAGTTATTACACACAGTAATAACTTCAGCAGCCAAAGTAGCGGTATTTAGGATACCTGACCACTGCTCATTCCAGAATCTAAATAACCTGATTAAATACAGTTGCTTCCATCCTGAATGTTTCCTGACAACCAAGTCATCAATAATTCAACAACATACTCCAAATCACAATTGTTTGAAAAGAAAAGCTCTAAAAGTGCAAAAGTTTCACCTTAGTGATCTATTCAGTAAACTAAAGAAATAGTACAATCCTTAAAATGCATAATATATTTATATGGGACAATATCAATGAATTTAAACGATTTAGCATATTTAGAGGAATTTAAAAATTTTGAATACCGTAGATATTTTCCATGTAGATTTTTTCAGAAAACAGCATTCATGAACCTATATTGTTGTGTTATGCTATACTAAACATGGCATAGTCTATGTGCATGTAATTAAAGGCTGTAATGACAGTATATAATAGCAGAAAGAAAGCTCACTAGAAGACGCCATTTTAATACATCTATGGAAATCGACAGAATCAGCCTTACCTTGCGTACCATAAGATAAATTATCTAAATATTGAATTTAATTCATGATACTGCAACGGCTGAAGTCATAGTCACATATTGGGGCTATAGAAGAGTTTTAATGATGTAGTCGTGTCAAAGATCCTCCATGGTAATTTTTTATGTAACAAAGGTGCGCCCTGCCTCACAAAATAAGAGTATATATTTAGTTTTAAATCTGCATTATTTAACATTAATTTGTTATGTATCTATCTAAACAACATATAACATAGCACACTGGCTTATTTGTTGTATAATAAGATAATAACATATTATACACTTGAGAAACTATGTTACCACACTGCCTCGGCTTGTAAACACAGAGCATAAACTCATGATATATATGATAATAATAATAATATTAATAATAATAATTATAATAATAATAATAATAATTAAGATAATAATAATAATAATAATAAATTATAAAAATAAACATAATGTTTACAACCATTACACCCTATTGTGTAACCTTGTGCATTTAATACGAGTGCTTTACGTCACTGTGATGAAGTTTGTAAAACGATATTTGTTTTACGACTATACCACTGAGTGTTCTCCATGTAATAATAAAGCTTTAATTAAGAACATGTATGGTCAATCATGGATAAAGCATTGATTATGAAACACTTTCCAACAGAAATACAATTTTTTTAACATCTCTAAAATGCGATACATTCAGCTCTGATATATTTTAAATTATTCATTAATATATTAGGCTACGTTGTAGAAATAGTCAAAGTTTGATGACCATTTAAATTAAAAAATATTGTAATTCCGTTGGCGCAGAATATGGATGTACATCAAAAAATACGCAAAAATAAAGTTGTTTTAGGATGGATGCAACACTAAAAATAAATTTAAAAGACCTTTAAAAATCACGGTTTTCACACTGGGAAAAAATATGGATGCAATATTTTATTTTGAAGTGAGTTATGTGATAACTTCATATAATATGGGTATAATTCTTACTTTAATTTTTGTTTAAAACACGACAAAACATATTTTGCTGATTTTTTTTTATATATTTTATGAGACAATTTAATTAATTCTTAAAATTTTCGAAACAATTTTTGAATTTTAACTTTCATTAAAAAATGTTTGAAAAATTAAGTCCCATAGGGTTCAATGTATTTCACATTTTCAACCCGGGGTAAATCCGAAAAATATTTGGGTGATATTAGTCATTTGCAATACCTTGTGTGCTACAGACCGTCTCAACGACATACTAAAATATCATTTTGATAAAATTATTTTTAAGGTAGTTATGGCGCAAACGGTCAGACAAGCAGGCAGACAAAATGAACAAAATCATAAACACTTTTCAACTATGTTCAAAAGTGTTAGTAAAAACATCCATGGCCTAGTTTATTGGTTATTAGGTCTTGTTAACATAGAATATATTATATCTGCAATGAAAGCGTATGCATATATTTATTGTTTTCATTACTATTTAAGACTATCAAAGACAAAAATCTAACAATAAGCTAAGCTGCAACAGTTTTAATTCAATATTATTTATTGAGCTATACATAGCACTTAGGTTTAAAAATCGCCGTCGCTGTTGAAAATTGGCCCAGTTATATTCTGCCTCGTGGTGGATTTTTAGCCTTTCATGTTTTTGTAAGGGATTCGGAAGGATTTTGATAGACTTTAGTCATCACCGTCATGTTGCTTGGTTAGGTAAATTCCAAATACACGGCTGTGTTAAGTTCGTTTCAATGGTCGATAAAGTATATTTTGATTCAGCATAACAGCCATAGGAGTGCAGCTTGAGAGACTGGAAATCATTAAACGATAATATCTACCCCGCGGGGGAGGGGTCCTAAAATATGACTACGTTAATTTCCGTGCAATGGTAGAGACTATAAATGTGCAAAGATGTAGTATTCTAAGTAAGCAGGTATTTTTCGGAGGGCCAGAAAAAGTAATTTCGAACAAACCTCATTTTCTTCAATTTCGGAGAGGTAAATCGAAATGCTTGCTCAGTTAAATTCAGCATCATAGCCGATACTATAAGTATGAAGAGATTCACCCTTCTAGGTTAGCGGAGACTCCTAGAGGATCTGGGTAGACAAAACAACTTTAGACACGGTAAGGTAATATAGTAAGGATTGTTTTCATTTTAGATGAAAAACTTGTAATATATGGCATAATATATCGAGGCAATATATCCTAAAATATTGACAAATCATTCGCTTCATATTTATTACTTTCCTTATATACATAATGTATAAGGAAAGTATTGTGACGGGGTCGAAAATTGAAATCGGGTTTTCGACGGGAGAGCACGTTTCAAGCATCCCTGATCACGAATCAAACATTTTTGAAGTGATGTCTGTGTGTGTGTATCTGTCAGTGAGTCTGTGGAGACGATAACTGACAAACGAATGGACCGATTCGAACCAAATTTGGTACAAAAATCACAATCCGTAAGCACTGGAAGCCTATTGTTTTTATACGTAATCGAATGTTCAAAACCCCCCTAAATCTTCGAATAAAATTTTTGAAAAAATCGTCAAAAAATCAAAACCACTAATAAAGTTACGCAAATAGACATTTCTTATGTAATTTTTCATTAGAAAACGATTGACATAAATTTTAGAACGCTAACATGAACCGTTCTCGAGATATTGCACATTTTCCACAAAAAATTATTAAAAAGTCATATAAAATGAAAAAAAAAATATTTCCTATTGAGAAACATGTTCCCTTTTCTTATGTAATACCATGCGATAAATTGGGTGACATCATTCTCGTGGATCTAGCTCGTTCCATTCATGAAAAAAGATACTTCGAGTAGTACTTTTGTATTTGAACGCCAATAGTCATTTATCTGCTGTAAGAACAACTTATTTCTTCGTCCACAACGCTTGGCGAGATTTTGGCGACGAATTTGGCGGGATATCGCCAACTTGGCGACTTTTTGAAATGTTGCCAAATTAACGAAAATCTCGCCAAATGTATAATAATGACGCTAAATCAATGAAAATTACGACTCATTGTCGAAAATTCAATATCTTTGTAAAGAATATTAGTATCTACTACAAGAAAATCTATTTTTTTACTGTAAAAGCTGTAAATTCATTACATTATATAAGGAAAGTCATGTGTTGCCCACATCAGATTTTTTATCCTTGTATAGCGGTATGCATTCACTATAGTCTAAATTTCCTTTTACTTAAAGCACAATATTTTCCGCAATGAGAAAAACACTTGCTTCTGAGAGTACTGGTTTCTAGTACTTCCTTGAAGAAATCAATCGTTAGAAAGTATTAATTATGCGTATTTCTTAAACTAGTTTTTAAACTAGTTCGACAATATTGAGTTCACCTAATACAATTTTAGTTCCAGAAGATTTTCATTAGAAATAAACTTGTTAGGACAAAACTTGGCAATAAAGCCGAATGGAGGCTTTGAGAAAGTAGTATTCTATTTATGATTGGAATACGTGAAGTTATTTAGGTTTTTCTCACGGGTAAAAGAATATTACAAACTGTATTGTTGAGTCTGCACAGTGACCACTTTAAAAATCTTAGATTTCTCAATGGACAAGTTCGGTCTGCTATAATTGCATATAGGTACATGCATATATTGATCACTTGCTGTTATATGCTGATCTGGATCCTCATGATCTAAAATCGAATCCTTTAACAGTATTTGGATAATTTGGAGAAGAGAGGTTTATTGTACTTGATCTATCCATCGGCTAGACAAAGAATAATTAATAGTAACAACACAACAGCATTAGAAAGCTGTATTCAATATGTTTTAACTACAAATTAACTATGTTCGTATTCCACTTTTCTCCACCTCAATATTTTGGTACTTTTTTTTGCCTAGGCAACTTCGGACTAGAACTGCAGTTTTCAACAGATGCCGGTGCTCTGCAGCTGATATTGAGGGAAGTTTTGCCAAATAAAATGATAAGGAAAATTTACCTGTCAAGTGTCTTTCATCTAAAGAAACGAGCCTCGTTTAAAATGTGAGCATTGGCACAGATATTTTGTTTAGCATTCGAAATAGGTCAGTTGTTATAGGTCAGATGATTTAAACGTGCTTATAACCTCTAACATAAGCCATAAAGACAATTTTGTACCTCAAATAAAAATAGAATGAAAGGATTGTAGAAGTTTTCTTATACAGAGATAAATATGTACTAGTTTGCGAATGCTATAGAAGCATACAGTGAAATTTAACCCAACACGAGAATTGCAGCACGAATTTGAGTCTCCTGAGAAATATTCAAATATTAACATCAGTATGAATCTGTCCCCGCTATAATCTTCATAATTAAAGTTTAATTTCCATTTTTTCATAAAATATGCTTATTATTAAATAAACAAACATTTTATATACATATAAAACCAACCGTTTTGGCATCAGCATTTCATATATGTTGCAATTCAATTTATTCAAGATATTAAAAATAACATTTTCATGCGGAATAAGAATGATATGTTTCGATAAAAGCATGTGGTACATGATTGGAATGGAAACTTATGGATGGATTGATTTTTGAAATGGGTGGGTTTGATGGATTGGTTTTGGCCAAATTACGTTCGAAGTAAAATTCATAAAATGAACATTCTAGATTTTATATTTAATACTTAGTCTGAATACAATTTATTGTAACAAGAACTAAAATGACAGATTCTACTCGATTTGAACTTGTTGAATTAAAATAATTTCCATAAAACAATTATTTGCTAATTATATCTATAAACCAGAAAAAAGAGACTGAATGGCGGTTGAGCAGGCACAACTGAGTTTTAGAATGGCTTTTTAGTAAGAAATATTATTCGCTGAACATAATTTTTGCTTTTCTGGTTTTATAAATTTTCCACTTACCTGTGAAATGTTTACACACAGTTAATTTATCATCATTAGAAAACGTTCCAGAAGTGGAGTGATTATTTTAAATAGATTTTGTAGAAGCTGCTATATTTTTAATTAATATATCTATTGAGGTTCACATCAATGAAGCAGGTAGAGAAGAGGAGGGGGACAATTCTGGAAACTGCTATGTTGCTGAAAATTCACGCTACTATGTTCGATGGAGAGATATAGCTGGTTACAAAGGAACTGCAAACCACTTCTCTTCCAGCTAACCTCGGTTATATATTTCACGAAGAGAATAAAGTGTAGAATAACCTATTAACGTATGCAGATTTGCAGGTAATGATTTAATATTTGGAAGATATCCTCAGTGCAGATAACATTAACATTGGTTTGGTGGTGTCTTCCAAATTTTTGAGAACGTCCGTTACTGGCGGGTTCTGTGATTTTGAAAGATTTAATACCTTGAATGAAACTATTTTAACAAGTATATAATATAATCAGCCTAAATATTGCTAGAGAAAGTTATCAAATATATCCGACTTTTGATTTGTCTGAATTTAGCCTTAGCAGCTCGAGTAGGCTGAGATAAATTGTATACGAATTCGCCGACTACGTGGAAGGACTGGAATTGTGAATTCCCACAGAAGTTCGCAAAATTGCGGCATTTAACAAGTATTCTTGCTGTCATTGCGGATAATGGTGGTCCATTGCTGACGAGTGCATAATAGAAACCAACACGGTCAATGGATAATGTTATCTGCAGTGACACCCCATTTCAGGTTATACAGAACATCTTCTTACTGGCTGCTATTGTAATTTTAAATAATTCAATACATTAAATGGAATCGTACCATAACAATATCAGTATGCATATTGTTAAAGACAGTTATCAAATACATCCGATTAATAAGTTTCCCAGAGCAACCTACCTTGCATTTAATCCGTTTCATGATATTTGCACATCATCTGAAAAGGAGAAACTATGCGTTAAAAATAAGCATATAAACTTTGAGAAGAATCCGATTTCACGTTTCCCAATTACATATCCATAGAAATTGCAGCAGTCACATTTTCTAGTTGTCAGATACAATTATGTTTTGAATCCGCAAATTGCCTCTGGTAGAAACTAGTCGGATAACATTTTCCTCGTAATATGAATCTGTTTATATTATGTTCCCAATACTCGATTGTGTTAGAGATATATGAAATGCAAGGTATAGGGAAATATATGCGAGTATTGGGTACGAAGTTTTATAAATTTTTTGTTAATTAATGTGGTAATTTTTAAAGGACACTGATTTCTGGCTAGGGTTGTCTTGCTTTTCGCGGATTATAAGGATTCAAGCTTATGGTTCTCGTGTTTCCCCAAATTTACGATTTCTGTCGTGTACGTTTACTATCTCACACAGTGTAATATAGTATAAAGTGTTCTTTTTACAAAAATGTTCAATTTCGAGATTTTTATGGCAATATATATTTTAGGACATGAGCCCGCTTTCACTATTTTAGACTGATGTCCGCCTGTCTGTGGTCGATTTCTTGTGAACACTGTAGATGCCATAAATCTTAATGTGTTTTTACGAAACCTGATATTCAGCTCTGCTATAGAAAAATCTAGAAGGAGATACACATTTTACTTTCCTTATATACAATAGTGTATAAGGAAAGTATTGAGATGAGGTCGAAAATTCGAATTCGAATTTTCGACGGGAGAGAACGTCTCAAGCATCCCTGACCACGGATCAAACATTTTTGAAGTGATGTCTGTGTGTATGTGTCTGTGGAGACGATAACTGACGAACGAATGGACAGTTTCGAACAAAATATGGTACAAAAACTGCATTTCATAAACACTGGAAGTCTATTGTTTTTATACGCAATCGAATGTTCAGAACCCCCCTAAATTTTCAAATGAAATTTTGAAAAAATCATCAAAAAATCAAAACCTCTAATAAAGCTACACAAATAGACATTTCTTATGTAAATGTTCATTAGAAAACGATTGGCATAAATTTTAGAAGATGCTAGAACATTTTGAAACACATACATTTTAGAACATTTTAGTTAACAAGAACCATTCTCGAGATATTGCACATTTTTCAAAAAAAATATCAAAAAATCATATAAAATAAAAAAAAATTTCCTATTGAGAAATATGTTCACTTTTCATATGTAATACCATCCGATAAATTTGGTGACATCATTATCGCGGACCTAGCTCGTTCCATTCATGAAAAAATATACTTTGTGTAATACTTTTGTATTTGAATGCCAATAGTCATTTATCTCCTGCAAGAATAACCTATTTCTCCGACCATAACGCTTGGCGAGATTTTGGCGACGAATTTGGTGGAATGTCGTCAACTTGGCGACTTTTTCAAATGTTGTTAATTTAACGAAAACCTCGACAAATGGATAACAAGAAAGATCAATCATCCTTAAAGCATTGATTATGAAACACTTTCCAACTTCAATGCAATTTTATTTAAACATGTCTAAAATGCAATACATTCCTCGGTAATATTTTAAAACTTATCACAATACTACATTAATTTATTATATTTGAAACCTTAAACCTTCATCGAAAAAAATTAACTTCATTCAAATGACGGCATTAAAGTATAAATTGCCTGGTTTAAACATCTCTTAAATGTTATACATTCCTCGGTAATAATTTTAGAATTATCATAATACTACGATAATTTATTATATTTGAAAACTTCATCGAAAACAACTGAAATCCATTCAAATGACGTCATAAAAAAATAACACGCCTGGCTCTCTCTATAAAAGCAACATTTCATTGATAAATAATTCCCTCATTCATGTCATTCATCACATTACTATAACAATTTATTTTATTTAAAAATTAAGACCATTGAGCTGCAAGTAAGTAAACTCTATGCGTAAAACTTCATCGAAAAATATCGTCCTTCTCTTTCTAAAATCAATGAATTCATATCAGCTAAGCAGACTCCATGGACTAAATGATTTTGTGTTAAAGAATTACAGCGATTCTAATACAACTCATTCTACATATTTTGCTGTTTACATTTTACATAGGTGAAAAATAGGCTTAGTTGTAGAAATAATCAAATTTGGAAGAGCATTTAAACTGAAATATATTGTCATTGCGTTGTTTCAGTATGTAGATGCACAGAATTTAGGCAAAAATAAAGTAATTTTAGGATGGATACAACACTCAATATGAATTAAAAAGAACTTTAAAAATCACGATTTTGACACAAGATGGATGCCATATATCATTTTGAAGTGGGTCATGTGATCGTTTCATATCATGGACACGTGATCGCTTAATATAAGAGGTGTTATTATTATTTTAATTTTTATTTAAAAAACAACTGAATATATTTCGCTGAATTTTTTTTTATATATTTTATGGAACAATTTGAATATTGCCTAAAATTTTCGAAGCAATTTGTGAATTTTAAATCCGCTTAAAAAATGCTTGAAAAATTAGGTCCCATAGGGCTCAATGTATTCCCTTTTTTCAACCCGGGTTCAATCCAAAACTAATTGGGTGATATTATTCATTTATATTCCCATAGGTTCTATAGACCGCCTGAACAACATACTAAAATTTCATTTTGATTAAGTCATTTTTACGGCAGTTATCGTGCTAACGGACAGACAGACAGACAGAATGAACAAAGTCATAAACACTTTTCAACTTTGTTGTAAAGTGTTAAAAATAACGCCAAATCAATGAAAATGAGGACTCATTGACGAAAATTCAATATCTTGGAAATAATATAAATATCTACTATATAATATATAATCTATATTTTTTTTTACTGTAAAAGTAGTAAATTTATTGCATTGTATAAGGAAAGTCATGTGCTACCCACATCAATTTTTTTAGATAAGAACAAAAACTTCGAAACTTCTTCAATGTTTCCCCCTCATCATAGCAGCTCAATGCAGAATTTGACATAATTATGCATGAAATGGGTTATTTATGGCTCAATGATTCCGAAACTCAACAGTTTGAATCATTAGAGTGAAAAATTATAATTTTTGTGTTAGTAACGTCATTGGACCGCTCCAAGGAGAGCCAAGATTCACCACCGAGAGTGTACATTGTCTAACCTGATATTAATCTATAACTGTGATCAATTGCACAAACGATGTTACAAACTTTTACTGGCAAAATACATTCGCATGCTACTTACAAATGGATTCTGGTATAAGTTGAGTGACGCACCAGTTAATTCCTATTGCAACGCTATATTTTTTCCCCTGATCTATTCCTGTGGAATCGCAAGCAATGTTTATTGTTGAAGATAGCAAAGTACTGCGAAATGAAATGGAATATGTTATAATGAATGTGTATGTCGGAAGTATTATAATCAATAAGCTACAAATAAGAGTCAAATGAAATTATCTGTTTTCTTAAGTTGGACCGCCTTTTAATATGGATAACATCATGAAAAGATCAGTTTCTCTCGGTTCATGAGATAGTCAGTATTGAAGTACTTATACCAGCAATAGACGCATTAAATGTGTTACATTTCTATGTGTCACATGTTTCACTGATCAATGTATGCTGTCTTATGTCATCTGTTAGATAACATCGTAAATGTATAACACCGGTTCATGTAGGATGTTATCAGCAATAGAAGCGAAATTCAAATTTAAAATTCAGATATTTAGAAATATGACATATGTATACATGGAAAGACACAGAAACTGTAACAGTGTGTATAAATGATTGAAAGCAACAAAAGGTATATAGCTAATATTAGAATAGCCAGGCTGGTACCAAAATTGACATTTTAAACGGAACAATTTACTATGGAATAAGTATGTCCCTAAAGATTTTGGAATTTTTAGAAGTTGTTTGATCACTGATGCAATCTGATACCAGTGGGGAATCTTATTATGGTTATATACATCAATTTACCAACGCTAGTCAATCAACAGGGCAACCAGCAGGGCATGCTTCCTTAAACTTTAATCACGATACCTGGAAAACAAATATACACATAATGGACGTATAAAGAATAAACTTATAAATTGCCCTCTCATAATGCTCACTACGTATTCAAGTTAGCCTTGCCAATAGCTTATATTAGAGTAATTTGCGATATTCAGTACCTTTGAAAATTGCAAAATTAATGTATGGCAAAATATATTTTATTTCATTATTACTTTCCTTATATACATAATGTATAAGGAAAGTATTATGAAGGGGTCGAAAATTCGAATTCGAGTTTTCGACGGGAGAACACGTTTCAAGCATCCCTGATCACGAATCAAACATTTTTGAAGTGATGTCTGTGCGTGTGTGTGTGAAAGTATGTGTGTGTGTGTGTGTGTGTGTGAAAGTATGTGTGTGTTTGTGTGTGTGAAAGTATGTGTGTGTGAAAGTATGTGTGTGTCAGTGAGCCTTTGGCGAGGATAACTGACGAACGAATGGACCGACTCGAACCAAATTTGGTACAAAAATCACAATCCGTAAACATTGGAAGCTTTTTGTTTTTATTCGCAATCGAAAGTTCATATTCTCCTAAATTTGCGAATGAAATTTTGAAAAAATCGTCAAAATATCAAAACAACTATTAAAGTTACGAAAATAGACATTTCTTATGTAATTTTTCATTAGAAAACGATTTACATAAATTTTAGAACGCTAACACGAACCGTTATCGAGATATTGTACAATTTTCAAAAAATTATCAAAGAATCATTAAATTAAAAAAAATATATTTCCTATTGAGAAACATCTTCACTTTTCATATGTAATACCGTGCGATAAATTGGGTGACATCATTCTCGTGGATCTAGCTCGTTCCATTCATGAAAAAAGATACTTTAAGTAAAACTTTTGTATTTGAACGCCAGTAGTCACTTATCTGCTGTAAGAATAACTCATTTCTCCGTCTACAGCGCTTGTCGAGATATTGGCGATGAATTTAGCGGAATGACATCAACTTAGCAACATATTTAAATGTTTTCAAATTAAAGGAAATCTCGTCAAATGGATAAAAATGACGCTAAATCAATCAAAATGACAACTAATTGTCGAAAATTCAAAATCTTGGAAGGAATATTAGTATCTACTATAAGTAAAACCTGTTTTTTTACTGTAGAAGTAATAAATTCATTACATTATATAAGGAAAGTCATGTGTTGCTCACATCAGATTATTTTGTATATATAATCGCCTGTATGATTTTTATTGGAACAATCACGGAATAATAATGAGAGGCATATTTCGGAAGGAAACAAATATAACTCTGAATAGATTATTGAAATTAAATACCCTTATCTTAATTAAAAACACCCGTTTGTCTTGTTAAACTTTAAATACGGAAATAATTACGGATGTTTCGTAAAGATATTCGCAATTATCCTTCTAAATAATTTCCTCCATATGACATTAATTATAACCAGGATATTGAATATGTCACTTCAAAAATCCATATTGTAAGGATAATGGAAATGAGTGCGAAAGAAAAATATATGTTTCATATTCTAAATCATTTATGTATGGTCAATTGTGAATTTCGATATAATGTTTATATTTGGGCATTAGCTGCTTTGTAAATTAATTTTTACTTTCCATATATACATAATGTATAAGGAAATTTTAATGACGGGGTCGAAAATTCGAATTCGAGTCTTCGACGGGAGAGCACGTTTCAAGCATCCCTGATCACGAATCAAACATTTTTGAGGGGATGTCTGTGTGTGTGTGTGTGTGTGTCAGTGAGTCTGTGGAGACGATAACTGACGAATGAATGGACCGATTCGAATGAAATTTGGTACAAAATTCACAAACCATGAATACCGGAAGCCATTTTTTTATACGCAATCGAATGTTTAGAACCACCCTCAATTTTCGAGAGAAATTTTGAAAAAATCATGAAAAAATCAAAACATGAAAACTCAAATCATTTAATAAAGTTACGCACATAGACGTTTCTTATGTCATTTTTCATTAGAAAACGATTGACACTAATTTTAGAACTCTACCATGAACCGTTCTCGAGATATTGCACATTTAAAAAAAATTCAAAAAATTATGCAAAATAAAAAAAGTATTACCTATTGAGAAACATGTTCACTTTTCATATGTAATATCATGCGATAAATTTGGTGACATCATTCTCGTGAATCTAGCTCGTTCCATTCAAGAAATAAGATACATTGATTAATACTTTTGTATTTGAACGCCAATAGTCATTTATCTGCTGTAAGAATAACTTATTTCTCCATCCATAACGCTTGGCGAGATTTTGGTGACGAATTTGGTGAAATGTCGCCAACTTGGCGACTTGTTTAAATGTTGCTAAATTAACGAAAAACTCGCCAAATGGATAAAAATGAGGCTAAATCAATGAAAATGACGACTAATTGAAGAAAATTCAATATCTTTGAAAGAATATAACTACTATAAGAATAACTTATTGTTTTTACTGTTAAAGTAGTAAATTCATTGCATTATATAATGAAAGTCATGTGTTGCCCATATCAGATTTTTTTGGTTTATGACATGGTCGATATCCTATTCTTTTTGCGTTTTTTATTACTTCTTTGCATCATTTTATTCAATGTCTGTCATAGTAAATGAATGGTATTCGATCCTCATGGACGTAACATTATATTACAAAATATCTGCACTATTAATTTTGTCAAGCGTAGTTTGTTTATGTTGAATACTTTGTCTCCTCTTATCCTGAAGCCTGTTCTTTACCTAGAGCCTCGCGGTTTCTTAATATAGCTAACGATGCCGAGACATGCACAAAGCTTTCAAAAATTAAACAAACAAAGATGTAATATAAAACATTTGTAAAAAATCTCTATTCCGGAGATACTAGCTAAAAATGTAACTTCTTTGTCAAAAACTGAGTTACAATGTGGATTATTTTATCACATCCAGGAAAATGTTGCGTATATACTAAAACCCCGAACTCGACCCAATTTAAATATTCTCAGCCCCTTCAAATTTCAATTTAAGATCTTGAACTTTCTTTTCTTTAACTGTAGTGGAATATATTGCAAGATTTCTTCCAAAAAATATTTTCCCAAATGTTATTTTATGCAGATTTTTAAAAATACAAAATCAATTATTTTTAAATATCCAATAACTATTCGTGTTGTTCAATTTATATTTACCGCAATGTCTAAACTCATCTCCGGGGCATGGAATCCCGAATTATTTTTTTAGGTCATTTGCTTAATATTTTTTGTTATAAAATATTGTTGTATATTTAGTGATCTCTAACTGTGGTCACCGCAGCGTGAGTTCACTAATATTTATTTCTTCTGGTTTTAATCATAACAGTTTAAGGTAGAATTCACTATTTCGCTTCTTGAATAGATGAGATAAAACGTTTGAATATATATGATACATTGCTTATATAACTGATGATATACTTCATGAATGCTTTAATTTATGAAAATAATGTCTTAACTAGTAACTGTTATCTTAAAACATGTTTACCTGTAGAAAGTTTTTGCACAACCTTTCTGTGATGACGTATTACATTCTATGCAGTAATTTATTAGACAATAAAAATCTGTTATGAGAATTACCACTTATTAAACTAGGAGTAACGCATAATGATAGGCATGAGTGTGCTAACAGTGCCCGAAAAATACGAGTAAATGGCAAGGGATGCCAAAACAAATAGTAGTACAACCAGAAGTAATATTAATGTTATAAACGACGACTTACGTAAATTTCTAAATAGTAAACTTGACTCAGAATATAACTTATGTCGTGTTTTTGTTTGCTCCGTATAAATGCCTTTAAAATCAGTTGTAAATATGGATACATGAATAGTAGTTGACTTTTCACCAGTTGGCTTGATCAAAAGCAAGTGAAATTTTGATCAGCCAAGACTTCAGTAGAAACGTTTATCTTGCGTTACTTATAGCTTTGGAGTAAACATACATGTGTATCATAGTTAGTGCTGAAACATAAGTGTAAATGTAAAGATCATGACGACAATTACGACAATTAAAAATATTAACGACAATGACGACAAATACGAGTATAACCGACATCTCCAGCTGATAGTAACGTCCTGGATAAGCTAGGAATAGCAACACACTGATTTTTGCAGACATGTACCCACATAGTTGAGTTTTTGCAAGATGGGTCCTATTTTGTAAGTTTGGATTTAGTTTATGAGTTATTCTATTTTTATGCTGTTTGGGTGGGGACATATTTTTTCAGTATGGACAAAGATTTAATTATTTGAGCCAATTGGGAACACAAGATTGGCCGTGTGCTCTGGCAGGGCTGACTACGAGCTCCGGGAGTAAGTAAGTGTTAGCGCACAAGTGTCGGACTTAAAAGAGTGTATTACACCTGCATAACATAAGGCAGAAAATAGCTTATTGATCAAGACAGCGGGTAGGGGGGTTCTTGACCTCTAGAGCTTTTCAGTAAATACCACAAATCTACAAAATCGGAGTTATTTCAATTGCACACTATATGCTTGTTCTTTTACATATGATAGCCATATGTCAAATGTATTACACACTTTTAGTCCTATAAGCCGTGAATCATCATTTCGAGAAGAAACATCCACGTTGTTGGAAAGCATAGTTGAAATCTAGTGAGTATTTTTTCCCCACAAGGTCGTATATCCTCCTCGAAGCTCCCCCGATAAGTTGAAGCTTAAGAAAGTTGCTCATGATTGATTTCGGAATTGCTCGGCACATATTGTCAATCACATTTACTTATTAATATGTCAGTTAAATGCTTTTGGGGGAAAGTTTCATCATTTTTACTTTCCTTTCATACATAATGTATATGGAAAGTATTGTGACGGGGTCGAAAATTCGAATTCGAGTTTTCGACGGGAGACACGTTTCAAGCAACCCTGATCCCTAATCGAACATTTTTGAGGTTATGTCTGTGTGTGTGTGTGTGTGTGTGTGATTAAGTCTGCGGAGACGATAACTCACGAACGAATGGAGCAATTCGAATGACTTTTGGAATAAAATCACAATCCATGAATACTGGAAACCTCTTGTTTTAAAACACAATCGAATGTTCAGAACCCCCCTAAATTTTCGAGTGGATTTTTGAAAATTCAAAACCACTCGAAATATTGCCCAGTTTTCAAATACATTTATCAAAAAAATCCTGTAAATTAAAAAACAAATATTAACTGTTGAGACATGTTTAACATGGTTACTTTTCATATGTAATATCATGCGATACATTTGGTGACATCATTCTAATGGATCTAACTCGTTCCAATCACGGGAAAAGATACTTAGAGTAATAATTTTTATTTGAACGCCAATAGCTATTTAACTGCTGTAAGAATATCTTACTTCTCAGTCCATAACGCTTGGCGATATTTTGGAGGCGAATTTAGCGGAATGTTGCTAACTTAGCGACATTTTTAAATGTTACCAAATTAACGAAAATCTTGCCGAATGAATAGAAATGACGCTAAATCAATGAAAATGACGACCAATTAAAAAAAATTCAGTATCTTGGAAAGAATATAAATATCTACTATAAGAAAAACATTTTTTTAACTGTAAAAATAGTAAATTCATTGCATTATATAAGGAAAGTCATGTTTTGTGTCATAAGGTAAACTTAGTCTTATCAAAAATATTATTCTAGAACTTACCTATGATGCCGTCGCTAGGGGTGGAGCATGTAGCCCCAGGTTCTCAAGCTGAAGAGACGAACACACAAAACATAAAGAAATACACTTGCTTAACTGATCAATTTATTTTAATGTTTTACTTAGTAGATATCCATTGTATCTTGATTAATGATACTATTTTTAATCTATTATTAAAGACACATAACACTGACAATATTACATTAATACATGTATTTACACACATCATAACATTGACTTATATTTCTTAAAACAGTTTCCTTTAAACAATCGATACTCAAAATATTTCTTTTAGTTCAATATCTACGAACTCGTTCATATAATCTCTTATACTAACTGATTGTTCATCATTTTAATAATCGTTAAAGGTGTGCCTTCCGTGCTAATTAGTGACAATTGAAAGTGGTTTACCTCTACTCTTTGTGTTACGTACGTATTCGTACAATCTCAATGATGTACGAAAACTGTTGCACATCTCATATCAGCACAAGCTTCCATTTTATAGCTCACATTCTACAGACACTTTTCACAAAACCAAGAAACATGATGCTGGCTCGTTCGAAAATTGAAGTCGACTGAACTTTTTGGAATACGGCTTTGGGGCGCTTTTTTCTTTCCCCCATTCATTCCCTACCACATCTACCATTCGTTGTTGATGCAGACGGGGATGACCACTGTTTATGTATGCATGTGTTGGCATTGGTCCCCTCTGCAGCATTTAGATAGATCATTAACTTTCCAGGCATTTGTAATTGGGGTGGAAACATGTAATACAAATATTGTGTTACATCTTGCCACATCAGATTTTTTTCGGGAATGGGGATTTCGCTGGTATCTCACCTGTAAGTCCCTCATAAATCTGCGCATTATCTAGTGTCGCATATTTAAATATGCCACTGTATTTTATTATTGAATAACTTTTCATGCCTATGTCTGCTGTTCCTTTCTATAAAATGATAAAGTTTTGATTATTCAAAATTTAACCGCTGAGATAAAACATTGAGTACCAACACTAACTTCATTCTTTATTTTTTGTAAGAGTAATTGAAAAATTTTCGGATAAGCTACGAAAATCCTAAACCACTATTAATCATTAAATGGAGGTAAGGATATATCGATTTTTTTGTAGAATTATTGATATTTTCCTGAAACACATCACGGTTAGAATTTATGGGATAATTTACTTTAAATACTCAATTATTGGCTCTGCCTTTATAAAAATAAGGAATATTCTTTTAATTTTAGAGTATTTGTTCAAAGATAAAAACCAATATTTTGAGCCATATATGCGTGGAATCTTAGAATGGCAAAATGCCAAAGTATAAAAAAAAACTATACTTTTCATTTTTCAACAAAAGTTTGAAGTTTTGTAGACAGAAGAGTTAAGGAAAGCATTGAATAAGAATTACATTTTTTGAAACTGTATAACGTTAGAAATGTATAATTTTCTTTAAATGCGAAATATATCATAAATGAGATAATTTAAAATGAAAAAATTGTATATTTATTTGAAGTGGAATTTAAATAACGTTATAATATATATATATATATATATGTATATATATATATATATATATACATATATATATATATATATATATATATATATATATATATACATATATATATATATATATACATATATATATATATATATATATATATATATATATATATATATATATATATATATATATATATATATATATATATATATATATATATATATTTATATATATATATATATATATATATATATATATATATATATATATATATATATATATATTTATATATTTATATATAGTTTTATTGACACTTTTATAATTTAGTAGTGTTAAAGTTAATGACTTTAAAAGAATAATTTTTAGAGTTTTATATTTTTAATCATGGGTCCATTCCATTGAAGTAGAGCGTATATAAATTTTTATGAGATGTAATATATTCGATACGTTTTGCTAAAATTGATATAGTAAACTTTGTTTAGGGTAGCAGTTTTGTTCCGTTAGAGAGCGAAGTATCGTATAGTAAATATGTTATATTGGGAGAACGAGAGTTTCGTATATTTATTACATTTTGTCATGCGATTTGTGATAAAATATTGCACTTGTATTAACCCAAGCTAATCACTAGAATATGGTAAAGTATTTTGGTTAGTCATTTGATTTTGGTAAAATTAATGAATAGATTTATAACCTCGTACATTATTGTATGTGAAAAGGAAACTATAAAATGCTGATAAGAAATTCCTACTGTCAAATAACCCACCTTTTCGCAGTTATGCATTCTCCTATAAAGTTATATGTCCAAAAAGATAAACATTAGCATACAAGATACTGAAATGATAATATGTTGATAGTTATTAAAATATTATTGCTTCAAGTAAATTACAATTTTACATTTCTAATATTATTCATTAGGTTTTAGTCTTACATGAAGTAAAGTTTGATAATAAATCGCAATTTTTGTCGGTATTTGTAATTAGATATTATATTCTTCAAATGTTTATCATAGGTAATAAATGGGTACATATTACTTTATCGGCACCACTTATACATATTTCTATTTTTTTCTTCATTTAACTTGATTATTTCTTATCTTTTCTAAACTCTCTTCATCTTCTTTCTCAGTAGACTTTCAACCCAATGCCTGTCGTTACCCCCCAAACATTCCCCTCATTGTTGGGAAAGGCGCTGTGTTGTAACAGTGTGAGGTAACTATGCCCGCAAGGATCTGTTGATATTTTACGTCATCTATACGTCATCTTACGTCGTCTGATATTTTACGTCATCTATACGTCATCTTACGTCGTCTGATATTTTACGTCATCTTTGGCGCCTGTCTGTTAAACACATTGTTCGCAACAATCCAAGTTTTATTGTATGTACATATGCTTCATACCATTTTGTGCCATAATATGTTGCATTGTATTCAAAACTTCAAAATGCTAAATCCATGCAATATTTATCATCAGACTGTTTTATTGAAATTTGTTTTATTTAGAGGAATTATTGATATTCGGATTGTGGAGTTTACGAGCTACAACGTAGTGGTCATAAGGATGTTAAATTGTGTTATTTTACTTCCTTCAATATGCCATATGAAAAGTTGATATCTAATTTTTCTTATTTATACAAGGGTCATAACTGCGGAATAGTATGATATCGGCAAATTTGCATTTTCAATTGTTAAGACGTAAATGCATAAATCACATTTAAACAATTACACATGAGTTTTTAGTCAAGTTTTTAATACAAGACTTACACTTCAGTTCGATGACTAGAAATTATTTTCCGTTCATTGGTTTCTTTTTATTAAATTATCCATTCCATACATACCTCAAAATATCGGATTTTATATTCGAACAAAATCTGCTAGATTAAAAGCAAACAGGCTTTTCATTTTGACACTATCAGTTATTGATTATTTAAAGTGAATTATACTATAATTCCAAGTGCACACAGTTTTTATTCATGTCGTTAAAAGACAGTCTGTGCTACTTAAAATAGGTAATTTACTGTAGTTTAGAATTATGGTAGAGGCAGTAAATTTTGCTTTATCTTAGGGATTAAGTCTACTTTCACTATAATGTGTATAATTTACAGGTTGTATATTTGAATTTTTTCACAACTAGCACTATCCTTTCTGGTAGGTCGGACGGTCTGGGTCTCAACAACAGCAACTACCACTATATCCGTTCTTACTAGCGCTATATCCTTACGGAATATAATAATATAGAGAGATGTAAAAATCGCAATTATATGCAATATCCTTCAGTATTCTAAATAACATTTTTATTTAAAGCATTCTATTAAAATATATAAATTGTTTTTTTTTTCTAAACGAGGCTTAAGAAGTGGCGTCCTCACTATGCATAATCATCTTCACAGAATGAACTGAAGAATAAAACATCATCGTCCTGTTTGTAAACAATGTTAGTTATTTCTGACCAATTCGGGTACTGAAAAGCATTTCTTCAGGAGTTACATAATGTATTTTTATATAAAAATAGTTTATCTACAACTAATGCATTAAATGTTTTAAATACAGGAGTTCTTCAGGAGTTCATCAGGAGTTCTTCAGGAGTTCATCAGGAGTTGTTTAGGAGGAAAATTCCGGAGTTCTTCAGGAGTTATTTCTGACCAATTCGAGTACTGAAAAGTATTTCTTCAGGAGTTACATTATGTATTTTTATATAAAAATAGCTTATCTACAACTTATGCATTAAATGTTTTAAATTATTTTCGCGAAAAGATATTTCGAACTTATTATGCTTGAAATAGTAAAAATAATTTGAAATAACACACTCACTATATGTGCACAGAAAAGTTGAAAATTAAAGACATTTATTTCTTATAGAATCCAAGTCCTTTCCTTTAAATATCAATAGATCTCCTTTCAAAGTAATGAGAAAAGGAATATAGGGAAAATTGGGTCTGAAAAGTTATTAGAATATGCGGGATCAGACGAAGACAATGGAGGAATCGAATAAATGAAAAGGGAAGGATATCAGAATGTAATAAAGAAAATTCTTTATAGAGATGTACTTAATGGAAGTACCTTGAAATAATGTCCAATTATTCCAATTCAATAAGAATTCTGGCGTCGATTGTGCATGTTCCAATGGCATTGAAATGTATCTTCTACGTCTAATGTAGAAAAATCCATATATTATTTCTAAAAGTTAAATTTCTATTGTAGCTCATGTATTGCTTATATTCGAGGCAGTAATGCGGACGGTTTATAGAAGTAATGGGCGCGGATAGAGAATAGATATAGAAGTAATGGGCGCGAATAGAGAACAGATATGGAAGTAATGGGCGCGGATAGAGAATAGATATAGAAGTAATGGACGCGAATAGAGAATATATATAGAAGTAATGGACGCGGATAGAGAATAGATATAGAAGTAATGGGCGCGGATGGAGAATAGATATAGAAGTAATGGGCGCTAATAGAGAATAGATATAGAAGTAATGGGCGCGGATAGAGAATAGATATAGAAGTAATGAGCGCGGATAGAGAATAGATATAGAAGAAATGGGCGCGAATAGAGAATAGATATAGAAGTAATGGGCGCGGATAGAGAATAGATATAGAAGTAATGGGCGCGGATAGAGAATAGATATAGAAGTAATGGGCGCGGATAGAGAATAGATATAGAAGTAATGGGCGCGGATAGATAATAGATATAGAAGTAATGGGCGCGAATAGAGAACATATTTGGAAGTAATGGGCGCGGATAGAGAATAGATATAGAAGTAATGGACGCGAATAGAGAATATATATAGAAGTAATGGACCCGGATAGAGAATAGATATAGAAGTAATGGGCGCGGATGGAGAATAGATATAGAAGTAATGGGCGCTAATAGAGAATAGATATAGAAGTAATGGGCGCGGATAGAGAATAGATATAGAAGTAATGAGCGCGGATAGAGAATAGATATAGAAGAAATGGGCGCGAATAGAGAATAGATATAGAAGTAATGGGCGCGGATAGAGAATAGATATAGAAGTAATGAGGGCGGATAGAGAATATATATAGAAGCAATGGGCGCGGATAGAGAATAGATATAGAAGTAATGAGCGCGGATAGAGAATAGATATAGAAGTAATGAGCGCGAATAGAGAATATATATAGAAGTAATGGGCGCGGATAGAGAATAGATATAGAAGCAATGGGCGCGGATAGAGAATAGATATAAAAGTAATGAGCGCGGATGGAGAATAGATATAGAAGTAATGGGCGCGAATAGAGAATAGATATAGAAATAATGGGCGCGGATAGAGAATAGATATAGAAGTAATGGGCGCGAATAGAGAATATATATAGAAGTAATGGGCGCGAATAGAGAATAGATATAGAAGTAATGGGCGCGGATAGAGAATAGATATAGAAGAATTGGGCGCGAATACAGAATAGATATAGAAGTAATTGGCGCGATTAGAGAATAGATATATAAGTAATGGGCGCGGATAGAGAATAGATATAGAAGTAATGGGCGCGGATAGATAATATATATAGAAGTAATGGGCGCGAATAGAGAATAGATATAGAAGTAATGGGCGCGGATAGAGAATAGATATAGAAGTAATGGTCACGAATAGAGAATAGATATAGAAATAATGGGCGCGGATAGAGAATAGATATAGAAGTAATGGGCACGGATAGAGAATAGATATAGAAGTAATGGGCGCGGATAGATAATAGATATAGAAGTAATGGGCGCGGATAGATAATAGATATAGAAGTAATGGGCGCGAATAGAGAATATATATAGAAGTAACGGACGCGGATAGAGAATAGATATAGAAGTAATGGGCGCGGATAGAGAATAGATATAGAAGTAATGGGCGCGGATAGATAATAGATATAGAAGTTATGGGCGCGAATAGATAACAGATATTGAAGTAATGGGCGCGGATAGAGAATAGATATAGAAGTAATGAGCGCGGATAGAGAATAGATATAGAAGTAATGGGCGCTAATAGAGAATAGATATAGAAGTAATGGGCGCGGATAGAGAATAGATATAGAAGTAATGAGCGCGGATAGAGAATAGATATAGAAGAAATGGGCGCGAATAGAGAATAGATATAGAAGTAATGGGCGCGGATAGAGAATAGATATAGAAGTAATGGGCGCGGATAGAGAATAGATATAGAAGTAATGGGCGCGGATAGAGAATAGATATAGAAGTAATGGGCGCGGATAGAGAATATATATAGAAGTAATGGACCCGGATAGAGAATAGATATAGAAGTAATGGGCGCGGATGGAGAATAGATATAGAAGTAATGGGCGCTAATAGAGAATAGATATAGAAGTAATGGGCGCGGATAGAGAATAGATATAGAAGTAATGAGCGCGGATAGAGAATAGATATAGAAGAAATGGGCGCGAATAGAGAATAGATATAGAAGTAATGGGCGCGGATAGAGAATAGATATAGAAGTAATGAGGGCGGATAGAGAATATATATAGAAGCAATGGGCGCGGATAGAGAATAGATATAGAAGTAATGAGCGCGGATAGAGAATAGATATAGAAGTAATGAGCGCGAATAGAGAATATATATAGAAGTAATGGGCGCGGATAGAGAATAGATATAGAAGCAATGGGCGCGGATAGAGAATAGATATAAAAGTAATGAGCGCGGATGGAGAATAGATATAGAAGTAATGGGCGCGAATAGAGAATAGATATAGAAATAATGGGCGCGGATAGAGAATAGATATAGAAGTAATGGGCGCGAATAGAGAATATATATAGAAGTAATGGGCGCGAATAGAGAATAGATATAGAAGTAATGGGCGCGGATAGAGAATAGATATAGAAGAATTGGGCGCGAATACAGAATAGATATAGAAGTAATTGGCGCGATTAGAGAATAGATATATAAGTAATGGGCGCGGATAGAGAATAGATATAGAAGTAATGGGCGCGGATAGATAATATATATAGAAGTAATGGGCGCGAATAGAGAATAGATATAGAAGTAATGGGCGCGGATAGAGAATAGATATAGAAGTAATGGTCACGAATAGAGAATAGATATAGAAATAATGGGCGCGGATAGAGAATAGATATAGAAGTAATGGGCACGGATAGAGAATAGATATAGAAGTAATGGGCGCGGATAGATAATAGATATAGAAGTAATGGGCGCGGATAGATAATAGATATAGAAGTAATGGGCGCGAATAGAGAATATATATAGAAGTAACGGACGCGGATAGAGAATAGATATAGAAGTAATGGGCGCGGATAGAGAATAGATATAGAAGTAATGGGCGCGGATAGATAATAGATATAGAAGTTATGGGCGCGAATAGATAACAGATATTGAAGTAATGGGCGCGGATAGAGAATAGATATAGAAGTAATGAGCGCGAATAGAGAATAGATATAGAAGTAATGGGCGCCAAGATTTGCGGACCATATTTTTATATTAAATTAAATAAATGGATGGCTATATGTGTTTGTGATTTAAAACATTTTTTCCTCTCAATCTCATAATTTTCTAGGGATTTAAAGTTGCAAAGATTTTGAATGTGTTGCCATATCAAAACAACTAAATTTTACATTACTAGGGGGGGGGTCTTCTCTTGCTCGCCATGTAGATATCCTATATAATTGGTACCGTACATTTTGTTCCAAAATGGTTCAAATATTTTTCTTAGGTGGGTTGGACTTACACAGCAGGGTTTTTTCGGTTGCCCCCTGCAGAAAGGGTTCGGCACTTATGATCCACGCGGGTTGATGACGTTCAAATCAATTTAGCATACGAAATTTAGGCTTGGACATATATGGACGAGTCGAAAAAAGTAGCCAATCAGAGAAGATTTTCACTATTTGGTTTTAACAAAACCACGAGGTCAAAGTGAGAATTCTGAGTGAGATGTTAGCTCTGGATTTCTAGCATTGGGAAACATAGGAAGATCCCATCTACTCTTTAGGATATCCACAGCTCGTTATGCTTCGCCAACCTCCGTAACTGGCTTCGTGAGCAGGGAGTTTTTACCTCCTATTCCCTGCCCTCGCCGAGTTCGTTTCGCGAACCTTTTCAAGCTAAACTGAAATGTTAATCGGTAAATTATTTATTTCATCGTGTTACCCTTCTGATTCTCTAAAAATGTAGCGCACTTCGTATTTTTGTATCTAAGAGATTTTGCGGTATGAGACAAAAAATGTGGAAGTGCTGATACAAAATAGCATTTTTCACTTCAGAAGTTCATAAAAAGTAAAATAGTCGTAAACTACATCAAAATAAAATAAGGGGCTTTGCACTTCAAAATTTCAATTGTGTTAGTTCCTGCCTGCAAAATATCGTTGTCTTATTATAGTTAGAATACCCAGGATGCGAACTCGCAACTAAATTGTTTCGTGTTTGATTTTGATATTAAATATATCCTAAACTACAATGTATATAAAAAAACTGTTCATTTCAGCGTATTTCTCAAATATTTCTCTATAAGTGTACTACATTTTATATTTTAGTATATTAAAGTTTTTGCAGTTCGAAGAAGAGAATCTCAGGGAACGAAAAATTTGTCAATCAGTGGCGGCGGCGGTGGCGTCAGATACTATTTTAACACTTCCCAACATAGTTGTAAGGTGTTTATGACTTTGTTCATTCTCTATGTCTGTCTGTTTGTTCGCACTAAAATTGCCGTAAAAATGAATGCATCAAGATGAAATGTTAGTAGTTTGATGAGACAGCCAGCTGGACATAGGGTAAGGTAAAAGAATAATATCACCTAATTAGTTTTGGATGTAACCCGGGTTGAAAGAATGAAATACATTGCGCTCAATGGTATCTAATGCTTAAAACATTTTTAGGCGGAGTTCACAAATTTCTTTCTAAATTTTTAGAAAATTTTTAAATTATGACGGAAAAAGTGTAAATAAAATTTCATCAAAATATGTTAAATAGATTTTAAATATAATTTGAAATAATAATTACACCCATATTATATGAAGAGATCACGCGATTCATTGCAAAATAAAATATAACATCCATTTTTCCTTCGCTTAGTGAAAATGGTAATTTTTAATTAACACTTATATTCATATTTAGTGATGCATCCGTCCCCAAACAGCTTTATTTTAGCATATTATCTGTGTATCTATACTCTGTGTCTACGCAATTTCAGTATTTTTGATTTAAAATGATCACTAAACTTGGATTATTTCCACACTACGAAGACTACTTTTAAAGTATGTAGAATGTAAACAAATCCAGCAATTGCAATATAATTTGCATAAGAATTGTTAAATTTTTAATGCAAATTTATTTAGCTCTGGAGTCTGGAATATATGTGATATGAATGAAATATTCATTGATTTTACAAAGAGAAGAAGACGATTTTATAATATTGCCGTTTTTGATGGAGTTTTAAGCATGGGGATAGAAAGTACTTTTACCTCCATGGTTTAAATTTTTAAATAAAATAAGTTATTGTAATTTTGTGATAATTTTAAATATATGACCTCTGAATTAAAGGAATTAATTTTATAGCATTGTATTTCTTTATAAAAAAAATTCCCGTTTTTGATGCCTTTTTTCCAAGTAAAATAAATTATTGTAGTACTGTGATAATTTTTAAAATATTCCAGCTAAATATATCGTATTTTAAAGATGCTTGAAAAAATTGCATTTTAGTTGGAAAGTGTTTCATAATCAATGCTTTATGCATGATTAATCTTTTTTGTTTTAATATAGAAATAATATAAAATAGAAATTACTGACTATATTACAGTTAGGAGTTAACGCCGTATGTTGGGACAGCAACAAAATCATTTTAGACAATTTTACAATCGGCGCTTGGAAAAGAAATGTCTCACTCCAATAAAAGGATGTCTATAATATTTCTATAAATAATATTCTATAAATGTCTATAGTATTTCTAAAATTATTTCTATAAATTACATGGACTTACATTTGTAAACTGTTAATTTCGCGGGAAATGATCATTACAATGTAAAGTTCAGCTCAAACAAAATACAATATGTTTACGTAATTATATATATTTTGTATTTCAATTTATTTTTGTCTCATTTTTTGTGCTGTGCTATGCAACAATATAATAATATTTATTATGTCCACTTATAATTAGGGAACTTTAATTAAATATAATAAACAATATGTCTTCTTACTACGTTAAATAGGAACAGACAGACATTTACTTACACTAGTTACGTCTATGTATAATTCTCCAAGCAATATATTATTTTCTAGTTTTTCATCCGAGAAGTTTTAGATATTTCTATCAAACCATATAATAGTAAAAATGATTGCTTTTTGTCACGCACATAACACCACATAATGACAACTAAAACACAAATTTAAAGTGAAAGTGTTTAATATAATCTAGCACCGTATTATGATATCTAAAAGAAAATTAAAAGAAATTTAATTGTAAACGTGTAATGGAATTTGAAACTGTAAATAATAGCACCAGATATTATCACGATTATATCATATATACGCCATTATTCTGATTGATTTTTTCAACGTTTTTTTGCTAGTAAATACAATAAAGGGGATCAAAAAGGCGAATTATATAATGCAAATAAAAAAGGCTACACAGAACGTTTGCTGGAAAAACTACGGACAGTATGACATATTTAATAAATCATTGTTTTAAAGTAGTGTGCATTCAGGTAAATCGATTTATATTCAGACAAAATTTTATTTCCTTCCTAGCAGTTTATTCGACCTTGAAATTTATACAGATACTTTTAATATTTTCCACTTAAAATACCCTAAATTGATATCGTGATGGAATAAAGAGTTGTGGCTATGAAAACAAGTGGGCTGTCACAAAATTTCAGGAACATCATTGAATAATCAGCTGATAACGAAAAAATATCTTTACTTATTATTCAAATATTGATTAACACAACCCAAGACACTTGTAAATAAATTAAGTAATCTGATAAATAGTACTTGGAAATAAGGAATGAAAGCAAATAAATGATTAAATCGAAGCAAATCATACGAGCAAGAAACGAGCTTAAAAAAAACCGATTTACATAAACATTTAAAAAGCGGTGGCCCTAAAAGATTGCAGAATTAGTCTTCAGATATATAATCAAGATTGGCATCACGTCTGCATACAATAGACAAGAAAGCTTTATGTAGCTTTATGCGTTTGTGATTTAAAACATTTTTTCCTCTCAATCTCATAATTTTCTAGGGATTTAAAGTTGCAATGATTTTGAATGTGTTGCCATATCAAATCAACTAAATTTTACATTACTAGAGGGAGGGGGTCTTCTCTTGCTCGACATGTAGATATCATATATAATTGGTACCGTACATTTTGCTCCTAAATGGTTCAAATATTTTTCTTAGGTGGATTGGACTTACACAGCAGGGTTTTTTCGGTTGCCCCCAGCTTCTGTTAAGTAATACAGAAAGGGTTCGGCACTTATGATCCACGCGGGTTGATGACGTTCAAATCAATTTAGCACACAAAATTTAGGCTTGGGCATAAATTGACGAGTCGAATAAAGTAGCCACTCAGAGAAGATTTTCACAATTTGGTTTTAACAAAACCACGAGGTCAAAGTGAGAATTCAGAGTGAGATGTTACCTCTGGATTTCTAGCATTGGGAAACATAGGAAGATCCCATCTACTCTTTAGGATATCCACAACTCGTTATGCTTCGCCAACCTCCGTAACTGGCTTCGTGAATAGGGAGTCTTAGCCTCCTATTCCCTGCCCTCGCCGAGATCGTTTCGCGACCTTTTTCAAGCTAAACAGAAATGTTAATCGGTAAATTATGTATTTCATCGTGTTACCCTTCTAATTCTCTAAAAATGTAGCAAACTTCGTATTTTTGTATCCAATAGATTTTGCGGTATGAGGCAAAAAAAGTGGAAGTGTTGATAGAAAATAGCATTTTTCACTTCAGAAGTTCATAAAAAGTAAAATACTCGTAAACTACATCGAAATTAAATAAGGGGCTTTGTACTTCAAAATTTCAATTGTGTTGGTTACTGCCTGCAAAATATCGTTGTCTTATTATTGTTAGAATACTCAGGATGCGAACTCGCAACTAAATCATTTCGTGTTTGAGTTTGATATTAAATATATCTTAAACTACAATGTATATAAAAAAAAACTGTTCATTTCAGCGTATTTCTCAAATATTTCTCTATAAGTGTACTACTTTTAATATTTTTGTATATTAAAGTTTTTGCAGTTCGAAGTAGAGAATCTCAGGGAACGAAAAATTTGTCAATCAGCGGCGGCGGCGGTGGCGTCAGATACTATTTTAACACTTCCCAACATAGTTGTAAGGTGTTTATGACTTTGTTCATTCTCTATGTCTGTCTGTTTGTTCGCACTAAAATTGCCGTAAAAATGAATGCATCAAGATGAAATGTTAGTAGGTTGATGAGACAGCCAGCTGGACATAGAGTAATGTAAAAGAATAATATCACCCAATTTGTTTTGGATATAACCCGGGTTGAAAAAATGAAATACATTGCGCTCAATGGTATCTAATGCTTCAAACATTTTTAGTCGGTGTTCAAATTCACAAATTGCTCTCTAAATTTTTAGAAAATTTTTAAATTATGACGTAAAAAGTGTAAATAAAATTTCATCAAAATGTGTTAAATAGATTTTAAATATAATTTGAAATAATAATTACACCCATATTATATGAAGAGATCACGTGATTCATTGCAAAATAAAATATAACATCCATTTTTCCTTCGCTTAGTGAAAATGGTAATTTTCAATTAACACTTATATTCATATTTAGTGATGCATCCGTCCTCAAACAGCTTTACTTAACATATTATCTGTGTATCTATACTCTGTGTCTACGCAATTTCAGTATTTTTGATTTAAAATGATCACTAAACTTATATTATTTCCACACCACGAAGACAATTTTTAAAGTATGTAGAATGTAAACTAATCCAGCAAATGCAATATAATTTGCATAAGAATTGTTAAATTTTTAATGCAAATTTATTTAGCTCTGGAGTCTGGAATATATGTGATATGAATGAAATATTCATTGATTTTACAAAGAGAAGAAGACGATTTTATATTATTGCCGTTTTCGATGGAGTTTTAAGCATGGGGATAGAAAGTACTTTTACCTCCATGGTTTTAAGTTTTGAAATAAAATAAATTATTGTAATTTTGTGATAATTTTAAATATATCACCTCTGAATTAAAGGAATTAATTTTATAGCATTGTATTTCTTTATAAAAAAATTCCCGTTTTGATGTCTTTTTTCCAAGTAAAATAAATTATTGTAGTACTGTGATAATTTTAAAAATATTCCAGCTAAATATATCGTATTTTAAAGATGCTTGAAAAAATTGCATTTTAGTTGGAAAATGTTTCATAATCAATGCTTTATGCATGATTAATATTTTTTCTTTTAATATAGAAATAATATAAAATAGAAATTACTGACTATATTACAGTTAGGAGTTAACGCCGTATGTTGGGACAGCAACAAAATCATTTTAGACAATTTTACAATCGGCGCTTGGAAAAGAAATGTCTCACTCCAATAAAAGGATGTCTATAATATTTCTATAAATAATATTCTATAAATGTCTATAGTATTTCTAAAATTATTTCTATAAATTACATGGACTTACATTTGTAAACTGTTAATTTCGCGGGAAATGATCATTACAATGTAAAGTTCAGCTCAAACAAAATACAATATGTTTACGTAATTATATATATTTTGTATTTCAATTTATTTTTGTCTCATTTTTTTTGCCCTGCTATGCAACAATATAATAATATTTATTGTATCCACTTATAATTAGGGAACTTTAATTTAAATATAATAAACAATATGTCTTCTTACTACGTTAAATAGGAACAGACAGACATTTACTGACACTAGTTACGTCTATGTATAATTCTCCAAGCAATATATTATTTTCTAGTTTTTCATCCGAGAAGTTTTAGATATTTCTATCAAACCATATAATAGTAAAAATGATTGCTTTTTGTCACGCACATAACACCACATAATGACAACTAAAACACAAATTTAAAGTGAAAGTGTTTAATATAATCTAGCACCGTATTATGATATCTAAAAGAAAATTAAAAGAAATTTAATTGTAAACGTGTCAGGGAATTTGAAACTGTAAATAATAGCACCAAATATTATCACGATTATATCATATATACGCCATTATTCTGATTGATTTTTTCAACGTTTTTTGTGCTAGTAAATACAATAAAGGGGATCAAAAATACGAATTATATAATGCAAATAAAAAAGGCTACACAGAACGTTTGCTGGAAAAACTATGGACAGTATGACATATTTAATATATCATTGTTTTAAAGTAGTGTGCATTCAAATAAATCGATTTATATTCAGACAGAATTTTATTTCCTTCCTAGCAGTTTATTCGACCTTGAAATTTATACAGATACTTTTAATATTTTCCACTTAAAATACCCTAAATTGATATCGTGGTGAAATAAAGAGTTGTGGCTATGAAAACAAGTGGGCTGTCAAAATATTTCAGGAATATCATTGAATAATCAGCTGATACCGAAAAAATATCTTTACTTATTATTCAAATACTGATTAACATAACCCTAGACACTTGTAAATAAATAAAGTAATCTGATAAATAGTACTTGGAAATAAGGAATGAAAGCAAATAAATGATTATATCGAAGCAAATCATACGAGCAAGAAACGAGCTTAAAAAAAAACGATTTACATAAACATTTAAAAAGCGGTGGCCCTAAAAGATTGCAGAATTTGTCTTCAGATATATGATCAAGATTGGCATCACGTCTGCATACAATAGATAAAACCAAGGACAATGCGTTTTTAAAAAACGAAAGGTACTTTATTTAACATCCTAAAAGACGTACAGAGTGTTGTTAAAAACTGCCAGAGCGCTTTCGGACGTATATACGCCTTTCAACAGTGTCTACATGAGTAGTGAATGAATGGAATGTTTATATATATAGAAACCATTTTAAAACAAATTTTCATAATATATAAAATGGTGAATGAACTTTTTAAAATAATACAAGAAATATACGCGGAAATTACAAAATAAGTTTAAACGCTTACGAAATTTAAAATATTTGTGACGTCATTATCAGGAATATCATGCTTGACGTTTTTCTTAAATTTGTATTAGATTTTTGCTTATAATATTTTAAAATTTGTAAGCGTTTAAATTTATTTTGTAATTTCCGCGTATATGTCTTGTAATATTTTGTTAAGTTCATTTAATTAGCATTTTATATTTTATGCAAATTTGTTTTAAAATGGTCTCTATATATATAAACATTTCATGTATTTACTACTCATGTAGCCATTGATAAAGGACGTATATACGTCCGAAAGAGCTCTGGCAGTTCTTAACAATATTTTGAACGTCTTTTAGGATGTTAAATAAAATACCTTTAGTTTTTAACACTTTACAACAAAATTGAAAAGTGTTTATGGTTTTGTTCATTCTGTCTGTCTATCTGTCCGTTAGCACGGTAACTGTCGTAAAAATGACTCAGTCAAAATGAAATTTTAGTATGTTGTTCAGATGGTCTGTAGGACCTATGGGAATATAAATCAATAATATCACCCAATTAGTTTTGGATTGAACCCGGGTTGAAAAAATGAAATACATTGAGCCCTATGGGACATAATATTTCAAACATTTTTAAGCGGATTTAAAATTCATAAATTGCTTCGAAAAATTTTAGGTAATATTCAAATTGTTCCATAAGATATATAAAAAAAAATCAGCGAAATATATTCAGTAGTTTTTTAAATAAAAATTAGAATGATAATAACATCTCTTATATGAAGCGATCACGTGACCATGATATTAAAAGATCACGTGACCCACTTCAAAATGATATATGGCACCCATCTTGTCTCAAAATCGTGATTTTTAAAGTTCATTTTAATTCATATTGAGTGTTGTATCCGTCCTAAAACTACTTTATTTTTGCATAAATTCCATGCATCTACATACTGAAACAACGCAATTACAATATATTTGAGTTTAAATGCTCTTCCAAATTTGATTATTTCTACAACGAAGCCTATTTTTCAATTATGTAAAATGTAAACAGCAAAATATGTAGAATGAGTTGTATTACAATTGATGTATTTCTTTAACACAAAATCATTTAGTTCATGGAGTCTGCATAGATGATATTAATGAAATATTCACTGATTTTAAAAAGAGAAGGCCGATTTTTTTCGATGAAGTTTTACGCATAGAGTTTAATTACTTGTAGCTCCATGGTCTTAATTTTTAAATAAAATAAATTATTGTAGTATTGTGATGAATGACATGAATGGGAAATTATTTATGAATGAAATGCTGCTTTTATAGAGAGAACCAGGAGTGTTATTTTTTCTATGACGTCATTTAAATGAATTTCAGTTGTTTTCTATGAAGTTTTCAAATATAATAAATTATGGTAGTATTATGATAATTCTGAAATTATTACCGAGGAATGTATCACATTTTAGAGAAGTTTAAACCAGGCAATTTATATTTCAATGCCATCATTTGAATGTAGTTCATTTTTTTTCGATGAAGGTTTAAGTTTTCAAATATAATAAATTAATGTAGAATTGTGATAAATTTTAAAATATTACCGAGGAATGTATTGCATTTTAGACATGTTTAAATAAAAGTGCATTGCAGTTGGAAAGTGTTTCATAATCAATGCTTTAAGCATGATTGATATTGTTGTTTAAAAACGCTTTGTCCTTGGTTTTATCTTCAGAGATATGTTCACTGTAAAGATGCTGCTGTGGATACACGAAAATGCCTCATCTCGTCGATTTCTAAGACTGTGAATCTGCAACAGCAAACGTTTTATTACTTCTATATAATAAAAAGTTTGCGATTTATATTTATTAGGTGCCAAAATTTATATTTCTTCGAACACAGAACGTTAATGCAACAAGCCATTCTGGACAAACAAAGCAAGCTGTACTGAAAGAAGCAGGCACTCTTGTTAAAAATAATTTAATGTTCAAATGTATTTAGTTCAATTATTTCGTGTTTTTTTATTGAATTGGACTGGACTTTCACACTTTACTGTTTTTTCTGATAGGTCGGACGGTCTGTGTCTCAAACAAACAAACAAACACTTTAATATTTTTGTTAGGTACGAGAATTATGCACAATATCATGATCCGAAGTTTCTAAATTATGATCTAAGTTCAAACCAAGCTCAGACTGTACATTTCGGTCTGTGCCAGCCTCCAATCTGAAAGACTGTTATATTAATACCCAGGTACATCTTCCATCTAAGAAGATCCATGTGAGAAAACAGAGTTTGTGACACTGAAAATTTTGTTTTGAATTTTTAAATAATTTTTATTAAAACAACTATGCACACATAAATCAAAAGAAATAATTTTCTTACTTTTTCCAAACGCATCTCCTACACAGTAAAGATATATCAAAGAAAATGATGACAGTATACATTTACATGCTAAATAAACCTATATTTAAATTTGTATGTAATATATATAGACAATGTTATATAATTATTTTTAAAGGAATAAATAAAGTTTTATTTTAGTCTGCAATAACATAATGGCTGTTTTTTCAAATAGCAAATAATTGAAAATTAGCAATGTAATGGATAATACATATTCAAAAATACATAAATTATTTATCCTGTCATCAAAATTCTATATTCAGTTTTTACTGTTATTTAATCATAATACAGCAATTATTTACCTCACTTAAAATTATCGTATTGTATTTCAATAGACCAAGATATGATAAACATGTCACGTACTCATTATAACTTCAAGGACTTAAAAGTAAATGACTCGAAATCTTCCCTTTCTGCTTTGTAGTCATATAAGTTTATTCTTGAGATTTCGCTTTGTGTTTGTTAAGAACACAAATGGAAATCTTAAGAATACAGAAGAAATTGCGTTTATACAGAAGCGTTTCTACAGGAGAATTTGTTTCTCAATTGACATATTAAGCCCTTTACGACACATTTCTCCTTACGAATTCTGCAATGATTTATCTGTTCACATTATTAAATCACAATGTTTAAAGTATAATCGTAATTCGAGGAACAAAATCCATAATAAATTAGGAAGCATATTATATATTTTGTAATTATAAACTAGCAGATGCTGGAGGTAAAATTTAAAAAAAAGTATAGGAAAAGAAGTATCAGTATGAACAAATTACTGGTAGAAAATCTTAGCTTTATTTTAGTGGTGGCTAATTTTGTGATAAAGGAAATTCTATTCAGATAAATATCATAGAACCGAAAATATCATTTGCTATCGTTGCCCCAAATCTCGACAATAATTAAATTTATATATCAGATAATTAGCTAGTTTAAATGACCTGCTACTAATATATATTTTAAAGAATTGTAATTGTTCTTAAACAATTTCAAATAATACAAATATATATATATATATATATATGTGTGTATGTATGTATGTACGTATGTATACATGTATGTATATATGTATATATATATATATATATATATATATATATATATATATATATATATATATATATATATATATATATATATATATATATATATATATATATATATATATATATATATATATATATATATATATATATATATATATATATATATATACATTCTTTATCCGATTCTGTCTTTGGTATGGTATGGTGATAGCAAGTTTAAAAGTGTGCAAATTTCAAATATGTGTCGTTAAAATATATTAACTGCATTAGATATAATTACTTTTATTTGTTAAATACGCTGCGTTGTGAATTCAAGAACCCACAAATTTTCTTTCAACGGGAGAATACATACATTTGCTGTAAGGTGTAATATAATTTGTCTGGTCGTTAAAGCCTCATTAGTACTTTTAAAAATATATTATTTATTCAATTATATTGATACATAAGTTATTATTTACAAACATTATTTTTGCCAATTAAAAAAAATCGCCGTTAACAATGGAAGACCTAACAATGAAAGACCTAACTAACAAGGAAGACCTAATCATGTATTTGTGAGACTCGTGAGCCTTGTTATCACGCATATCAGATTGCTTATATACTCGACATATGAGCATATATAAATCAGCATATACCTTAAACTTCGTTGAACACTAGTTGAACACGGGGCACTAGTAGCTCATCTATCATGGTGTCACTCTATTGAATCACTAATTGTCATTCCATTGAATCTCGTTGATTTTACTCTTTGTGACCGACTCAACATTTTTATTGAATTTTCCAATCTATAAGTATTTGCAAGCGACTGCTGCGACACTACCTGAATTTTCAGGTAACATTTATAACGTGGCTTCGGAGAAATCCGCCTTCTGGAATTTGTGTGGTTCTGTATGCAGCAAGAACCACGACCCCTTATCAGTGACGCAGTTCAGGGCTGGTTCATGATTGTGTGCTGGCTCGTCCCTCATCAGATCCGGAGCTGTCTCATCCCTCATCAGATCCGGGGCTGGCTCTGTTCATTCTGAATCACGCGCGTGATTACGTTAAAACCGTAATTAGTACATTTATTGGTCATAAACCAATGTCTAATGTACTGTCAATGTAGACGCCGTTATGTCTTGGACATTTTTTAGCTTGCCTTTACTCAAGTTTTAATGTTCTCAATTTATGATATCTCTGTTCTTCATTCTTGGTCTTACATCCTATTTAATAAAGGAAAATATTTTATGCCTGTATCGCCCATCGAGATCAAATTAAGGATTTATATCTCACGTAGAATGCGTTGTTACAACATGATTGACTCAATGGCATGATAATGAGGTTTTAATGCCTGAAAAAACTAAAATTGTTTTGAACTCATTTTGTTAGATATGAGACCATTCCTTCTATGATTCAGCTTAACAGAAAAGTTAAAATTGAAAGGTCTCCTCAATTTAAAAATTCAGAATTTGAATGTTAAAACCATGGAGTTTGAGAGACTTCATTTCCCCTTTATCTTAAAATGCATATTTTAAATAAAGAAATTTATACGAAATTGATTTACAGATAGATGAGTTTGAGCAACACTATATGATCCATGAAGTTAGAGCCCCTTTTACCTCCGCGGTATGACCAATAATTGAAACTTTAAATAAAAATTTCTAGGTATTAAACTTGGTAAATTCATTGTTTAGGAAGCTTATGGGAGCGTACATAAATTACGTTATGCAAGAGGATAACATGGTATGTGTATTTTGGTAGGGAGTTGTATAATAAGTAATACAATCGAATGGGTGGGGTGTAAGGCTAAGCGCAGAGTGGATGTGATTTAATATTTTGGACTTTATGAATAGCGGATCAGAGTTAATGTTTTAAACTTTACCCGTCTTATAACGAGCTCATCTTTCTCGTAAGATATAAATAGACGAATAAAATTTGAATTTAAAAGTAACAGAATCGATATAGCAATTATACTTTAAAAATATTCTTTCTGAAATATTCACGTTCTACTTATTATATTATATTTGCACATTTCATAACGTGAGATATTTTATATGGTTTATGCCTCGCATGCATAAGCGTTGATGGGTTGGGAGGAACTGTTTTCGACATTATGAATAGCAGATTAGAGATAATGTTTTGCAAATTTATCCCCCTCTTATGACGGAGTTATTTAATATAAATAGAAGAAACAATATAGAATATAAATGTAACAGAATAGATTGAGAACTTATACTTTAAAAAACATTTTTCCTGAAATATTTCTGTTCTACTTATCATATTATCTTAGTTTATTTCATTAATTGAAACATTTTATCATTTCTGAAATTACGGAACAATCTGCATCAGAATATTTAACATAAACAATAAATTTTCTTCTACAATTTTCTTCTATTGTATATTTTATTGATTGTTTGATTTGCATTTTAGCAATTGCAAAATAATAATGACTAGCATATTTTGGACAGAAACAAATAAGTCTGAAGAGATTATTGAAATTGAATGTCTTAATTAAAAACAGCCGTTTATCTTGTTAAATTTTGAATACGGAACTAATCACAGATGCTTTCTAAATAGATTCACAATTTTCTTTCAAAATAATTTCCTGCATGTGACATTATTTATTACTAGGATATTTTATAATTCACTTCAAAAATCCATATTTTAAGGATAACGGAAATCTGTAATTTAAAAACTAAAATATATTATATGCAAAATATATAATGCTATTTTATTGTTTACTTTCAAACAGTTACAGCTTTTAAATTTTCATTTTTTTTACATGGTTTGTATCCGATTCAGTTTTGGATTACTTTTGGAGTTATTCATTACTTTTCTTATATACATAATGTATAAGGAGAGTAATAAAAGAATTATAGTAACGGGGTCAAAAATTCGAATTTGAGTTTTCGGCTGGAGGGCAAGTTTCAAATATCTCTGAACACGGATCGAAAGTTTGTGAGGTGATGTGTGTGTGTGTGTGTGTGTGTGTGTGTGTGCGTGCATGTGTGAACTGTTTACGCGTCAACTGATAGCTCAAGAACGAAATCCAAAACCTCTATAATATTTTATGGGAATAGGATATTATACAACGGCAAATGACTAGAACTTTTAATAATTTGCATAATTTAACTGTCATTTTCGAAATGTATGATTTTAAAGCATTATTACCTGTAGTGAACAGCCGTCATACAAATAACATGACGAAATACGGTCTATGCGTGTAATTGGTAGATTGAACTAGATATGTATGTAAAGAGTATTGAAATAATATATATTGACAGAATCCAGGCAAAAATATATCGTTCCACAATATATCTGAACTGTTATGAATTACAAAAACAAGGATGCATAATCAGAATATATTACACCAAAAATACTGTTTATTTACTGAATATAAGTCTTACATTTGGACATGAAGAACTAAATTAGGTATGACTTCCATAATAGATAGTTGACTGAAATACACATAAATGAACACTAAACGTTTGGCAAAAATACCCATACCTAAACCTTTCGTCATCACCACCCGTTTTCAACCCATAATATATCTGAAAATTGCCTTTATTTAGAAGATATATCTTCAACGAATCCGGATTAGTTAGTTTCCTTGGATTCTCTTCGTCAACCGTTCTGATCTAGGCATTCATTATTTCCTTTGAATATAAGAACTTCGTTGAGCGAATATAACATGTGTGGGATGATTATACCATATGTGGGATCAAAAGATCTTCAAATACCGGTCTGTTTTCCAAACTGTTTCTATCTCATTTATAGTACCCACCTTTTGTCTGAAAATCTCCTGATTCGTTCTTCCAACCAAAGCTCTAATAGACTTTTAATAAAGAGGAAAATCGTAGTAAAAATCCAAATTAAAGAAATAATATATATAACATGTTATATATAGTATGTTATCGAGACCCCACAACTTACATGAAAATACTAAAGAAAGATACATGTTTTTTTACTCTACTACTTATAGAAGAGGGCTTATTTATGGAAGCGAACTAATAGAGGCAGAAACATTATGAAACATGAATGTATGGCTAACTATAGTGGTGACTGGCTGTACATATATTTATATTGCTTATGAAATTGTATAAGTAAGCGCAAAGCGTTTTAAATATAATTCATGAATTCAAATAAATTAAATTCGAGAAATGGAATTTTTTTAATAATTCAACATCTAAATTGAGAGAGAAACGGAAAACACGAACGCTTACTTTGTGCGCTATTATCTTTTGTAAGATTAATTGAAAATTTCCGGATAAGTAAGGGGAAGTCTAGACCACTATTAATCACTCAATCGAGATAGGGATATATCGATTTTTCGTAAACAGTATTGATTTCTTTTTCTTAAAAAATCTAAAGGATAGAGTGTATGTGATAATTTACTTTAAATGTTCAATTATTGATACTGCCGTTGCAAAGCGAAATATATTTTTTTTTAATCTAAAAGTATTTTTCCAAGCAAAAAATCCGATATTTTGAGCCTTATATGTGTGGAATCTTTGAATGGCAGAATGCCAAAGTATAAGAAAAAACATTATTTTTAGTTTTCCAACAAAAGTTGAACTTTTGTACACAGAAGAGTTTTGAAAGAAAACATTGAACAGGAATAATATTTTCGATGAAACTCAATTTATAACGTGTAGATTTCAAAAGGCAAAATTCACCATAAATTGAATATGAAAATATTATAAAAAATATATTTCTTTAATTTACAGTTATATTATTTTAAGAAAATTAGTTCATTTACAGTTAAGCATATTGTTCACAATAGTTTCGCACAATATTTTATATTTTTTATCGATATTAAAATATAAACTTTTCCGTAAAAATAAATAAATTCTTTGTTAATTATTTTAAAATAATTACATTATTAAAATTAGATATTGCTTTAAAATGTTTTATTTCTCAATAAAATTTCAAGAAATAATTCGTAGAATATATTCTCGAAAAAGGAAATTTAGCGTATATGGGATACACAAATTATGAATTAATAGTATTAAAAACATACTTTAAAAACTTTCAGCCGTAGATTTTGTGCATTATTAGTTTGCTGTAAAACAAGTGAATTCATGGTATTATGTACTGTTCACATGTATGTATTATGTATTGTGTTATGTATTGTTCATATCATATATTTATTTCTATCTTATCTTTTTCTATCAGATCTTGGATATTTAATATTTAATAATTATTAAGTTGTCGTTAATGGATAAGGTTGAATTCGGATTAATATTTTATATATTTGTTTAAGAAATTTTAAATATTAAATATCCAAGATCTGAAAGAAAAATATTGGATATAAAAAAAGTATGATGTGGACAACACATAACTTTCCCTACATAATGCAATGAATTCATTTGTTTCACAGCAAACTAATAATAATAAATATATGGCTCAAATTTTTTAACATTTGGTGCTTTTCGAGATAACAATATGTAAAACGTTTTCAAAGTACCTGATTAATTCATAAAGTAAATATTCCCTGAAAATTCGATATAATGAAGCAATATTTAGTTTAAAATTGTTGGTTTAATAGTTAGTTTAAAATACACAAAATCAATCTTGTGATGATATAACGAATTGTAAATGAAAAAACATCTGAGTTGTCACACAATTTCAGAAATATCATTGATTATTCAACTGATACTGGAAAACTATATTTATTGGTTATTCAAATATTGAATAATACGGTCCAATGCACTTGCATAGAATATGTTAAACAGTACTTGAAAAGTCAGAAAGAAAGCAAATAAATGATCAAATCGAAGCAAATCATTAGGATAAGAAATAAGCTTAAAAAAAGATTACCGTAATGGTGATAAACATATTAAAAGGCAGAGACCCAAAAAGATCGATGAAGTGGGTTTCAGAAATTTTTTCACGATAAAGATGCTGAAATGTATACACTAAAATGCGTTACCTGTGAATTCACAGCATCGAGTTTAATTCTATATAATCAAAATTTTGCGATTTAATTTCATTAGGTGCCGAAATCTATATTTCTTTGAACACAAAACGTTATTGCAACAAGCCACTCTGGAACAAAAAGTCAGCAAACTTCACTGTAAGAAGCAGACACTTTTGTTCTTAAATGTAATTGAATGTGAAAATGTATTTAGTGTTTTTTATTGAATTGGTATTTAGTGCTTTTTATTGAATTACATTGGACTTTCACAATTTACTATTCTTGTTAGGTACGAGAGTCATGCACAAGACCTTGATCCGGAGTTTCAAAATTATGATCTAAGTTCAAACGCGGCTCAGGCTGTAAATTTGGGTCTAACCTCTATGCAGGCCTCCAATCTCAATGACAGATACACTGCTGGTAGATCTTGCATCTAACAAGGCCTATATGAGAAGACTGAGTTTTAGACATTAAAAATATTGTTTTAATTTTAACATTTCTTTTAAAAGTTATGCATTACATAAAACAAAACAAAATATTTTTAAAATTTTACTAATGTATCCTCTACACAGTAAAGTAATTTAAAAGAAAATGATGACAGTATATATTTATATACTAAATGAATCTATATTTCAATTTGTATATAATTTAGGTAATTTTATATAATTCTTTTAGAAAGGATTAATAAAGTTTTATTACTTTCCTTATATACTATAATATATAAGGAAAGTATTGTGACGGAAGCCTATTGTTTTTATACACAATCTAATGTTCAAAACTCCCCTAAATTTTCGAGTGAATTTTGAAAAAATTGTCAAAAACTCAAAACCTCTATTAAGTTACGCAAACAGACATTTCTTATGTAGTTTTTCATTAGAAAACGATTGACATAAATTTTAGAATGCTAACATGAACCGCTCTCGAGATATTGCACATTTTTCAAAAAAATTATCAAAAAGTCATATAAAATAAAATAAAAACATTTCCTAGTGAGAAACATATCCACTTTTCACATGTTATACCATGCGATAAATTTTGGTGACATCATTCTCGTGAATCTAGTTCGTTCCATTCATGAAGAAACATATCTTGAGTAATACTTTTGTATTTGAACGCCAGTAATCATTCATCTGCTGTAAAAATAACTTATTTATCCGGCCTTATCGCTTGGCGAGATTTAGGCGACGAATTGGTGAAATGTCGTCAACTTGGCGAGCATTTTAAATGCTACTAAATTAACGAAAAATTTGCCAAATGGATAAAAATGGCCCTACATCAATGAAAATAACGACTCATTGACGAAAATTCAATATCTTGGAAAGAATATAAATATTTACTATAAAAATAATCTATTTTTAACTGTAAAAGTAGTAAATTTATTGCATTATATAAGGAAAGTAATGTGCTGCCCACATCAGTTTTTTTTTTATTCGCAATAGCATGGATAGTGTTTCTTTCAAATAGCAAGTAGCGAAAAATTAACATTGTGATGGATAACATATTAAAAAATCATAAATTATATTATCCTGTCCGTAAGATACTGTATTTAGTTTTTACTGTTATTTAACCGAAATTCATAATTTTTTGACATCACCTTAAAGTGTCGTACACAGAATAAAATATTTCATATTATATAGTTCATTTGACCAAATAATGATGGACAAGTTACGTACTCATTACTGTTTCAAGAACTTAAAAAAATAAATGTATTGAACTCTTCCCTTTCTGCCGTGTAGTCATGTAATTTTATTCTCAGGATTTCCCTGTGTGGTTGTAAAGTGTATTTATACCGAATAAATGGTTTCTAAGTTGACATGTTAAGCCCTTTACGACACATTTATTCTTGCGTATTCTGAAATGATTTATCTGTTGGTACGATTAAATCACAATGTTTATAGTATAAGTATAGTTCGAGATACGAAATTCATAATAAAATAAGAAGCATACTATATATTTTGAAATTATAAACTAGCAGATGCTGGAGGTAAAATTAAAATAAGAGTACCGAATTCCAGTATTAACATATTACTGGCAAAAATATTGGCTTTACTTTCTTCTTCTTCTTCAGTGGCCTGACAGCCCAGGATGGGCCCTTGCCTTCCGCAGTATAGAACTCCAGGCTCCCCTATCCCTGGCCAAATACCTCCAGTTCAAAACTTTTAAAATTTTAAAGTCCTTTTCACACAGTCAAGCCATCTGAGTTTAGGTCTTCCTCTTATACGGGTGCTGAATGGTCTGGCCGAAAATATCTTTTTAGTTGTACGGCTTTCGGCCATCCTGCACAGGTGACCCACCCATTTAATTCTCTGAATCGTGATGTAATTGACTATATCTGGTTCATTAAAGGACTTATAAAGTTCAAAGTTAGTTCTTCTTCTCCAGATGCTGTTACAATTTAAGCCACCAAAAATACCTCTCAAGATTTTTCTCTCAAAAACAGAAATGGTATCTTTAACTTTTTCTGTCATTGCCCAAGTCTCTGAGTAGGTAAGAATGGGTCTGATTAAACTTTTGTAGATTATAATCTTCGTTTTTCTGCTGATGAAGTCAGACTTTAAGTACCTTTTAAGGCCGAAAAAACATCGGTTAGCAGCTGTAACTCTACCACGAATTTCGGGCATAATGTCATTGAGAGTATTAACTTCAGATCCTAAATATCTGAAGTTGCTTACAGTTTCAAACTTGTAAACCCCAATTTCGAAATAGGGACAGTCATAATTACCACAGGGCATATACTTAGTTTTATTTTGATTAATAGTTAGATATATTTTACTGGCTGCGGCCTCTAAAGATGTGAAGGCTTCCCTAAGTAACTCGGGAGTGCGTGCTACAATGTCAATGTCGTCAGCAAACGCAAAAATCTGGACAGACTTGTTAAAGATTGTTCCACGGGTATTGATGTTAGAGTCTTTCACAATTTCTTGGAGTGCAATATTGAAAAGCAAACAGGCCAGTGCATCGCCTTGTAGGCTTAATTTAGTGGTGATTTAATTTGCGTTGTTAAAAGAAATTCTATTGACATAAATGTCATAGAACCGAAAATACCCTATGTACAATGACGATCATAAGATAATTTATACACTACGTGATAGTAAAAATGAGACACCAGGAATGAGTGGGCAGACAAATATGCAAATTGCAAGGTAGACGCAGCTCACCGAGTTATATAAACGATGAGAAATGCACATCTGTCCCGCGCACGTTGAGTGAGATATAAGGGAAGGAATCTGCAGAATCGGCAATAGTCACGCAGCTCTGTCTGCCAGGGAAAACATTTTGCAATTTTTTTTGTCCCGAAGGAAAAGTGTAGTAGCAGAGAATGCCAGGTATCCGCCAACCGAGGCAGTTCCAGTAGACAGACGATTTCACGAGGGGTATGGTGATCGGACTCAGAAAGGCAGGTTGATATATACGTCAAATCTCAGCGGACAGCCACCTACACGCGTTCACGGTGCACCGGCTGTAGCGAAAATGGTTGGAACAAGGGAATGTGGCATGTTTGAGGGGTGCCTATATTGCCGAAGTGACGTCAGCACGCTTGGACCGACGCATCCGCCAAAAAAATTGACGGTTCCGCAGACCACTTCCTCGCCCTGTTGTAGTATGTGCAGGGCTCCCTTGATGCTTCCATATCGACCACGACCATTTTCCGCCGATTGGTCGTTAGCGACTTGCACTCCTGGCGCCCATTACGAAGACTGCCCTTGACCCAATAGCACAGACGTCTCCGTTTGCCATAGTGTCGGGACTGAGCCACGTGGACGACGGAATGGCAAAGGGCCGTGTTCCCAGAGGAGTTACGCTTCTATTTTAGCAATGACACTCACAGTTTACGAGTCTGGCGCCGAAGTAGTGACAGGTCCAATCCGGCCGCATCTGTGGAAAGTCACACCGCTCGACTACGCGACATCATGGTCTGGCGTGCCATCGCCTACGATAGCAGGTCACCTCTGGTCCGTATTATGGGCACTATGACGGCCCAACAATACGTGGATGACGTGCTGCGGTTGGTGCCACTTCCCTTCTTTCAGGGGGTGACCAATGCAATTTATCAGCAGGATAACGTCCAACCACACACTGCACACATCAGACAACTTGCCCTGCAATGAATCCAGCTGCTTCCCTGGCCACAAGTCAACCCTAATTTTTCACCAATGGAACACGTATCGGACGTAACTGGACGTCACTTGCGTGCGCTGCCACCACCGCTAACAGAAGACGAACTCTGATAAATGGTTGACAGGGAATGGGCAGCCATCTCTCAGTGCACTACCCGCATGCTCATTATCTCTGCACCTAGACGTGTCGTTGCCTATATCGCCGCTCGCGGTGGTCCTACAACCGATTGATCAGACGGTGTTATCACTCAGTGTATAGGTGTATCATGTTACATAAACTTCAATTATTGTCCCTTGCTGTCTCTCTCTGTTTGACGATTTTTATCACTTTCTGCCCATTCCTTCGTGGTGTCTCATTTTCCCCGCCATGTAGTGTAAATCATATGTTTCGCTAGATCAACTGACCTGCTGCCAATATAAGTTTTTAATAATTGTAAATGTTCTCTGACAAATTCGTATGACGCTAGAAAACTTTATATTACACTAGCAGCATACCCGTTCTTCGTACGGAGTATAAAATATAAAGAAACTTATAATTCAGATTCATATGCAAATTATGTTAAAATATTAAATTTATTGTTCCTAAAGAGAAGTTTATGAATATCTGTTCTCATCATGCAAAATTATCGTCACGGGCAGATCTGCAGAATAAAACATCCTGGCCCCTTTCGAAAGCAAATTTACAAAAAAAAAAAGGAATTGAATCAATATATGCAAAATGAAAGCATTAAAATTTTATAGGACCCGTACTACTTATATACGCGAATATTAGAAGATATTACCTGTATTAGTAGATTACATGTATAAATTGAAAATATCAATAAACCCGTAATTGATTCCAATATATGCCAGAATGAAAGCACTAAAACTATATGGGAATATATATATATATATATATATATATATATATATATATATATATATATATATATATATACCCATACTACTTATATTATCGCAGATTAGAAAATATGCCTGTATGTTAGTAGAAGATTACCCTTATTACAATATGAGTCAAAAAAACTTTGCCGAAATAAAAGAGATGACATTATAAATCAAAAATTTCAATTATCCCCGTAATCTTTATACCAGAAAGTCGTAATTGATTCCAATATATGCCAATATATATCAAAATATATGCCTATATATCTGTACTACTTATATTCTCGTAGATTAGAAGATAACGTGCATTTATAGAAGATTACTCGCACAACGTTCAATATGTGAGTTTCAACAATTTTTGTCATAATAAAACATTGGTATAATAATTTGAAAATATCAATAATCCCCGAAAATATCAATAATAATAATGTGTAACCTGAAGACCGTAATCGATATTTTCCAGTCAAAAATGCAATGCCAATGAAATTTATTTTATATACATATCTTTATTATTCAAATCGGAAAAGATTTAATTAAAATCGTATGCCACATAACACATTGGATTTACATCCATTGCTAAACAACATGATATCAGTTGCTTCAAATAAATTGATGGAAATAATATTGTCTGAATAATGCTATCTCCATGAAAGGTTTGGCGATATTTTCTTCAATTTAGCGATAACTTAAAAAATCGCCAAATTTATCGCCAAGTGGGACTGTAAAACTGATAGTCCCATTTTGCGACAAATTGACGAAACATCATCATAATATTATCCCCCAACAAAACACAAATAATTTCATTTATTAAGCGCAATTTTATCAATTTCATGACATTTTTATAGATTCACAAACATTTTTATCATCTTGGTGATATTTTAAAAATTCGATAAATGTGTTACTAAGTAGTATGGATAGACTGACCCACAAATGCTACCGAAACATCATTTCAGTACTGTCTTCTAAAAAAACGAATTTAATTTTATTGATTTGCGTCGTTTTTAGAAATTTCGCGATATTTCCGTCAATTTGGCAAAGTTTAAGAAAAGTTTCCAAGTTAGCGATATTCCGCCAAATTCGTAGCTCTGAAATTGCAGATCTGAAGAATAAAACATCCTGATCCCGTTTGTATATACTAAATGCAAGCACTAAAATTGTATTAGAAGATATACACTTTCTACTCTACACTTTGCTACCGAAAACCCTTGGGTTGGTCGTGTGGTCTGGGCCTTCAACACTTTCTACTCTTTTTCTGTTTCAACAATCGGATAAATGAGTTTACTGGTAAACACAATATGAGTTTTTTAGCTAAACACAATATAAAAGCTTAAAAACTCTTTGTCAAATGAAAGTGATGTACGCAGTCCGTAATTAATATAATTAAAAGAAAAATCAAACCGTTCATTTACAAAATATATTTATACATCTATTTATTTATTATTCAAATAGAAAAAATAATAACAAATATTAAGAAACACATTTAATTTAATTGCGTTGCTGAGCAACATAATATAATAAAGAATCTTCCTCATAAACTGCGAAATTAAATAACCATTTTGATCTCTTCCCCATAAAATGCAAAAATAATAACCATTTTGATTTCTTTATATTTTCCATTGTTTAGTAAATGCTTGACCATGGAGTTAGATTTTCCATTTAAATTCATGTTTCAAGCAATTCATGCTTTCAGATAGTGACTAATTAATGCAAAAATCCTGCACTAAGCTCAGAAATGAAGTTTTAATTGACGTTGGCGTTTTAAACAATCGATTTTCATCCTTTCCGTTTGGATAAACCACGGAGTTAGCGAGTAGATCTCCTAGGATAAAGTTTCGTTTTTCATTAATATCTCGACAACCCCTGGTATTAGAAACTCGAAACTTGGGCAAAATTTATGGGGTCTATTTTAAGGCTACTCACAAAATTTCATTAAATTCGATTCAGCCGTTCTCTCGTGATGATGAGACAAACGAAATATTCGTTTTTCACTAATATCTCGAGAACCACTGGTTGTGGAAACTTCAAAGACTCAGAACACAGACTAAATTTTAAGTGGGGCTATTTCCAGGCTACCCACAAAAATTTCATCAGATTCGGTTCAGCCGTTCTCCCGTGATGATGGGACAAACAGACAGACAGACAGACAGATTTTCAATTTTATTTATATAGACTAGCAGCATACCCGTTCTTCGTACGGAGTTTATAATATAAAGAAACTTGAAATTCATAATCATGCCCAAATTCTTATAGTACACTAAATGACATGTTTAATCAAAATATTCTGTTAAAATATTTAATATAATGCTCCTAAAAAGAAGTTTAAGAATCTCTGTTCTCGCTATATAAAATTATCTTCATGGACATATCTGAAGAATAAAACATCTTGGACCCCTTATGTAAGCAAATATAAAAAAAATATGGAATTGAATCAATATATGCAAAATAAAAGCGTTAAAATTGTATGGGACCCGTACTAATTATATACGCGAATATTAGAAAATATAACCTGTATTAGTAGATTACATGTATAAATTGAAAATACCAATAAACCCGTAATCTTTAAATCTGACGACAGTCATTTATTCCAATATATGTCAAAATTAAAGTGCTAAAATTATATGGGAAGATATACACGTACTACTTATAATGTCCGATTATTAGTAGAAGATTACCCGTTTTGCAATATGAGTCTCAAATATTTTTTGGTAAAATACAACAGACAACGTAATAAATTGAATATATAATTAATCCCCTTAATCCTCATACCAGAAGACTGCATTTGATTCCAATATATATGCCAATATATGTCAAAATATATGCCAATATACCTGTACTACTTATATTCTCGTAGGTTAGAAGATATACCCGTGCATTCCTAGAAGATTACTCGTACAACGTACAATATGCGTGTGTCAGCAATTTTTGCCGCAATAAAACAATGGCGTAATAACTTAAAAATACCAATAATCCCTGAATCAATAATTCCGGAAAATATCAATAATAATAATGTTTAAACCTGAAGAGTATAATTGATATTATCCAGTCCAAAATGAAATGGCAATGAAATTTATTTTATATACATATCTTCATTATTCAAATCGGAAAGGATTTAATAAAAATCGTCTGCCGCATAAACACATTGGATTTAAATCCGTTGCTAAGCGACATGATATCATTTGCTTCAAATAAATTGGTAGAAAAAATATCGTCTAAATAGTTATATTTCTATGGAACATTTGGCGACAGTTTCGTCAAATTGGCGACATTTTAAAAAATCGCCAAATTTATCGCCAAGTGTGACTATAGAACTGACAGTTCCACTTTGCGACAAATTGACGAAATATCATCACAATACTATCCCCTAACAAAAAACAATTAATATCATTTATGTAGCGCAATTTTATCAATTTCAAGATATTTTTATAGATTTGAAAACATTTTTATCAATTTGGTGACATTTTAAAAATTCGCTAAATGTATTACTAAGTAGGATGGTTGGTCTGACAGATAAATGCTAACCAAACATCATTTCAGTACTCTCTTCTAACAAAACAAAAAAAAGTTTCATTGATATGTAGAAGACCCAAGCCACACGACCAACCCGAAGGTTTATGGCAGCTGTTTGTGTGTCGTTTATATCAATTTGGCGACATTTCCGTCAATTTGGCAAAGTTTAAGAAAAGTTGTCAAATTAGCGATATCCCTCCAAATTCGTAGCTTTGAATTTGCAGATCTGAATGAAACTTTCTTATCCCGTTTCAATATACTAAATGAAAACACTACAATTGTATTAGAAGATATACACCCGCTCTACTCTTTTTCTGTTTCAACAATCGGCTATATGAATTTATTGGCTAAACACAATATATGAGTTTAGTAGCTAAATACGATATAAGCTTGAAAACTCTTTGCCAAAATAAATGAAATTGATGTACGCAGTCAGCAATTAATATAATTAAAAGAAAAATCAAACCGTCCATTCATAAGATATACTTTTATATCCATTTATCCATTTATTTATTATTTAAATCGAAAAAAAATAATAAAAACATTAACAGACACATTTAATTTAATGGCGATGCCGAGCAACATGATATATCCTCCTAAAATGTTAAAATTTATTAACCACTAACAGCACACCCGTTATTCGTACGGAGTGTATAATTTAAAGAAACTTAAAGTTCGCAATCACGTGCAAATTCTGTTAAAATATTAAATTTATTGCTCCTAAAGAGAAGTTTAAGAATATATGTTCTCACTATGCAAAATTATCTTCACGATCAGATCTGAAGAATAAAACATCCTGCCCCCTTTTGTAAGCAAATTTACAGAAGAAAAAATAGGAATTGAATGAATATATGCAACCCCGTACTAATTATATTGTCGCAGATCAGAAAATATGCCAATGTGTTAGTAGAAGATTACCCGTATTACAATATGCGTCTCAAAAATATTTGCCAAAATAAAAGAGATGACGTAATAAATTGAAAACATCAATAATATCCGTACTCTTTATACCAGAAGGTCGTAATTGATTCCAATATATGCCAATATATATCAAAACATATGTCAATATACCTGTACTACTTATATTCTCGTAGATTAAAAGATATACACGTGTATTTGTAGAAGATTCGTACAACATACAATATATGAGTTTAAACAATTTTTGTCATAATAAAATAATTGCATAATAACTTGAAAATATCAATAATCCTTGAATCAATAATCCCCGAAAATATAAATAATAATAATTTTTAAACCTGAAGACCGTAATTGATATTATCCAGTCAAAAATGCTATAAGAAAAATCAAATCGTTCTTTTCTAAAATATATTTTTATATCCATTTATTTATTATTCAAATCCAAAAAATAATTATTAAAATTAGCAGACAGATTTAATTTAATTGCGTTTCTGAGTAACATGATATAAGATTGAATCTTATAACATGTTAAATATGTCATGTCTTATAACATAAACTGCGAAATTAAATAACGATTTTGATTTCTCTATACTTCTCATTGTTCCGTAAAAGCTTGTTTTATATAAACCATGAACCATGGAGATAGATTTCCCCTTTAAATCATGTTTCAAACAATTCATGTTTTCAGAAAGTGACTAATTAACGCAAAAAATCTCCCATCAAACTCAGAGATTAAATTTTAATTCACTTTCAAACGATTTTCAAGCTTTTCTTTTGGATAAACCACGGAGCTAGGGAGTAGAACTCCTAGGAAAAAGTTCCGTTTTTCATTAATATAAAGAACATATAATTTAAACATAAAGAACTAAATTAGGTACGACTTTCATTATGGATAGTAGCCTTAAATACACATAAAAGAACACTAAAACTTTGGCGGCTATACCTAGAGATAAACATTTAGTATTCACCACCCGCCTTCAAAAAATAATATATCTGAAAATTACATTCATATAGACGGTAAATCTTCAACGGATACTGATTTCCTAGATTTCTTGAATTACCACCGTCTACCATCCTAATCTAGGCATTCCTTTGAAAATATGAATTTCGTAGAGCGAATATGACGTGTGTGGGACGCTCTTCAAAGACGGGTCTGATTTCAAAACTGTTTCAATCCCACGTATAGAATCCACGCTTTGTCTGAAAAGTTCCTGATTTGATCTTCCAACCAAAGCTCTGATAGACTGTTTGTAAACAGGAAAACAATAAAAAAATGCAAATTAAAGAAATAATATATAAAAGGTTTTCGTAACCTCACAACTTACGTAGTGGGGCGCGGTAGCCCATTGGTTAGCGCGCTGGAGTTGCACTCGGTAGGCCCGGGTTCGATTCCAGCCACTGCCAAAACTGCCGCCGTGTTCATGCGGAGTACGATCACGTTAAACATGTGGGTCCGAAAGTCCTTCCGAGAGGTTGGTGGTAGGGGAAGGAGGGTACGGTCCCTGTGGATGCCTCCCATACTGGATTCCGGTCTAAATTGGGTGGCACTTCCCGACCGTCCAAACAGTTACCTTACACCTTTCTGGTAGGTCGGACGGTCTGGGTTTCAACAACAACAACTTACGTAGTAAATACAGTGAAGAAAGATACATTTTTTAGTCTACTACTTATAGAAGAGGACTTATTTATGGAAGAGGACTAATAGAAGCAGAAACAGTATGAAACATGAATGTATGACTAACTATAGTGGTGACTGACAGTACAGATATTTATATTTCTTATGAAATTGGATAAGAAAGCGAAAAGCATTTTAAAATATAATTCATGAATTAAAATAAATTAAATTCTGGAAGAGGAATTTTTTCTAATAATTCAACATCTAAATTGAGAGAAAATAATAAAAGATATTGCAAGATTAATTGAAATTTTCCGGATAAGCAAGGGAAAGTCTAAACCACTATTAATCACACAATCGGGATAGGGATATATCGATTTTTCGTAAACATTATTGATTTTTTTTCTTAAAAAATCTAAAGGATAGAGTGTATGTGATAATTTACTTCAAATTGCTCAACTATTGATACTGCCGTTATAGAGCGAAGGCTATCTTTTTTAATCTAAGAGTATTTTTTCAAGCAAAAGAACGGATATTTTGAGCCTTATATGTGTGGAATTGCTGAATGCAAGAACGCCAAAGTAAAAGAAAAAACATTATTTTAAGTTTTCCAACAAAAGTTGAAGTTTTGTACACAGAAGAGTTTTGAAAGAAAACATTGAACAGGAATAATATTTTCTATGAAACTCAATTTATAACGCAACGTTTTCGAAATGCAAAATTTATCATAAATAATATACCAGAATAATATAAAAAAATATATTTCTCTGATTTATGGTTTTATTAAGAAAATTAATTCTGTTACAGTTTAGAATGTTTTGCACATTAATTTCACTTATATACATTCTACATTTATTTTCTGCAGATTTTTTATCGATCTTAAAAAACAAATAGTTTCCATAAGAATATATGATTGATTTTTACCTATTTTCAAATAATTACATTATTAAAATTAGCTATTGCTTTTAAATGTTTTATTTCTAAATAAAATGTCAAAAAATAATTTGTTGAATTTCTTCTACAGGAAATTTTAGCGCATATGAGATACACAACGTATGAATTAATAGTATTCGAATCACACGAAGATAAATATATAAAAGTTTAAAAGAAATTTCACCTGTTCATTAACGACAGTTTAATTTTAAGAATTATCAAATATTAAATATCCAAGATCTTATTAAAAATATACAATAGAAAAAATGATATGGGCAGCACACAACTTTCCCTACATAATGCAATGTTTATTGTTCAACGCCCTTGTTTCACAGCAAAGTAATAATGCACATTATCCATAGCTCAACATATTTAAAATAAAAATATTTATTAATATTTGGTGCTTTTCTGGTTAACAATGTATAAAACGATTTCGAAGTACCAGATTTATTAAATGAGAAAATATTTATTAACTATTAGAAATCATGTTCGAATTTGCTAAGCAAATCGGATAAACCCGGATTATACGGCCATACGGGTTAGATGGTCAATCGTTGTCATTTGTTTAGTAACATTGAGATGGCATTGCTAATCACATAATTATGAGTCAGATCTTCGAGAAAATGGTTATTTTTGTCGAGCGCCAAAAAAACGGCAATATTGTAAGTATATAACTTTTTTTTTTATATTTCCATCTCATCAAAATTTTTCTCCGTCCATTAAGCGACCTTGTGATTACGGTTTATTTCCAGTTAATATCTTGCAATCGAGCTTAAACGAAGAACTAAACATTGCATTTATATGTCTAACCTCGATGTGTTTCATTGACGCCACGTTTACCAGATAAGTGTCATGTCCATCTACCCCGTTTGTTAAGGATGTTCATACTTTTCAAGGTCAGTTTAACAATCTACCTAATAGATCATTTTAGCATGTATTTTAAGTAGTTATTCGCTTTCTTTTCAGATGTTAAATGTATATATTAAAACAAGAAAGATCAATCATGCTTAAAGCATTGATTATGAAACACTTTCCAACTTCAATGCAATTTTATTTAAAATATTAGAAAATGCAATACATTCCTCGGTAATATTTTAAAACTTACCACAATACTACATTGATTTATTATATTTGAAAACTTAAACCTTCATTGAAAAAAATGAACTTCATTCAAATGACGGCATTGAAATATAAATTGCCTGGTTTAAATATCTCTAAAATGCAATACATTCCACGGTAATATTTTTAAAACTATCATAATACTACGATAATTTATTATATTTGAAATCTTCATCGAAAACAACTGAAATAAATTCAAATGACGTCATAGAAAAAATAACACGCCTGGATCTCTCTATAAAAGCAGGATTTCATTCATTTCATTCATCACAATACTATAATAATTTATTTTATTTAAAAATTAAGACCATGGAGCTACAATTCATAAACTCTATGCTTAAAACTTCATCGAAAAAAATCGTCCTTCTCTTTATAAAATCAATTAATATTTCATTCATATCAGGCGAAATGCCGCCAGATTCGTCGCCAAAATCTCGCCAAGCGTTTTGGAAGGAGAAGTAAGTTATTCTTACAGCAGATAAATGACTATTAGCGTTCAAATACAAAAGTATTACTCGAAAAAGTATATCTTCTCGTGAATTGAACGAGTTAGATCCACGAGAATGATATCACCAAACTTATCGCATGACATTACATATGAAAAGGGAACATGTTTCTTAACGGTTAATACTTTTTCCTTATTTTACTTGATTTTTTGAGAAATTTATTTGAAAAATGTACAATATCTCAAGAACGGTCAATGCTAGCATTCTACAGTTTGTGCCAATCATTTTCTAAGGAAAAATTACATACGAAATGTCTATTTGCGTAACTTTATTAGAAGTTTTGATTTTTTGATGATTTTTTACAAAATTTCACTCGAAAATTTAGGGGCGTTCTGAACATTCGATTGTGTTTAAGAACAATAGACTTCCAGTATTCATAGATTGTGATTTTTGTACCAAATTGTACTCCATTTTTCGTGACATATCACAGGGACACTGACACACACACACACACACACACACACACACACACACACACACACAAACCACACATACTTTCACACACACACACTCAGACATCACCTAAAAATGTTCGATACGTGATCAGGGATACTTGAGACGTGCTCACCTGTCGAAAACTCGAATTCGAATTTTCGATCCCGTCACAATACTTTCTTTATGCATTATTTATATAAGGAAAGTAAAATGGGGTAGCAACGGTGGAGAGTAGACCAATGGTGATTTATGTAAAGCAATTAAAGCAATACGTAGTGTCACGTCAGTCCAAAGAGCTTCCATTGAATGTCGTGTGCCGAGTCAGACACTGGAGGGGAGATGGAAAACAGGAAATATAGTCAAAGGCTCGATGGACTAAGTCCAGCTCGCTGGATCTAGCTCTTCTCAAATATATTTTGAACCACAGCAAAGCCCTTCCAAGCAGGGTCGGACGAATAAGCCGTTCCTCACAAAATTGTTGACCGATATTGCACCTGCTCCATTGATTAGCAAAACTTGCACTACATCCAAAAGTAAGAGACGCCATGCTACTATTCTAAAACCATCCAAAATATAGACAAATAAAAGCAGAAAACAAAATTTAAGAATTTTAGGACTCTGCCTTAGAAAAGTGAAAATAAGAAGAAACGCTGTTGTTGCTGTTGATTGAGACCCAGACCGTCCGACCTACCAGAAAGGTGTAAAGTAACTGGAAGAGAGGCTGTTGTAGAACTTTTTCTAGTAGCAGCTTTGAAGAGGAAATCGAAATTCAATATGAATCCAGTGGCATTTCCAGTGGTAATTTTGATCACTCCTTTGAATGTGTAGGATCGGAGAAGATTCTGATAGCACAAATATTAAAGCCAACTGAATTAAGTGTGTTCTTTGCCATCCCTGGCTGCACGAAACATGATCATCCTTTATTGATGCCAGGCCTGTGGAATGAGTCCATAAAAATGACATGACATTTTAAAAAAAAATCCAGTAATGTTTTAATTTTAGTTAATATTTTTGGAAGTAAACTAATCTCATGTATTTTTGTAATACGTTATTGGTTGTATTTTGTTCTAGAATTAAAATCGTGTTTCAAATTAAATGTGAATATTTCCTTAAGATTAACTCGGACATATGTATCATTAAATAGACATGGCAAACTAACCTACGATCATATGGCCATCTAACCCGGATTCCAAGTGATAGATGTCCAACAACAATAGTTTTAAGATTTCGGAAATCTTGACTTTCTACCAATTGTTTTTCGCTAAAGTCCATATAAATACAAAACATTAAACTCTACTGAGTGTGCAGAATTTATGTGATCATACATTTCAGAAACACATGCCAGTAATCTTCAATTTAAAAAACTATGGCCATCTAACCCGGATTTACCCGATATAGTTCATATATTAAATGATTTTAATATTTATAAAATATTAAATTTTCAACATATTTGGCATTATTTTCTTCACTTAAGCGTCCATTTTGCTAAATCAGAGACATTTATGTGAATATAAAATTCGCTAAGTTGGTCATTTTTCGCCTTATTGAAGAATTCTTGCTAATTGTATATCAAGATATCAATCTTGATATACAATTCTTCAATATCAATCTTGATATCAATCTTGATATCAAGAATTCTTGCTAATTGTTTTAATTTGCATATCCTACTTGATAAATTTATCAGAAAACATACTATATCTACAGTTTAATAATAAAAGACAATTAAGGATTGGCTGTTATTAAAAGTATTTATTAAAAAACTCCATCCACGAAGTACAAAAATTCAGAACCATAGTTCTTCCGGACGCTATTATGCCCTTCATCAGTGGTAAAGTGAAAATAGTTGGAGAACACGAGATTAAATACATGAGCAACAAAATTTACACATTAATCATTCTACATTTTAAATACGATACATTTAAAAAAAACATAATTTAATTATAGAACACAAAAAGAAAAAATCTGATGTGGGAAGCACATGACTTTCCTTATATAATGCAATGGATTTACTGCTTTTACAGTTAAAAAAATGTTATTCTTATAGTAGATACTTATATTCTTTCTAAGATATTGAATTTTCTTCAATTAGTCGTCATTTTTATCCATTTGGCAAAATTTTTGCTAATTTGACAGCATTTAAAAATGTCGCTAAGTTGGCGATATTCCGCTAAATTCATCGCCAAAATCTCGCCAAGCGTTATGGACGGAGAAATAAATTAATCTCACAGCAGATAAATGACTATTGGCGTTCAAATACAAAATCATTACTCAAAGTATATTTTCTCGTGAATGCAACGAGTTAGATCCACGAGAATAAGGCCATCAAATTTATCGCATGATATTACATATGAAAAGTGAACATGTTTCTTAACAGTTAATATTTTTTTTTTACTTTTGGGATTTATTTTAAAAATGAGCAATATCTCAAAAACGGTTCATGCTAGAGTTGTAAAGTTTATCGTTTTCTAAGTCATCTTTTTAGTCAATCATTTTCTAAGGAAAAATTACATAAGAAATGTCTACTTGCGTAACTTTATTAAAGATTTTGATTTTTTGATGATTTTTACAAAATTTCACTCGAAAATTTAGGGGGGTTCTGAACATTCGATTGTGTTTTAAAACAATAGGCTTCCAGTATCAATGGATTGTGATTTTTGTACCAAATTTCATTCGAATCGCTCCTTTCGTTCGTGAGATATCGTCTCCACAGTCTCACAGACACACACACACAAACACACACACAGACATCACCTAAAAATGTTCGATTCGTGATCAGGGATGCTTGAAACGTGTTCTCTCGTCGAAAACTCGAATTCGAATGTTCGACCCAGTTACAATACTTTCCTTATACAGTATGTATATGAGGAAAGTAAAAAGTTATTAAATTACAGTGTAACCAATAGACATGCCTTTAAAAGACAAATAAAACAGCTACTAAATATCCAGAAAATTATATAATGGTTGAAACCGCAGTGAGTCGAGAATGAAACGCCAGGCATAATTGAGGGTCTGAACGGGTATCAAAATTGCAAATACAATCACCTTAAAGATAAATGAAAATGGCTACCTAAAGTAAAATATTTCTTAGGGTAATTGCAACTAATTAAAAGAAAAGACTTATCGAACATAGGAAGAAAATTATCGTTGATAACAAACTGAGCAAGAGCCTTTGACAATTTTCTAATTGTAACATCACAAACATGCTCAGTTAAACGAATGTCTACAGTACGTTTTGTACTACCAATAGGGAACTTAAAGTTATTATTTTATCGGATATAAATGGGGGACAACGAACTCTCCGTCTTGTCACATAAAATTATTTTATCCTTAAATTTATCAGAATTAATACGATAAAATGACGTAGTAATGGTAGAATGGGTGGGCTTAAACTTAAATCCATGATAAAAATGAATCAGAGGCCGGCACATCGCCGGGTGAAAAATAAGACTAGATTTATACGTTAAAAGGTAAAAAAAAGAACGGGATTTGTATTTGGGTAAATAAAACTATAGCGAATAGTGGAAAATATTTTATAAATAAACTCGAACGAGTAAGCGGCTCACAGCCAATGTTAAAGATAAAGTCAATTTCAGTAACTAATACCGAAATAGATAAGCAAATGTTAAAATCACGATTAAAATAAGTAATAAAGGGGACGTTTTCAGAAGAAATGAGGTGATAGGAGTTAGTAGGTATACAAGAATTAGAGAACGTAGGTTTATAAAAAGCATTAGTATGAAAGCCAAGAGATTACGAGAAACTAGAAAATCCAAAAAAGGCAACAAAACATTAGGCCCGTGTTCAAATGCAAAATTAATAAGGGGATAATAATATAATGGGGGATAATAATATAATAGGAGGATAATAATATGATGGGGAAACATATGTAAAGAAAGTAATAGTTAAAACGGAATGAAAACATGTTTATGAAAGTTTTCGTAATTTTATAGGAAAACACATAAACTTGAATTAGATTCATGGTATAGAAAATGAAATGAAAAAAAAAATAATAGAAAATTTATATTCATATAACTTGAATTCTCAACATTGTGAATATAATATTTTCAAATTACAGTGTATGTAACGTTTCAAAGATAATAAAAAAATCATGAGAAACCGCCGTTGTACTGTAATGTGTTATTATTAATAATGAAATTCATATTATTCAACACCGCGTTGTCAAATATTGGATTTAGTAATGGTCAAGAAAGATCAATCAAGCATAAAGCATTGATTACGAAACACTGTCCAGCTGAAATGCAATTTTGTTTAAACATCTCTAAAATGGCAAACATTCAGTGGTGATATATTTAAAATTATCACAATACTACAATAATTTATTATATTTGGAAACTTCATCGAAAACAAATGAACTTTATTCAAATCATATCAGCGAAATATAAATCGCCTGGCTCTCTATATAAAGTAGTGCATATTTCATTCATGACATTTTTTCGATTCCTTTCATTCAGCGGCGATATTTTTACAATTATCACAATACTACAATAGTTCATTTCACTTCAAAATGCAAAACAATGGAGATAAAATCACTTTCTAACCCCATGCTTAAAATTTCATCACAGAAGTATTAATAAGGAATCGTATGTTTCTCTATGTAAAATCAATGGATGCTTCATTCATAAGAGCCATATTGCAGACATCAGAGCTAAATAATTTTGCGTTAAAGATATTCAGCAATTCTTATACAACTTAGCTTACAGCTTGATGTGTTTACATTTCCATACGTGGAAGTTAAGCTTCATCGTAGATATGGTCAAAGTTTTATGCTCATTTAAACTCCAAAACATTGCAATTGCATTGTCGCAGTATATAGATGCACAGAAAAAAACAAAAATAAAGCGGTTTTAGGACGGATGCAACAATAAATATAAATTAAAAAGAACTTTAAAAATCACGAATTTGACACAGGATGGATGCTGGTTACCTTACAACTTTCTGGTAGGTCGGACGGTCTGGGTTTCAACAACAACAACAACAAGATGGATGCTATATTTTATTTTGAAGTGGGTCACGTGATTTTTTCCCATAATATGGGTTGAAGATCCAGACCACACGACCAACCCTAGGGTTTACGGTAGCAATATGTGTGGCCGGCCCATAATATGGGTGTAATTATTATTTTAATTTTTATTAAAAACTACCAAACATAATTTGAATTTATTTTTATATATTTTATGGTATAATTTGAATATTTCCTAACATTTTCGAAGCCATTTGTGAATTTTAAAGTCGCTTAAAATATGCTTGAAAAATTAGGTCCCATAGGGTTCATTGTATTTCATTTTTCAACATGGGTTCAATCCAAAACTAATTGGGTGATATTATTCATTTACATTCACATATGTCCCACTGACTGTCGCAACAATATACTGGTATTTCATTTTGAAAAATTCGTTTTTACAGCAGTTTTCGTCCGAACGGACAGACAAACAGACAGATTGAACAAAGTGCTAAACACCTTTTAACTGTGTTGTAAAGTGTTAAAAACTATCAAAATATATCATTTCCCCTACATACATTGTATACTATACAGGGAAAGTATTGTGACGGGGTCAAACATTCGAAATGGTGTTTTCACTGGAAGAGCACGTTTCAAGTATTACTGAATTTGAATCAAACAATTTTAAGGTGATGTGTTTGTGTGGTTTAGTCTTATGGACGCGATATCTCATGAACGAATGGAACTTTTTAAACGTAATTTGGTAAGATTATTATGATCAGTGAATATTGGAAACACATTGATTTTAAACGGGGTCAAACGTTTGGTAGACCCCTAGATTTTCGTAGGCCGCAGACGTGGGAACACATGCAACAACATAAATATAATTAAACCATGCTCGTCGAAGCATAAAATTTTAAAAAATTTGTAAACATTTATTTCTGTTTTTTTTACCGTAAAATACGTTAATTAATGTAACAGAAATTAGAGAAAATGTATTTCTACATTTTATTAACAGATAATATTTTTAAAATGAAAATACTTTTCTTTTATTCAGACAGCAATAGTTAAATATGTAAAGCAGTTTTTTAACCGTACTGTAGGATATTTACACTGCAGAATGTCAAAAAGATGAAAACAATATCTTTACATTACCGAACTGAATTTTAATGTACAAACACGGTTTCAATTAAAATGTATATGTAAAATTATTTTAAGTCGTAATTCATACCTCTGCTCTTATCAAAATTCAAAATTTTGGTGAATTGTGAAAGTTTATTGAAATGTGTGAATTTTACGAGGCAAGCACGCGACATTAGAAACTTCCTTCAAAATTTCGTGCTTATATATATATCCAGCGGTTAATGAAATACTATAATACACCAGCAATTCAGAAAAGGTTTTTCTGTTATATGTATAGGTTTGAGATTCAAGATGAAATTGTAACTGCAATTATGATAGATACAAAACTCATAAACCATGAAACTCAGAGGATAAGAACAAAGTAAAAAATAAATCATAAGAATTTACCATTTTAATTTTGGCGTTAACTCAAATTAATATCTAAAGACAAACTTTTACAACTTATGCGATAATAAAAACTATATACTGTTTATAATGAAATCCTATATTGTGGAACCAGACTTTATTACTATAATATAAAGCAAAATATACATTCAACGTTCAAATTTTAAACTATAATTAATCATCTATTCTACGTAACACACTCTGCCTTTTCAGCGTTATCGATTATTTTATAACATATTCCTGCCCTTGGAATTATGTTATAAATTTACTTTAAATGTTCAATAACTGATGCTGCATAAATAAAAGGAGTGTTTTCTTTTAATCTACCAGTTTTTGTTCATGTATTAAAACCGATATTTTTAAGCATTCAAGTTTTGAACACTTTAATGGAAAGAAAACAAAGTAAAAATCGCTTTTCAGTTTTTAAAATAAATTGGTGACTCAAAATAAAAATTTATTTTATAAGAAATAATGTTTTAGTAAACATTAATTTAAAATTTTTCTTTTATTTCAAAATACATATTTACAAATATTTGTATTTTTTGCACTTGAGTATTTTTGCAATTTTAAGATTTTCAAAAGTAAACAAAACTAAATATTAGTCCTTTATACGAAGTATGCCGAAAGTTGAATAGAAGACCAGTTGCCCTAATTACGCTGAAGCTCATTTGCGCAAACAACTGCAGTTCACAAAATTATTTCGACAAAAACTAATTTAAGTACGACTGTGTGCCAAACGCAATTACTGTACAACTTTCTCGACTTTCTAAAATAATGTGAAATTATTATATATGGCAAAAAATAAATGTTTAATAGTGTACACGTACCAAAATGCGGTGCAATATTCATTTTATTTAAATTTCTAAGTATAGCTATAATTGCGACCACATCGATGTGCTACTGGAATATTCCTCTAAATTTACTTTTATAGTGAGAATTCTCAGTGAATTAAATTGCTTATTGTGAAAAGTAAATTATTGTTCATTAATGAGAAACTTGAGAACCGTCTTTTTGAGAAACGTCTTTTGTAGCATTTAATATTGGTCTATTATTAGACTAATATTGTACATCTTAGCAGCACACTAGAAATATTTCTAATGTATTCCCAATTTTGAGCAAATATTGTGATTACATTGACACCCAATATTGAGTATTATTTCCATTACAATATTACGCCAATATTGTTGTTACATTAAAATATTGGCGTAAAACTGTCTCAATATTATCTCAAAATGTTAAACCATTATTGGGCCAATTCCTTCAAAATGTCCACTTTTTTAACACATTACAACAAAATTGAAAAGTGTTTATGACTTTTTAACACTTTACAACAAAGTTGAAAAGTGTTTATGACTTTGTTCATTTTGTCTGTCTGTATGTCTGTCTGTCCGTTAGCATGATAGCTGCCGTAAAAATGACTTTATCAAAATGACATGTTAGTATGTTTTTCAGACCGTCTGTGGGACCTATAGGAATATAAATGAATAATATCACCCAATTAGTTTTGGATTGAACCTGGGTTGAAAAAATAAAATACATTGAACCCTATGGAACCTAATTTTTCAAACATTTTTAAGCAAATTTAAAATTCACAGATTGCTTCGAAAGTTTTAGGAAATATTCAAATAATCCCATAAAATATATAGAAAAAATTTCAGTCAAATATGTTAGGTAGTTTTTTAAATAAAAATTATTTAATATAAGGAGAAAAACAAATTCAATTCAATTCTGATTTTTGCTATATCCTCCAGAAAGAAAAGTGAGATATATTATATAATAAATATATTTCCAAGAGGTTCATTGTTTTATATATTAGAGAGGTTTCACATTTTAAAATAAATATGGTAGATAACAATGTTTCAAATTTTTAAATAAAATAAATTATTATAGTATTGTGATGAATTAAATGCTGCTTTTATATAGAGGCGATTTATATTTCGATGACGTCATTTGAATAATGTTCATTTGTTTTCGATGAAGCTTTCAAATATAATAAATTATTGTAGTATTATGATAATTTTAAAAATATTATAGAGGAATGTATCGCATTTTAGAGATGTTTAAACCAGGCAATTTATATTTCAATGCCGTCATTTGAATGAAGTTCATTTTCTTCGATGAAGTTTTCAAATATAATAAATTCATGTAGTATTGTGATAATTTTAAAAATATTACGGAGGAATGTATCGCATGATAGAGATGTTTATATAAAACTGCATTGAAGTTGGAAAGTGTTTCATAATCAATCTTTTTTGCATGATTGATCTTTCGTGTTCGTATTGTACCAATATTGAAGCTAATAATGAGCCAATATTGCGCCAATGTTGTATTGCTTCTAGAGGTTTATAAGCACAAATAACATAAAAATATGGCATACAGCTGATTAGAGGATATGCTGAACCATCTTCGTCAGTGCAAAAGAACCAACAAACCCGAAGACCACAAGTCTCAGATCAAATCCGATCATATCCCCTTAAACATAATCAAACAGAATCAGTTAGTTCCTCATTGATCATTGACTGCAATATTTAGCTTTTAAATTATAATAATTATTTAGGTAGCATTCACATATTATAGCATAACATTTACAAATAATACTTTATACAGAAACTAAATCTTTTATGAAATAGACTTAGGAGGAAATGTGATACCAAGCAATTATTTACCGAAATATTAAAATGTCTACATTTGACTTAGTTGTTAAAATATAGAGCTGGTATGTGTATTGTGTGCATTTTAATTGGCCTAATATAATGGTTTCAAAAGTTCGGAACAAAACTGATACGCAATAAAAATATATCTATGGGATCAGAGAGTCATTCTGCTTGTAGATCAATATTCACCGTTGTGCGGGATTTCGTAAGGAATGAAAAATAAATATTTCACAATCTCGACACTAGGGGGAGGGGGCGTTGATGCAAAGAAAACAACGAGAGGTAATAATTGTGACATGAGATATTTTATTTCAGGATGCTTTACAGCTGCAAGTGCTCAATGTGTCCACCACCACAGTCGCGGTATTACGCCTAATATAGCTTAATACTAGAGTAATACTATATCAGGCGTAATACCGCGATTGCACTCAGTACTGGAAATTGGTGGTAGACATATTGAGCACTTGCAGCTGTAAATCATGCTGAAATAAAATATCTCATTTCACAAATATTACCCCCTATTGTTTTCTTTTCAGCAGCGCCCACTAATTGTCGAGATTTTGAAATATTTTTTATCATGTCATACAAAATCTCGTACCACGATGAATCTGCTAACTGCATGTCTCTCCGAGCCATAGATATTATATCGCATTTTACTTTATACAAATCTTTATACAAATCTTTAATAAATATTGTCATAAAAGAAAACTACCTTTTAAATGGAATTTCTTTCTATCAGCAAATTAAAGGCATCCCCATGGCAAGGGAGTGCTCATCTATACTTGCAGATTTTTACCTCAATTATTATGAAAGCCAATCACATCTTAATAATGAAATCATATACCTACGTTATGTGGATGATTTGATAGTTGGATATGAATATGAGAATTATGGCATGAATTTTGATTTCTAACCACCAAACTTTATCTTGAAAGAAAATCCAACTACACTTAACAATGTAGTGGAATTTTTAGACTTAAGCATCGATTTCATCGATTTCGAAAAATAGGGTGGCACGCACCCATAAATGTTGAAACCCAGGTTCTATTTCGAAGTTCTCTCGTCCAGGAATAAATCCCTGGATGACCTGCAGTGCAATAAATACAAAGATGCAATAAACCCTTACCTTGTAAGACGTCCAATCCTGAAAACACAGATGCATAATTTCAAGAGACAAAGATGTTAAATAACCACACAGGTTTAAATATAAATCACTTTCTTTATTCAATATTGTAATTAAGAAGATCAGAAGTTAAAATTATAACTGAATCATTATCAGGAAGCACAACGCTATGTAACTGTGACAGTGACACTGGACTCAGGATCCCTACTAATATATTTGCTGCCACGGAAGTAAATCAATGATAATAATATGATCAACGATATAAATAAAGTGGCACAGCAACATTTAAGTATATAATAAGCAACATGATTTAAGAAGTATGGTCTCAAAGCAACAGGAGAAAACTCGCACTCAGAGAAAATTAGGACTGATAATTAAACAAGTTGAAATAATTTAGGAAATTTATGCTTCCTTGAGACAGGCGTAGATGCAGAGAGCAGTCAAACCTTACCTCCCCAGTCGGAGTTGTAAAAGGGTCGGAACATTATACCATACCCATATTTCGACCTGACACATAGACCTCGGGCCCCATCGTACCTTCCTCGTCGCAGCACTCTCAGCTAGACGTCGGGCTCTCCATCGATGTTCTTCGGCGATGTAGGCGTCTTCGGCTTTTCTCCCCATGCCCACAAGAGGCCAGAAGTCGACTTGGGGCCGACTCCCGCACTCCGTGGTGGGCAACATTGAAAAATGGTCCAGGCCGACCTGAGAGCGTCGACACCAGACAGGAAGAAAAAGCCACGAATATTCTTTGCAACAGCTTTTATGTATTCAGACGGATTCAGGCCCCAGACTCATTCGGACCTGGCAGAAGACTATTTATGGCCTTTTGACCAATAGAAAACTTCACAGGCATAGCCTCGCCAGCCCAGAGCGGGGTCTCAAAAATGAATATGCTGACACATCAGACCCTCGCCACAAGGTCTCAAATTCATCCAGAAGTTTCTCTCCAAATCTATTCTGCAGAAAAGTGCATGCCTTGCACTAACATTACCAGGCCTCGAGCAAGCCATCTGCTCTGCCCGGGAATAAAGACCTTGACTTTAACGGTCAAATAATAACGAAACTTCTCTCTGAATGCGGTTTTCACAGATTAATAAAATGGCTAAAAGCTTTCCTTTCATTATAGAATATTTTGTATAATACATATTTCAAAGACAAGAGGGATAACTAAATCAGGGTTTAAAATAATGTAAAAATATAGAATCTTGATAATTAATATATAATTTGCGATTTTTACAAGGGTTTGGCGAGATTATGAAATCTCGTCACAACACACCTCCCCTCCTCGAGGCAAAAAAATCTGACTAACAGGAGGATTTTTTTTCATCACAGGATATAGGCGCAAGTAGTTATTAGGTCCTTGAAGTCCATGGTACCTTCAAGTCGAATTTCAGCAAAAATTTAGAAGTGTAGGCGATCAAACTACACCAAGGGTTCTCGGCACGAACACCATTCCACATGAGCGCATGTCGAAGAACCAGATCCAAAAGAAACCTAAAGTTGACTGCAAATGAGTCGAAAATCCTAATATCTACGAGCCCTTTACAAAAAGTTCACATTATGTGAATTCCAAATGTATTAAATAATGAATTCCAAAATTAAAATGTATATGTACAGAATATCCCTCAAGTCGACAGTAAATGTAAACAAATTAAAATTTAAGTGTAGAAAGTTTCCAAACAAATTTCCAATTTATAAGTTAATTCTAAATTAAGTTCAATTTCCAAAAAAAATTTCTTTATCTTACAATAAAATCTCTACCTAAGGACTTAATGCCAAAGTGTGGTCAGCAATTTTTCAGTTTATGCAGTTAGATCTTAATTTTTCCAATATTGTAAATACAAATTTCTCATGACCACAACCAATTTCCAGATCAATATAATGTTAAATTAGTAGCTATTGATATACATATATACTTTTCCAGTAGATGACATTATTTTTCATCAAAAGCTCTAATGCTGTAATGTAGTTAATAATTTGTAGATAATAATTTCCATGAAGTACCGTAATAAATAATTTCATTATATTACATAAATAAATAATATACAGATTAAAATAATAGAAAAGACCATACCAAAGAATTTGAAAAATATATAATTTAGTAAACAAACCTGGTCCAGTGTATCACAAACATCCACATTTTAGCATGAAGTGTCGATTTGACACGAATTCTTGGTAATTTCGAAAATAACATTGAGGATGACAATCAGCAAGGTATCGTATTCTTCTTATAAAGTGGCAACCAGTAAGGCAAGACAATGGCAACAGCAAGAGTATCTCTTACCCAGATACTTTAAAATATAACATTATTTCATGTAAAATATAATAGTATTCATGATTTTTTTTTTCATATATAAATATAAATTATCCAAAATATTTTTCTTTTCAAAATTGTATTCAATATATTCTATTTGTTTTTCACATTGTTATTTCAAATTTATCACTTCAAATTGTTATTTCAAAAATGTAACTTTTGTAATATACAGACTCAGTCATGTGTCAATAAATATGAAATCATACATGTGGCAAAAGGGAACAGTGGCCGAAAAACGCTTCACCAATTCAAATTATTGTACTAAATTGTTGTCTTTATTAACAGTAATTTTTGGCAGTAAAGTGGTTATAAAATTTGACTAGGTGACCAAAATCAACTCATATTTTTCGTAATTATTCCTTTATAATATTCAATATTATAAATTTTTCTTAAAGTTGTGACTCGAAATAAGCTGTGTAGACAAAATGCATGTCGAATATATGTAAATATAAATATATGTGTGTATGTAGATAGCAATTATACTTTAAGAAGTTTCTTTTTTTTTTTTCAATTTGCAAGTAATTCGCAATAAATTGTTAAGAAATCTCTGTTCTCAACATCCCTCAAGTAATCAAATAATATTTCCACCGAAATATAATAAACATAAAACATATAGTATGTACACAGAAATAATTGTGGTATTAAATGATTATCTTGTTTACTCCACACACCTCAGAACTTGCAAATAAATTTTGAACATCCCGCACCAAAAACCCACATGTCATGGCATACTGGTATTTGCAATTTAGATGAAATTTAAAGTGTGTTTGCAGCCACACCACCACACCTACAAGATCAGAGTGCGGCCAACACTCAACACTTGCAGGGGGCAAAGAGTCCAAATAAGGCCGAAAGAAAGGATGTCCATGCTCTACACCAGACGTAATATCCATATAAACATTAATATTATATGCAATCAGTAATTGTCCACTTGAAATAAATTGTATATGTTTATAATATGGTCTCATTCTTTGAGAACCACAACAGTCACAGCGAAATTATCTTTAAGAAAATTGTCACCTTTTAGTCAAGCATTTGTAAATAAAATTCTTGTGGTAAATAAATGTAAGTAAATGTGCCTCGAAATTAAATAGTGCTACACTGGCACGGCACGAACTTCATGAGTTATCAATTCACATCGTAAGTAAATATCTCATTTTTTTTTTTTTATGAAGTTCTCTATAACTTGGCCACAGAAAATAAAATTAAATTTTGAAGAAATTTTTCGCCACTCCCCGAATCAAATTACCAAAGCCACAGATCAATATTGAAATTTGTAACATAAAAATAATTTACAACATGTTGCCAAATCAAAATACTCGTAATTAAATAGTGTCATTTCATAAATTTTCCCATAAATTCAATTTAATTTCATAAAATTGCCTTTTAAAAATCAATAGATTTCTTTAAAATAATGTTGCCTTTCAAATATAAATAAAACAAGCTGATGTCAAGGAAGAATTTAAATTGAGTTAAAAATATTTTACACAATGTTATTCAAATTTTGCACAATTTTTCAAATTCAGGAAATTATATTATACGAGTATTATCGTGTGCAAATATTTCTGTGAAGTAACTTCAAAATAAAATTAATTGAAATCCAAAATATCCATTTTCTGTAATTATTAAAGTTTCCAAATAAATTCAAAGTGTTTTTAAAATATGGATTTCATAAAGTGAATCAGAAAAATAAAATGTCCAAATATTATAAGAAAATTAAGTTTGTGGAATCCGTTTTAAAAATAAATCTATCTTGTAAATAAAATCAGAGTTCAGTACTCTTTAAGGATTTCCACACTATATATATATGTAAATAAATCATCAAATTACTTGTCAATTGTAATTAAGTAATTTCGTGGAACAATTTTCTAATATTCTCTTATATATTCGTAATTACCACCAGAGTTCATTAACTCTATTAAGGGTTCCACGCTTACAAGTAAATCACTATGAATTTGAAATACACGTAAATAAATCATAAAAATTCAAATGTTTGTAAACACACTTTCGAAAAAAAAATTCTTAAGTCGTAATAAAATAGTTTTATTGTGGATTTAATTTATAGAATTCAATTCTATGTACGTAATTATGTTAGAGTACGCTGACTCATTTTTTTTTAATACCACAATGTAAACAAGTGTTTTCTAGACTCCAACATTCAATTGTATTTCAAATTATTTATCGTAAGTACAAGGAGTAGCAAAAATATTTTTAAGTTTCGAAAGTGTTTCAATTATAAGTATAAATAATTCCATATTTTAATTTCTTAAATTTTCAATTTCAATTTCAACTCTCAATTTTGTTTCATATTTTATGTTGAGATGTAAATGCCAAGTTTCATAACTTTTATATCTCTCTCTTTTCGTTAAGAGGTTAAAAAAAATAAATGTCCGTTATTAATCTCATCTCTCCGTTTAGCTTCCATAACATAATTAATTCAGTTTCTCTTTCGGCGTTAAAATGTTGCAGAGAGATGTTCCTTATTCGATTGTAGGCGAGAGTAAAGTTTCAATGCCAAATCAGCAGTCATGAATACAATCAATCAAACAAAAATAAAAGGAGAAAGATAGCTATTCATGAAGCACATGAGCGAGATAAGATTCGAAGATTCATAAACAAAACCGCAACAGAAATTAAGCGTTTATGAATTCGTCCCGGATCGAGGTCAACTTGCCTTTGTATTAATGAATTTGCGGTATCAACATTTTTCACTTCTCGCGGTTCTAATTGTGAAAGTCTATTGCATTTGATTGCGCAATTAGCACGGAAATAAGATTCTCATTTGTATCGTGCCAGCCGGGGAAAAGAGCACAGTAAGCAGTATTTCAAATACAATTCGGTTATAGCTTTTTAAAGCGTTCTGTTTTTTTTATTTAATATTCCATTTCAGAGGGGGATTCTTTTTAAAATAAGGATTTTTCTTATTAAAATATGGGATAACTGAGGCGAATATAATATACTTTGTTAATGACATAACATAAATAACTCGTAATGAAAATCAATGCCATAGTAAAATTTTGTAGTTATAATAATGGCAGAACGTAAATAAATGTCATTTTCAAAATCTCTCAATATATAATATATTCAATTTCAATAATTCAAAATTCTATTTCAATATTATTTCTAGATTTTCTCCACGTTTTAATTCAAACATTTTTAAATCAATGTTTTCAAGTTTTTCTCCATTTCAATATTCAATAGTTTCATTTTTTTTTTTTTTTTTTAATAATTTCACTTGCCAAATAGAAAGCAACCCATCCTCAATATTTTAAGTTATTAACGTGTTGGTCTAAACAGGGAATTGTGCAACTGTAGACCACACAAACTTACGAATTGAATTTTTGAGCAAGACATCATTCATTGCTACCGGAATAACATAGGCCTGGGTGCAACGGGAATTTTTACGAGGACATCCTTCTACTCGTAAAGTTTACCCTCGAAAATAGCAACTAATGAGGTATTTTCCTTCTCATAGTATTACGCTAGTTCGACGTGATATATGATATTAATGTGCATTTCAAACAAAAATAAATAAAAGTAAACTGTTTGAATGCAGCAATAATGAATAGGCAAGGAATCAAAAATATATATAATATATATACAAGTGGAAAATGGAGAAATCATTTAAATCATTTTCAATCATCCTGAGGCACACATAAATAAATTGCAATCAAAACAATCTCTCAGGGAATTAAATAAATAATCAAGCGCTCAGTCCCATTCAAACACATAGTTTCAAATTTATCAGTTCAATTTTTGACTTTTCAAAATATTATTGTAAGTAAGTTGTGGAAACAGTTTTCTATAATTTCCATTTTCTCATGTATATTATCTATATTTTATACAATTGTTCCACCAAATCATTCAAAGTCAAATCAAAATATAATCAACCCTTTTTTAAATTTTCCTGCTCTTCCCCGCTTTTATGAAATGATACCGCACATAAATTCTTTTAAATAATACAACACATATTTCATATAATTCAACTCTGTGTACTTTTGAACTTAATATCATATCGACATACACAGATATCTATACACATGTTTTATAAATTTCACATTATATTTCATCCTGTCAAAATTCACTTACTTCGAATTTTTCATGCAATGTATAGTATATTTCATATATATAACTATAATAATATGAACAGATATATATATATATATATATATATATATATATATATATTTCCTTTCTTTTCTGCAATACACATTTTTTTATTCAATATACACTTTTATTCAAAATTACTCTTGTGTACGTAATTAATTCTTATATATATATATATATATATATATATATATATATATATATATATATATATATAATTTACCATAAACAGTATAAGACATCGTACAAATTTTCTCCTCCATTGAAATAAACATTTCATCATTTTTGTACGTAATTTTCTTAATCATTATCATGTAAAATGTGATTTACCTGTTTAAAATCTGGATGGGACCAACAGTTAATTTAATACTATTTTATATTTATTCATTGAAATTACGAGATTATAACTTTGGTCCAACAAGCCTTTGTGTCTGTCTGTCATCCAGAACTCAAAAATTTTGCTGTGTGCTTTCTTTAGCTACACAAAACATAATATTTCTCAATGTTATTTTATAAGGACACAATCGGTAATTATTTGTCATAGTCATGAGTCACAGTCGGGTATATTTATAAATAAGGGCGCATTCTCATGTAAATTTAAATATTTCCATAGTTTAATGTATATATGTATTCAAATAAATACAAGTTCTCAAATCTCAAGTATATTAAAATTCTAGCATTTCTATATATAAATTTTCAAGTAAACAAGTATTCGTTGAAAAAAGTATTCACACTTTAAATATTTTCAATCAATTTCAAGGATTTGAGCATTTTCAATGAACATTTCATTTAGAATAGAATTTCCGAAAATAAGCCCCTATTTCCGGGCGAGATTCAATCTTATAAAACTAACTGACATTCTTTGAGATGCAGATTCTGCCACCCCAATTTATTGGGTAAAATGCTCTAGGAGCATGTCGAAATTATTATATGGTCAGAAAAATCTCCAAACTTGAAATTCATACAAAAATCCCTAACCGAAAACAAGAGATATTCTCATATATCTCCAAAAATGAAATTCTCTTTCAAACAGGCTGTCGCCTAAGTTTCACTGTAGCTTAATTTAAAATTGTTAATTTTCCAATATATATACATATTTATATCTTCAACAAATAATATCTCTATTTATAAAATCATTAAACAACATTTATTTCTCAAATCTCAATTTCTTGTAAAATCTTTAACTTTTAAATATAATTATAGCAATTTCTTGTAATTCTATGCAACCCTTACTCATAAAAATTTGTCATAATATTGGCTCCTTGATCTTAAATTGTGCAATAATTAGCACCACATTTCAAATTCTGTCTATATGCCACTACTCCATACAACTACACTTGCATAAAATTTTCTATAATAAATGAACAATAAATATATCTCTGAAATTATAAGTGCGGTTTTCAAATTAATCAGAATTTCAATTTAAATAGACCATACCAACATAAGTCACTGTGTCCAGTGCACAAAATATAAAAATTTAAATCAATCACATGTACGAATTTTAAAATTTCAAATTTTGCAGCAGGTGCTCAAGAGACGTGGTCACGAAGCACCAATATGTCACACAGGAAAAATAGGGTGGCACGCACCCATAAATGTTGAAACCCAGGTTCTATTTCGAAGTTCTCTCGTCCAGGAATAAATCCCTGGATGACCTGCAGTGCAATAAATACAAAGATGCAATAAACCCTTACCTTGTAAGACGTCCAATCCTGAAAACACAGATGCATAATTTCAAGAGACAAAGATGTTAAATAACCACACAGGTTTAAATATAAATCACTTTCTTTATTCAATATTGTAATTAAGAAGATCAGAAGTTAAAATTATAACTGAATCATTATCAGGAAGCACAACGCTATGTAACTGTGACAGTGACACTGGACTCAGGATCCCTACTAATATATTTGCTGCCACGGAAGTAAATCAATGATAATAATATGATCAACGATATAAATAAAGTGGCACAGCAACATTTAAGTATATAATAAGCAACATGATTTAAGAAGTATGGTCTCAAAGCAACAGGAGAAAACTCGCACTCAGAGAAAATTAGGACTGATAATTAAACAAGTTGAAATAATTTAGGAAATTTATGCTTCCTTGAGACAGGCGTAGATGCAGAGAGCAGTCAAACCTTACCTCCCCAGTCGGAGTTGTAAAAGGGTCGGAACATTATACCATACCCATATTTCGACCTGACACATAGACCTCGGGCCCCATCGTACCTTCCTCGTCGCAGCACTCTCAGCTAGACGTCGGGCTCTCCATCGATGTTCTTCGGCGATGTAGGCGTCTTCGGCTTTTCTCCCCATGCCCACAAGAGGCCAGAAGTCGACTTGGGGCCGACTCCCGCACTCCGTGGTGGGCAACATTGAAAAATGGTCCAGGCCGACCTGAGAGCGTCGACACCAGACAGGAAGAAAAAGCCACGAATATTCTTTGCAACAGCTTTTATGTATTCAGACGGATTCAGGCCCCAGACTCATTCGGACCTGGCAGAAGACTATTTATGGCCTTTTGACCAATAGAAAACTTCACAGGCATAGCCTCGCCAGCCCAGAGCGGGGTCTCAAAAATGAATATGCTGACACATCAGACCCTCGCCACAAGGTCTCAAATTCATCCAGAAGTTTCTCTCCAAATCTATTCTGCAGAAAAGTGCATGCCTTGCACTAACATTACCAGGCCTCGAGCAAGCCATCTGCTCTGCCCGGGAATAAAGACCTTGACTTTAACGGTCAAATAATAACGAAACTTCTCTCTGAATGCGGTTTTCACACATTAATAAAATGGCTAAAAGCTTTCCTTTCATTATAGAATATTTTGTATAATACATATTTCAAAGACAAGAGGGATAACTAAATCAGGGTTTAAAATAATGTAAAAATATAGAATCTTGATAATTAATATATAATTTGCGATTTTTACAAGGGTTTGGCGAGATTATGAAATCTCGTCACAACACACCTCCCCTCCTCGAGGCAAAAAAATCTGACTAACAGGAGGATTTTTTTTCATCACAGGATATAGGCGCAAGTAGTTATTAGGTCCTTGAAGTCCATGGTACCTTCAAGTCGAATTTCAGCAAAAATTTAGAAGTGTAGGCGATCAAACTACACCAAGGGTTCTCGGCACGAACACCATTCCACATGAGCGCATGTCGAAGAACCAGATCCAAAAGAAACCTAAAGTTGACTGCAAATGAGTCGAAAATCCTAATATCTACGAGCCCTTTACAAAAAGTTCACATTATGTGAATTCCAAATGTATTAAATAATGAATTCCAAAATTAAAATGTATATGTACAGAATATCCCTCAAGTCGACAGTAAATGTAAACAAATTAAAATTTAAGTGTAGAAAGTTTCCAAACAAATTTCCAATTTATAAGTTAATTCTAAATTAAGTTCAATTTCCAAAAAAAATTTCTTTATCTTACAATAAAATCTCTACCTAAGGACTTAATGCCAAAGTGTGGTCAGCAATTTTTCAGTTTATGCAGTTAGATCTTAATTTTTCCAATATTGTAAATACAAATTTCTCATGACCACAACCAATTTCCAGATCAATATAATGTTAAATTAGTAGCTATTGATATACATATATACTTTTCCAGTAGATGACATTATTTTTCATCAAAAGCTCTAATGCTGTAATGTAGTTAATAATTTGTAGATAATAATTTCCATGAAGTACCGTAATAAATAATTTCATTATATTACATAAATAAATAATATACAGATTAAAATAATAGAAAAGACCATACCAAAGAATTTGAAAAATATATAATTTAGTAAACAAACCTGGTCCAGTGTATCACAAACATCCACATTTTAGCATGAAGTGTCGATTTGACACGAATTCTTGGTAATTTCGAAAATAACATTGAGGATGACAATCAGCAAGGTATCGTATTCTTCTTATAAAGTGGCAACCAGTAAGGCAAGACAATGGCAACAGCAAGAGTATCTCTTACCCAGATACTTTAAAATATAACATTATTTCATGTAAAATATAATAGTATTCATGATTTTTTTTTTCATATATAAATATAAATTATCCAAAATATTTTTCTTTTCAAAATTGTATTCAATATATTCTATTTGTTTTTCACATTGTTATTTCAAATTTATCACTTCAAATTGTTATTTCAAAAATGTAACTTTTGTAATATACAGACTCAGTCATGTGTCAATAAATATGAAATCATACATGTGGCAAAAGGGAACAGTGGCCGAAAAACGCTTCACCAATTCAAATTATTGTACTAAATTGTTGTCTTTATTAACAGTAATTTTTGGCAGTAAAGTGGTTATAAAATTTGACTAGGTGACCAAAATCAACTCATATTTTTCGTAATTATTCCTTTATAATATTCAATATTATAAATTTTTCTTAAAGTTGTGACTCGAAATAAGCTGTGTAGACAAAATGCATGTCGAATATATGTAAATATAAATATATGTGTGTATGTAGATAGCAATTATACTTTAAGAAGTTTCTTTTTTTTTTTTCAATTTGCAAGTAATTCGCAATAAATTGTTAAGAAATCTCTGTTCTCAACATCCCTCAAGTAATCAAATAATATTTCCACCGAAATATAATAAACATAAAACATATAGTATGTACACAGAAATAATTGTGGTATTAAATGATTATCTTGTTTACTCCACACACCTCAGAACTTGCAAATAAATTTTGAACATCCCGCACCAAAAACCCACATGTCATGGCATACTGGTATTTGCAATTTAGATGAAATTTAAAGTGTGTTTGCAGCCACACCACCACACCTACAAGATCAGAGTGCGGCCAACACTCAACACTTGCAGGGGGCAAAGAGTCCAAATAAGGCCGAAAGAAAGGATGTCCATGCTCTACACCAGACGTAATATCCATATAAACATTAATATTATATGCAATCAGTAATTGTCCACTTGAAATAAATTGTATATGTTTATAATATGGTCTCATTCTTTGAGAACCACAACAGTCACAGCGAAATTATCTTTAAGAAAATTGTCACCTTTTAGTCAAGCATTTGTAAATAAAATTCTTGTGGTAAATAAATGTAAGTAAATGTGCCTCGAAATTAAATAGTGCTACACTGGCACGGCACGAACTTCATGAGTTATCAATTCACATCGTAAGTAAATATCTCATTTTTTTTTTTTTATGAAGTTCTCTATAACTTGGCCACAGAAAATAAAATTAAATTTTGAAGAAATTTTTCGCCACTCCCCGAATCAAATTACCAAAGCCACAGATCAATATTGAAATTTGTAACATAAAAATAATTTACAACATGTTGCCAAATCAAAATACTCGTAATTAAATAGTGTCATTTCATAAATTTTCCCATAAATTCAATTTAATTTCATAAAATTGCCTTTTAAAAATCAATAGATTTCTTTAAAATAATGTTGCCTTTCAAATATAAATAAAACAAGCTGATGTCAAGGAAGAATTTAAATTGAGTTAAAAATATTTTACACAATGTTATTCAAATTTTGCACAATTTTTCAAATTCAGGAAATTATATTATACGAGTATTATCGTGTGCAAATATTTCTGTGAAGTAACTTCAAAATAAAATTAATTGAAATCCAAAATATCCATTTTCTGTAATTATTAAAGTTTCCAAATAAATTCAAAGTGTTTTTAAAATATGGATTTCATAAAGTGAATCAGAAAAATAAAATGTCCAAATATTATAAGAAAATTAAGTTTGTGGAATCCGTTTTAAAAATAAATCTATCTTGTAAATAAAATCAGAGTTCAGTACTCTTTAAGGATTTCCACACTATATATATATGTAAATAAATCATCAAATTACTTGTCAATTGTAATTAAGTAATTTCGTGGAACAATTTTCTAATATTCTCTTATATATTCGTAATTACCACCAGAGTTCATTAACTCTATTAAGGGTTCCACGCTTACAAGTAAATCACTATGAATTTGAAATACACGTAAATAAATCATAAAAATTCAAATGTTTGTAAACACACTTTCGAAAAAAAAATTCTTAAGTCGTAATAAAATAGTTTTATTGTGGATTTAATTTATAGAATTCAATTCTATGTACGTAATTATGTTAGAGTACGCTGACTCATTTTTTTTTAATACCACAATGTAAACAAGTGTTTTCTAGACTCCAACATTCAATTGTATTTCAAATTATTTATCGTAAGTACAAGGAGTAGCAAAAATATTTTTAAGTTTCGAAAGTGTTTCAATTATAAGTATAAATAATTCCATATTTTAATTTCTTAAATTTTCAATTTCAATTTCAACTCTCAATTTTGTTTCATATTTTATGTTGAGATGTAAATGCCAAGTTTCATAACTTTTATATCTCTCTCTTTTCGTTAAGAGGTTAAAAAAAATAAATGTCCGTTATTAATCTCATCTCTCCGTTTAGCTTCCATAACATAATTAATTCAGTTTCTCTTTCGGCGTTAAAATGTTGCAGAGAGATGTTCCTTATTCGATTGTAGGCGAGAGTAAAGTTTCAATGCCAAATCAGCAGTCATGAATACAATCAATCAAACAAAAATAAAAGGAGAAAGATAGCTATTCATGAAGCACATGAGCGAGATAAGATTCGAAGATTCATAAACAAAACCGCAACAGAAATTAAGCGTTTATGAATTCGTCCCGGATCGAGGTCAACTTGCCTTTGTATTAATGAATTTGCGGTATCAACATTTTTCACTTCTCGCGGTTCTAATTGTGAAAGTCTATTGCATTTGATTGCGCAATTAGCACGGAAATAAGATTCTCATTTGTATCGTGCCAGCCGGGGAAAAGAGCACAGTAAGCAGTATTTCAAATACAATTCGGTTATAGCTTTTTAAAGCGTTCTGTTTTTTTTATTTAATATTCCATTTCAGAGGGGGATTCTTTTTAAAATAAGGATTTTTCTTATTAAAATATGGGATAACTGAGGCGAATATAATATACTTTGTTAATGACATAACATAAATAACTCGTAATGAAAATCAATGCCATAGTAAAATTTTGTAGTTATAATAATGGCAGAACGTAAATAAATGTCATTTTCAAAATCTCTCAATATATAATATATTCAATTTCAATAATTCAAAATTCTATTTCAATATTATTTCTAGATTTTCTCCACGTTTTAATTCAAACATTTTTAAATCAATGTTTTCAAGTTTTTCTCCATTTCAATATTCAATAGTTTCATTTTTTTTTTTTTTTTTTAATAATTTCACTTGCCAAATAGAAAGCAACCCATCCTCAATATTTTAAGTTATTAACGTGTTGGTCTAAACAGGGAATTGTGCAACTGTAGACCACACAAACTTACGAATTGAATTTTTGAGCAAGACATCATTCATTGCTACCGGAATAACATAGGCCTGGGTGCAACGGGAATTTTTACGAGGACATCCTTCTACTCGTAAAGTTTACCCTCGAAAATAGCAACTAATGAGGTATTTTCCTTCTCATAGTATTACGCTAGTTCGACGTGATATATGATATTAATGTGCATTTCAAACAAAAATAAATAAAAGTAAACTGTTTGAATGCAGCAATAATGAATAGGCAAGGAATCAAAAATATATATAATATATATACAAGTGGAAAATGGAGAAATCATTTAAATCATTTTCAATCATCCTGAGGCACACATAAATAAATTGCAATCAAAACAATCTCTCAGGGAATTAAATAAATAATCAAGCGCTCAGTCCCATTCAAACACATAGTTTCAAATTTATCAGTTCAATTTTTGACTTTTCAAAATATTATTGTAAGTAAGTTGTGGAAACAGTTTTCTATAATTTCCATTTTCTCATGTATATTATCTATATTTTATACAATTGTTCCACCAAATCATTCAAAGTCAAATCAAAATATAATCAACCCTTTTTTAAATTTTCCTGCTCTTCCCCGCTTTTATGAAATGATACCGCACATAAATTCTTTTAAATAATACAACACATATTTCATATAATTCAACTCTGTGTACTTTTGAACTTAATATCATATCGACATACACAGATATCTATACACATGTTTTATAAATTTCACATTATATTTCATCCTGTCAAAATTCACTTACTTCGAATTTTTCATGCAATGTATAGTATATTTCATATATATAACTATAATAATATGAACAGATATATATATATATATATATATATATATATATATATATTTCCTTTCTTTTCTGCAATACACATTTTTTTATTCAATATACACTTTTATTCAAAATTACTCTTGTGTACGTAATTAATTCTTATATATATATATATATATATATATATATATATATATATATATATATATATATAATTTACCATAAACAGTATAAGACATCGTACAAATTTTCTCCTCCATTGAAATAAACATTTCATCATTTTTGTACGTAATTTTCTTAATCATTATCATGTAAAATGTGATTTACCTGTTTAAAATCTGGATGGGACCAACAGTTAATTTAATACTATTTTATATTTATTCATTGAAATTACGAGATTATAACTTTGGTCCAACAAGCCTTTGTGTCTGTCTGTCATCCAGAACTCAAAAATTTTGCTGTGTGCTTTCTTTAGCTACACAAAACATAATATTTCTCAATGTTATTTTATAAGGACACAATCGGTAATTATTTGTCATAGTCATGAGTCACAGTCGGGTATATTTATAAATAAGGGCGCATTCTCATGTAAATTTAAATATTTCCATAGTTTAATGTATATATGTATTCAAATAAATACAAGTTCTCAAATCTCAAGTATATTAAAATTCTAGCATTTCTATATATAAATTTTCAAGTAAACAAGTATTCGTTGAAAAAAGTATTCACACTTTAAATATTTTCAATCAATTTCAAGGATTTGAGCATTTTCAATGAACATTTCATTTAGAATAGAATTTCCGAAAATAAGCCCCTATTTCCGGGCGAGATTCAATCTTATAAAACTAACTGACATTCTTTGAGATGCAGATTCTGCCACCCCAATTTATTGGGTAAAATGCTCTAGGAGCATGTCGAAATTATTATATGGTCAGAAAAATCTCCAAACTTGAAATTCATACAAAAATCCCTAACCGAAAACAAGAGATATTCTCATATATCTCCAAAAATGAAATTCTCTTTCAAACAGGCTGTCGCCTAAGTTTCACTGTAGCTTAATTTAAAATTGTTAATTTTCCAATATATATACATATTTATATCTTCAACAAATAATATCTCTATTTATAAAATCATTAAACAACATTTATTTCTCAAATCTCAATTTCTTGTAAAATCTTTAACTTTTAAATATAATTATAGCAATTTCTTGTAATTCTATGCAACCCTTACTCATAAAAATTTGTCATAATATTGGCTCCTTGATCTTAAATTGTGCAATAATTAGCACCACATTTCAAATTCTGTCTATATGCCACTACTCCATACAACTACACTTGCATAAAATTTTCTATAATAAATGAACAATAAATATATCTCTGAAATTATAAGTGCGGTTTTCAAATTAATCAGAATTTCAATTTAAATAGACCATACCAACATAAGTCACTGTGTCCAGTGCACAAAATATAAAAATTTAAATCAATCACATGTACGAATTTTAAAATTTCAAATTTTGCAGCAGGTGCTCAAGAGACGTGGTCACGAAGCACCAATATGTCACACAGGAAAAATAGGGTGGCACGCACCCATAAATGTTGAAACCCAGGTTCTATTTCGAAGTTCTCTCGTCCAGGAATAAATCCCTGGATGACCTGCAGTGCAATAAATACAAAGATGCAATAAACCCTTACCTTGTAAGACGTCCAATCCTGAAAACACAGATGCATAATTTCAAGAGACAAAGATGTTAAATAACCACACAGGTTTAAATATAAATCACTTTCTTTATTCAATATTGTAATTAAGAAGATCAGAAGTTAAAATTATAACTGAATCATTATCAGGAAGCACAACGCTATGTAACTGTGACAGTGACACTGGACTCAGGATCCCTACTAATATATTTGCTGCCACGGAAGTAAATCAATGATAATAATATGATCAACGATATAAATAAAGTGGCACAGCAACATTTAAGTATATAATAAGCAACATGATTTAAGAAGTATGGTCTCAAAGCAACAGGAGAAAACTCGCACTCAGAGAAAATTAGGACTGATAATTAAACAAGTTGAAATAATTTAGGAAATTTATGCTTCCTTGAGACAGGCGTAGATGCAGAGAGCAGTCAAACCTTACCTCCCCAGTCGGAGTTGTAAAAGGGTCGGAACATTATACCATACCCATATTTCGACCTGACACATAGACCTCGGGCCCCATCGTACCTTCCTCGTCGCAGCACTCTCAGCTAGACGTCGGGCTCTCCATCGATGTTCTTCGGCGATGTAGGCGTCTTCGGCTTTTCTCCCCATGCCCACAAGAGGCCAGAAGTCGACTTGGGGCCGACTCCCGCACTCCGTGGTGGGCAACATTGAAAAATGGTCCAGGCCGACCTGAGAGCGTCGACACCAGACAGGAAGAAAAAGCCACGAATATTCTTTGCAACAGCTTTTATGTATTCAGACGGATTCAGGCCCCAGACTCATTCGGACCTGGCAGAAGACTATTTATGGCCTTTTGACCAATAGAAAACTTCACAGGCATAGCCTCGCCAGCCCAGAGCGGGGTCTCAAAAATGAATATGCTGACACATCAGACCCTCGCCACAAGGTCTCAAATTCATCCAGAAGTTTCTCTCCAAATCTATTCTGCAGAAAAGTGCATGCCTTGCACTAACATTACCAGGCCTCGAGCAAGCCATCTGCTCTGCCCGGGAATAAAGACCTTGACTTTAACGGTCAAATAATAACGAAACTTCTCTCTGAATGCGGTTTTCACAGATTAATAAAATGGCTAAAAGCTTTCCTTTCATTATAGAATATTTTGTATAATACATATTTCAAAGACAAGAGGGATAACTAAATCAGGGTTTAAAATAATGTAAAAATATAGAATCTTGATAATTAATATATAATTTGCGATTTTTACAAGGGTTTGGCGAGATTATGAAATCTCGTCACAACAGGTGTAAGGTCACAACCCTTTACCGGCATTAAGTAAGCTTCTCGCTAAGCCTTCCTTCTTTTTTCCTATTTTTTACATGCTATTTATACTTTTTATATTTATATATATATACCCTATATAATATTTTCAATTTAGTGTATATTACTTGTATAAAATCTCTCAACACTACGTCTTTAAAAAATCACATAAAAACAACACTCCTAGATAAAATCTCAGATACTAGGTAAAATATCTTCGCCATGTTCAAAAACAAAAATCTCCTTCGATAAAGGTAAAGGAATCCCAAAATGGTTTGCGCCGAATTTATTCAGAAAGTGTACAATGAGGTTTAGTCGGTGCCGCCGACAGAATTTTCGGGCCTCTATACAGCAAGCGTATGGGGTCTCACACTATCCACTACTTTGTTAAATTGTCAAAAATTTTCATAAACGGTTTATACGGAGACCTTATACAATTCATTTTTTTTCTCTCACTGTATCTAGGTACCCTTCCGCAGGATTGTAACACACCATCTAGCCTTTTTAATTGTAACCAATTTTTATGTACTATGACTAAATAAAGACTACGTGTGATTTGAAGGAGGATTAGGATCCTTCGTAGGAATACCTGGAACCAAAAGTACATATCTGATTGGAGAAAAATGTCTTTTGAAACTTCAAAAACAGTATGGACATCCCCCCATAACACAAAATAAGCCATAATTTAATAAATCGATTCAGAAGTTAAGGATACAGTACTACCAGCAATAAAGAAATAAAAGACCGGTCCCAAAAGGGTAAAAAATAGTAATTTTAAAGTTCATTTTTCTCGTGTGCTACCTTATCAATTGGTTTTTGGCACATTAATGGTCATATTACAAAACCTGTGGAATTCGGGTTTTGTCACCTCACTTATAATAGAGATCCGGACACGACGACTTGGCGAGGCGGAGGCTGACACTTTTTTTAAAAATTATGTATGTTTTTCCCCTAAACTTGCTCCTGCCTAGTTTGGAAAATTAAAACCTACCTTCTTTTGTCTGCCCGGTAAGCATCTTATGTAATCAATGACAGCAATTTGATTACATCGTTATCTTATAGGAAAAATGTGTTGCTTGGACAGGGTTTTTTAAAATGCCAGTTCTGTTTGTTGATATTTACATTTTTAAATATGTGCATTAAAATGTAAAAATGCAAATATATGCATTTGAATAAATCTAAAAGAATCTAAATCTGCAAATTATATATATTTACATTTTTACTTTTGGAATAGCACTCGCTGTTAGATATAATAACAATTCTGAATGTAACATAAATATTTTACGTAACAGATAAATATATTGAAATTATGCACAAAGAAATAAAAACAATTATAATTAATTTATTCATTGCACGTGCAATAAAAAGCTAAAAATCACATAAATTTATTTTTAATTATATAAATTTAAGAAAATTGAATACATAACTTGAATAAATTTATGTAAATAAATTTAGACACAAATTTATTATTATTCAATCATCATTTTTTCCGTTACATATTGTAAATTATCTTTCCGAAGTAATGAGAAAACGATCAAATAGAAAATTGAGTCAGAAAAATTATTTGGATATGCGGGATCCAATAAAGACAATAAAGAAATCGAATCAATCGAAAAGAACTGACTGATATCAGAGTGGAGCGAAGATAACACTTTACAGAGATATAGTCAGTAGAAGCAATTTAAAATGATGTCTAGCTTAGTCTCTTCAATAAAAAATATGTCATAGACTTTGAATACAGTAGAATAAAAATTTAATTAATCTAACCAAGAGAAATTTATTTAATTTTTTCATAAGCTATTACTTCCTTATATATATAGTATAATGTATATGGACGTTATTGTTACGGGGTCGAAAATTCGAGTTTTCGATATGCGAGCACATTTTAAGCATCTCACATGAATCAAACGTTTTTGAGGTGATGCCTCTGTGTGTGTGTGTGTGTTTGTGTGTGTCACTGAGACTTTGGAGATATATCTCACGAACGGAGCGATTAGAATAAAATTTGGTACACAAATTATAATCCGTGAATACTGGAAGCCTATCGTTTTTAAACGCAATCGAATGTTTAGAACACTTCTAAATTTGAATGTTTAGAACACTCCTAAATTTGAATGTTTAGAACACTCCTAAATTTGAATGTTTAGAATACTCCTAAATATTAAAAAAACATAAAAAAAATCCAAACCATTAATAAAGATACATAAATAGTCATTTCTTATGTCATTTTTCATTAGAAAACGATTGACATAGACTTTAGAACGATAGCATGAACCTTTATCAAGATATTGCGGATTTTTCAAATAAATGTATCAACAAATCACATAAAAAAATATTAACTATTGTGAAATATGTTCACTTTTCATATGTAATACCATGCGATAAATTTGGTGACATCATTCTCTTGAATTTAGCTTGTTCCATTTATGAAAAAATATACTTTGGATAATACTCTTGTATTTGAACGCCAATGAACATTTATCTTCCAAAAAATAACTTTTTCTCTGTCTATAACACTTAGATATATTTTGGCGATAAATTTGATTGAATGTCGCTAACTTAGTGACTTTATTAAATGTTGCTAAATTCACAAAAATGTCGTCAAATTGGTTAAAATGGCGCTAAATCAATGAAAATAACGACTGATTGACGAAAATTCAATATTTTGGAAAGCATATAAGTATCTACATTAAGTACAACCTATTTTTTTGTCCGCAACTCTTGACAAAAATTTAGTGTCTAATTTGTCAAAATATTTGCAACTTGCTGACTTTTTAAATGTTACCAAATTGACCAAAATGTCACCCAATTGATAAAAATTCGCCAAATTGATGAAACTGACTCTAAATCAATGAAATGACGACTAATTGATGAAAGTTTAATATCTTGGAAAGAACATAAGAAAATACTATAAAATTAACCCATTTTCCCCTCCCTCCGTAACTCTTGACGAAAAATTTAGCGGGACGTCGCCAACTTTACGACTATTTCAATTGTTGCCATAGGGACTGAAATGTCTCCATATTGATAAAAGAGGCGCCAAATTGGAAGTAATGTTACACAATTTCTTATTTCCGTCATATGACGGACATGCCTTCTAGTATATAAGAAATTGTCTTCTCTCTGTTTGTCTGTAACTTTTGGTGATGAATCTTGGTGAACTTGGTTGTTGTTGAGACCCAGACCGCCCGACCTACCAGAAAGGTGTAAGATAACCGTTTGGACGGCCAGGAAGTGCCAATCAATTTAGACCGGAACCCAGTGGGAAAGGCATCCACAGGGACCGTTCCCTCCTTCCCCTACCATCAACCTCTCGAAAGGACTTACGGACCAACATGTTTAACGTGATCGTACTCCGCATGAACACGGCGGCAGTTGTGGCAGCGTGCAAATCCAGCTCGCAAACCACCGGGTTACCGCGCCCGAAATGTGCCAACAGCACGCGGTGTTACCAGGTGGTCACCCACCCAAGTACTAACCGCGTCTGATGCTGTTTGACTTCTGTGATCTAACGAGAACCGATGTTTTCAGCACGGTGGGGCCGTTGGCTTGGTGAACTTGGTGAATAACCTAGCAAACTATCGCCAACTTGGCGATATTTCGCCCCCAGATTGACGAAATTATCGTCATAATTGCAAAATGTCGCTAAATGAATGAAAATGACGCCAAATTGATGAATTAATTATTAACATAATTTAATATATGGACTATATCGCTTATTCAGGATGCTATCAATATTGATATTTTTTTTTAAAGTTGTCAATATATAAGTTAATTGGATACTATATAGTTAATTGGGTAATAATTTTACATGTTGCCATCCGGAAAATTACCAAATGTATTCAACGTTATGTACAATATCATGAATATTATACATTATTTTTTTTACTGTAAAAGGAGAAAATTCATTGTATTATAATATAAGGAAAGTCATGTGCTGCCCACATCACATTTTTTTATGTGCATCTAAGAACTTGGATATGACTCGAATAAAAAATAAAATCTAGATACACGTCATGTAGATAAGCGGGTTAAATTTTTTGTTTATGATGGTAATTTTTATCTTTATATAAATTTAAAGAACACTTTACTTTAACTATTATGAGTGTATCTGTATTTCAAGGCGATAATCAGTTCTAGATGGGTTGAAATAACGTAAATGTGAATGCAATAACCATTGCGTAATTTGCAATAATCATTCTGCAATTTTCCATAATCATTGCGCAAAAATCACACCAATGCAAAAACAATAACAGTGACTAATCAATTTAAAAATAAAAATATAAGCAATATAGCTATTGAAAACTAGAAAAAATACTTAACAGAACGCTGGTCGCGTAATGGCATTTGAAAACAAGAAAAAAATCTAACCCTCCAAGTGGACTAAACCGCTTGCAGAAAAAAATGAAATAAGCCGAAATTAGCAATGGTGGTGTCACTTAGTGAGACGAAGGAGAAGGAAATGAATAAATCTAACAAAAAACTCGAAATACAGAAATACAGAACGATTATAATAAGAAAAATCTGATGGAGACATCACATGTCTTCCAAAAGACTCAAATTTATTTCTTTCATTATTAATAAAATTAAGTTTAATTGTACACAATAACACGGAAAGTTATTTAAAATTCCAGTGTTAATTCACTTTCCGTTTTCATTCGGCTATTGGAAATATTTTCAAAGGTGATGTTGCAAAAAAAAAAAATATTTTCAAAGGTGATGTTGCAAAAAAAAAAATCTGATGTGGGCAGCACATGACTTTCCTTACATAATGCAATGGATTTACTACTTTTACAGTAAAAGAAAAATAGATTATTTTTATAGTAGATATTTATATTCTTTCCAAGATATTGAATTTTCGTCAATGAGTCGTCATTTTCATTGATTTACATTCCTTTTGATCCATTTGGCGAGTTTTTCGTTAATTTAGCAACATTTAAAAAAGTCGGCAAGTTGGCGACATTCCACCAAATTTGCCGCCAAAATCTCGCCAAGCGCTATGGACGAAGAAATAAGTTATTCTTAGAGCAGATAAATGGCTATTGGCGTTCAAATTCAAAAGTATTACTCAAAATATCTTTTTTCACGAATGGAACGAGCTATATTCACGAGAATGATGCCACCAAATCCATCGCATGATATTAAATATAAAAAGCAAGCATGTTTTTCAATAGAAAATATTATTTTTTATATTATATGATTTTTGATAATTTTTTGAAGAATGTATAATATCTCAAGAACGGTTCATGTTAGCGTTCTAAAATTTATATCAATCGTTTTCTAATGAAAAATTACATAAGAAATATCTAAAAAAAAAAATCGTGGTCAGTTCTACAAACGGTCCCTTATAAAACGGCCAGTCCTAAAGTAATGAAGTAAACCTTATTCACTTCACTTTCGAAAATTAACAAGAAAGATCAATCATGCTTAAAGCATTGATTATGAAACACTTTCCAACTTCAATGCAATTTTATTTAAACATGTCTAAAATGCAATACAGTCCTCGATAATATTTTAAAACTTATCACAATACTACATTAATTTATTATATTTGAAACCTTAAACCTTCATCGAAAAAAATTAACTTCATTCAAATGACGGCATTAAAGTATAAATTGCCTGGTTTAAATATCTCTAAAATGTGATACATTCCTCGGTAATAATTTTAGAATTATCATAATACTACGATAATTTATTATATTTGAAAACTTCATCGAAAACAATTGAAATTCATTCAAATGACGTCATAAAAAAATAACACGCCTGGCTCTCTCTATAAAAGCAACATTTCATTCATAAATAATTCCCCCATTCATGTCATTCATCACGATACTATAATAACTTATTTTATTTAAAAATTAAGACCATTGAGTTACAAGTAAGTAATCTCTATGCGTAAAACTTCATCGAAAAATATCGTCCTTCTCTTTCTAAAATCAATAAATATTTCATTCATATCAGCTAAGCAGACTCCATGGACTAAATTATTTTGTGTTAAAGAATTACAGCGATTCTAATACAACTCATTCTATATATTTTGCTGTTTACATTTTACATAGGTGAAAAATAGGCTTAATAGTAGAAATAATCATATTTGGATGAGCATTTAAACTGAAATATATTGTCATTGCGTTGTTTTAGTATGTAGATGCACAGAATTTAGGCAAAAATAAAGTAGTTTTAAGACGGATACAACACTCAATATGAATTAAAAAGAACTTTAAAAATCACGATTTTGACACAAGATGGATGCCATATATCATTTTGAAGTGGGTCATGTGATCGTTTCATATCATGGACACGTGATCGCTTCATATAAGAGGTGTTATTAATATTTTAATTTTTATTTAAAAAACTACTGAATATATTTCGCTGAATTTTTTTTTATATATTTTATGGAACAATTTGAATATTGCCTAAAATTTTCGAAGCAATTTGTGAATTTTAAATCCGCTTAAAAAATGCTTGAAAAATTGGGTCCCATAGGGCTCAATGTATTCCATTTTTTCAACCCGGGTTCAATCCAAAACTAATTGTGTGATATTATTCATTTATATTCCCATAGGTCCTATAGACCGTCTGAACAACATACTAAAATTTCATTTTGATTAAGTCATTTTTACGGCAGTTATCGTGCTAACGGACAGACAGACAGACAGACAGACAGACAGACAGACAGACAGAATGAACAAAGTCATAAACACTTTTCAACTTTGTTGTAAAGTGTTAAAAATGAAAAATGCATGTAATTGATATATTTCTGTATATGTAGTCTGAACATTCCTGCAAATACGCAGATGAAATGACTAACTATTAATAATTACATATTAATATAAAATTGTGTCATACTATAACTTTCAGGTCATAAAGCAGCTAAGCTACTAAAAGAGATAAAATATTTAATTGAATATTTAATAGTCATGTTGATCTGAAAAATAAGTAACTGTAAAAATATTACAGCAAACATTTACTCGTTAGAATAATCTGATTCTAAACGATGCAGTTTGGGCCATTCACAGCAAAAAAAGTAGAGCAAGAACTTTTAGAGATTAATTTTTATTAGCAACTTTAAAAGCAACTGTTCAGATAAATGCCTTGATGAAATGCAATATTTATTCAAATATATAAATTAAATAATGTATCTCTTCAATAAAATGCATTATTATTATTCTTACTGTTTATCCACACTTCAATATTTATTTACCCTACTTGCAATTTTCGTATACGAGAATATATTACGCAGTATTAAATATTTCGGCAGACCAAGAAAGGACTAAAAATGTTATGTTCTCGTTACAGAATGTAACACTTAAAAACAAATGCTTAGTCCTCTTCCCTTACTGCTTTGTAGTCATCTAAAGTTGATCTTAAGTATTCCCCTTTGTGGTTGTAAAGTATTTTTATGCCTGAAGAATTGTTTTCAAGTTGACATCTTAAGTCTTTTACGACACATTTCTTCTGTTATGTTTCCTTTATTCACACAATCAAATCACGATGGTTTAAGTGTAAGTGCAGTTCCAGAAATAATATCCAGAATAAATTAAGAAGAATATACCTTTCGTAATTATATGATAGCGGATATTAATGAAAAAATTTCATCAACAATTAGAAAGTACAGTATAAATAAATTACTAGTACATGCATACAGACAACAGAAATTCACGTCTAGTATTCGAAATTAAGAAGCTCATGCACTTTTTGTCCTAGCTTTAATTATTTATTTTTCCAGATGTAGGAGTTTAAGGAATATTACCATAAAATTATGCTACAATTATTTGATTTACTCGGAGATACTAGTACTTTTATGATAATATTGAATAAAATCTATGTTTTATTAATTTTTCTATTTTAGTTCAAAAACATGAAATATCTAGAGAATGGAGCATTTTAGAGTCTTGTACATGATGGTATTTGCTTCAAATATACCAGATAATAATATTTTACAGTTATTTTTAAATATGTTTAGACATAACAAATTAAACGCTTTTCAAAACTCCCCGTTAAATATTTCGCAGTTAATGGCTTGAAATTTACATATTGTTTTGAGATTTTTTGATTGAATTTTATTATATAATATTATTTTAATATATACAATCTATTTATCTAATTATTAAGAAGTATGCTGTGCTATCATGCTGCAGAAAGCAATGCTGTCTTTGTAGCTTAATGGAAATATTTGGATATTCGTGTTTTTAATCCTGGTTGAATCATTAATTCTTTACAATGTTCAGTCTGGTGTAGTCTAAGCTCAATTTCATAGCAATTTAGTGCAGGTGGTGACACGAAATTTATGGATTCAACACTACAGAGGTACGCAAAATTGTGACACATTATAAGACACATTATAAGTGTGTGTTTGGTCGTGTGGTCTGGGCCTTCAACATTATAAGTTGTCTAGGGCGCGGTAGCCCATTGGTTAGCGCGCTGGAGTTGCACTCGGTAGGCCCGGGTTCGATTCCAGCCACTGCCAAAAACTGCCGCCGTGTTCACGCGGAGTACGATCACGTTAACATGTGGGTCCGTAAGTCCTTCCGAGAGGTTGGTGGTAGGGGAAGGAGGGTACGGTCCCTGTGGATGCCTCCCCCACTGGGTTCCGGTCTAAATTAGGTGGCACTTCCCGGCCGTCCAAACAGTTACCTTACACCTTTCTGGTAGGTCGGACGGTCTGGGTCTCAACAACAACAGCATTGTAAGTTGTCTTACTATCAGCAGATATATATTTTATTACATGTTGTCAAACGCATAACAAATTCGATATGAAGTCTATGGATGTAGTGGAAACATACTACTAGTTATAGGAACATCCTTTATAGACGTGTTGTGCGACTATTAAGCTGCATAATGCTATTCATAGGATTCGCCAGACATGTTTCACATAACATATTTAGGACCTTGCTTAAAGCTTGAAATCTCACAATAAGTTCGACAACCAGCCTCGTTGAACCATTTCCAGAGTTTTGACTCTTATCAATTTCGACGAGCAGGTAAATACACAGAGATCGGAATCTAAGTTCGTAAATTTAAAGCAATATTTCAGATTAAGGACCTGAACGTTTTAATTACGTTCAATCTGAAATTCAACTTTTTAATTATGTAGCCAGTTACATGGCATGGCGGACTTTGTCGAACTCAATAGTGATCCACATACTGGATGGTACCAGCAAGTTTCTTTGCTGATAATGGACTTATCGGGAATTCGTTACTAACCAGCGTATGTCAACAACAGCGAAACCAGTCCACCGACGACAGTTCGTGCACTGTTATTATGAGTTTGTCCGTATTTCAAGACAATAATTAGTTTTAGATATGTTGCCGTCTTAAGAAACTAACATTTGCCTTTATGAAATAAAGTAAATGTGAAGGAATTTGCAATAAACATTGTTGATCACATGAATACAAAAACAAAAATATGGAACCACAAATATAAAAATAAAAGTATATATAGTGATGCAGCACCATTGTTGTTGTTTGTCAAAACGGTGGCCACGTAATGGAAATTGAAACAAAAAATATAAAAATATAATCCTCTGAAGGAGGCTAAACCGCTTCCAGAAAAAATCAAATAAACCAAAATTAGTAATGGTGGTGCCCTTTAGTAAGAAAAACAAGAAGAAGGAAATTAATAAAACTAAAATGGAAGATAATAGCAAGTGTCTGATGAAAGGGTAATTTTTAACGAGGTTTAATGGAAGTAGCTTTTCGAGAAAAGTTAATGTGAAAACATTGCAAATTTCATTATACGGCTACTCATACAACAACGATATATTTTATCCCTTAGAGCTAAATATAATATTCAATATACGCTGTCACCAAAGCTTAAGCAATTTATTTCAGCACTTATATGTTTTGTCTTCGGGGTTAAATTACTACTAAGAGATATTTCGTCAGACCAAAGAAAGATAAAAAACATGTTATGCAAACGTTATGGTATACGGAAATCGATAACAAATGCATTAAGTGGTTCTCTTACGACTGTGCAAGCATCTCAGCTTATTCCTTTTATTTACTTTTGTGGTTGTAACGTGATTTTATGCGGAGGAAATTGTTTCTATGCTGGCATCGTAAGTGTTTTAACAACGCATTTCTTCCTACATATTCTGTAATGATTTCTTTATATGTAACTCTTAAATTGTAACGAGTTTAAGTAAAAATACAATTAACAAATAAATAATATGTTAGGAAATAAATGTATATTTCCTTCATCGACTTGATTAAGCTAATACAATTATACTCATGTTTATATTAATTGCAACACTATGAAGAAATCACCAGAATTGACGGACATTTATTTCACAAACGACTTGTAATACAAATAAAAGATTAAATTTACAAGGTAAAAATACATTATTGCAATTTATTATGAATACATTATTTATTATGAATATATTTTATGTTGTTCGTGTATTTAATGTAACATTTTCCTTCGTTGTATTTTTTATAACTTCAATGTATTCTTTTAACCCTGTTAAAAAAATAATTTTTAACACATTTTAGTTCAAAATTTAATTATTTTAGCTCCTATCTTTTATTTTACCCTGGCGAACACTTTAAAGTCACTGTATCGCATCAGATGATTTATTTCCGGATCCATGAAGATGGAAAAGGATATTCCCGCATCTTCCACGTCTGGAATTAGACATAAGACTTTTTACACTTTCTTTAATCAGTACAAGTCATTTCTCGATTACATATCTCTTCTCAGACTTCAAGGCGCTGAAGAAATGATCTGGACAATGTTAATAATGAGTCTTGTGATGCCTCTAAGGAAGATTGTGACACTCTTTCAGGGAGTTTTGTACGAAAATTATATTTTTGAAATAAATTGTTTTGGGTGTGCATCGAATTTTTTATATTTGTCTTTAGGTATGAGATGTTTATTGTCTTTATCAATATATATTTTTTTATCAAATATTCAATATTTAATGTAGTTAGGTCTTAGTAAATAGATCTGCAAAATGCGCAATGAAAAATAAAAAATAATGTAAAATGGACAATAACGAAAATAATGTAAAATGTGTGTGTGTGACTTTTACCGTCCGTACTAGCCGTATGCTAGACCAAGTCCAAGAGCCCAAAAGTTACAATGAAATCAAAAACCAATAAAGGGTCTTTATAAATATCTTTCTTAGCAAGCTCCAGACAGCCTAAAAGATGGTCAGGGGAGACCTCTGCGGAATTGCAATTAGAGCAAGAAATATAAGATTTTTTGCCCTGATTAAAAGTAAGACACTTTAATTGTCCACTGACAAATCTGCTAATGGTGGTCTGCGTCCTTCAGTCATCCATAACGGTAAGGGCACCACCAGGGAATATTCTGTCATACCAGGTGTGTACAGGAGGGGTCCTCCATAGATTTTCGTTTAAAATTTCCCTTCTTGAATAGATTTCAAGGTAAGTCAAAGTGTCACATGAAGAAGAAGGAAGTGAGACTCCCTCCTTGGCCAGAGCATCAGCAGCCTCATTCCCCAGGAGTCCTATATGAGACGGTACCTATTGTAAATGAACTTCATGCCGTTGAGGAAGATCTTTGAGAATCTCAAGTATCGAAAGTGAAGTTCTATCTTCAACAATTGTTCAGTGACTCAGGTGTTTGATGGCACTGCGGCTATCAGTCACAATCCAAATATCACAATAAAAGGTATCAGTTTTAATAGATTTTAGTCCCTCCTCGATCTATTGTGTAAAAACAGGCAATTAGATTATATCCTTAAGTAGACCTAAGGTCCTTAAGTATCCTTAAGTAGATATACTACTATATTAACTTGTTCTTACATAATATATTTCCATCTATAAATTTATCGTATAGACAATGCTACAACTGTATAATTCTGAGAATTGTATTTATCTATAGAAAAAATGTTATGTAAATGCTTATTTGGAAAATGTCGTGTTCATGTCATTTAAATTACAATGATCTAATTAAGTGTTACATTTATGTAAATTTTTATTATGTTTAGTTTTCACACATTTTAACTGCTTAATATATAATTTATACATATTATCATTAAGATATGTAAATTGGTTATTGAGTTATTGCGCTCATATCTTATAGACACACACACATACAGATAAGATTACCTTTTAAAAGTTATCGAAGAATATTTCAAATTTTAAAACTTACTATTTTGTCAAAATCGCGATTTGAAAATTTTCTAAAAATCTTGTGTTTCCAAAATGAAATCAACTGACTTTTATTTTTTTAAAGAAATCTCAAATACATTTTGTACAGTGTATGGTCAAAATCTTCTGTTATTTAATATATTAAAACATTTGATTCCCAGTACTTAAATTATTCTGCTATTTCTGACGACTTAAATTCCCCTCTTACTTGATTCATCGGGTTAGTAGACATATAAACAAATAAAAAAAGTAGAAAAATGAAAGAAAATAAAAATATAATGTTCTCAAAAAATATTAAATGAATAAGTTTAGAATAATGTATTGATTGAAAAGGTTCTTTTTTTATTTTTCCTAATACCAATAGTATAATGCATTGAGAAATTTTTGCAACTGAGTCGAAAATTTGAATTTGAGTTTTCGACGGAAAGGCACGTGTCCGGCAGATGTCATCAAGATATACTGAAAGCATTCTTATAACAGCATTATAAAATCCAAAAAAAATTGTAAAGTACCTAATAGTCATCTCAGAAACTGTCAAAGTTGGCCTATTGACCAGCTAAGTGCATAAAAATATGCTAACCAGCAAACATTGAAATGGCACATTCCTAAAAAAAAAAAGAAAAAAAAAACTCATTAAAAGAAAAGGAGAGACAGAACAGAACACAGATATTAAGTTTCCTAAATCTAACCTCTATTAAATTCACTTTTAAAGAACCAGTAAAATTTGCATCTCATTAACCAAACAAATTATATTAACATCCTAAATAAGATAAATAAATAAAATTGGAATATCGTATAGTGGTACACGAAGAATTAGAATACTCAAAGTTAAAGTAAACAGCTTTTAATGTTTACATTAACATATGTTAAAATTATAGAATTCTTTGCCAAACGAGAACTTAAAATAAAACAAAAAAGATCAATGATGCTTAAAGCATTAATTATGAAACATTTTCGAACTTCAATGCAATTTTATTTAAACATCTCTAAGATGCAATACATTCCTCGGTAATATTTTAAAACTTATGACAATACTATATTAATTTATTATATTTGAAAACTTAAACCTTCATCGAAAAAAAAGAACTTCATTCAAATGCTGGCATTGAAATATAAATTGCCTGTTTTAAACATCTCTAAAATGCGATACATTCCTCGGTAATATTTTTAAAATGATCATAGTACTACGATAATTTATTATATTTAAAAACTTCATCGAAACAACTGAAATTCATTCAAATGACGTCATAGGAAAAATAACACGCCTCGCTCTCTCTATAAAAGCATCGTTTCATTCATAATATTTTCCTATTCATTTCATTCATCACATTACTGTAATAATTTACTTTATTTAAAAATTAAGACCATGAAACTACAAGTAATTAAACTCTATGTTTAAAACTTCATCGAAAAAATCGTTCTTCTCTCTGTAAAACCAATGAATATTTCATTCATATCAGTTATGCAAACTCCATGAGCTAAATAATTTTGCGTTAAAGAAATATACCAATTCTTATACAAGTCATTCCACATATTTTGCTGTTTACATTTTACATAAGCGAAAAATAGCCTTCGTTGTAGAAATAATCAAATTTGGATGATTATTGAAACTCAAATATATTGCAATTGCATTGTTTCAGTATGTAGATGCACAGAATTTTGGCAAAAATAAAGCTGTTTTAGGACGGATACAACACTCAATATGAATTAATAGGAACTTTTAAAATCACGATTTTGAGACAAGATGGATGCCGTATCTCATTTTGAAGTGGGTCACGTGATTTTTTCATATCATGGTCACGGGATCGCTTCATATAAGAGGTGTAATTATTATTTTAATTTTTTTTTAAACTACTGAATATATTTTGCTGAATTTTTTTTATATATTTTATGGAATACCTATATTATATACATAATATATATATATATATATATATATATATATATATATATATATATATATATATATATATATATATAAAGTGTTAAAAAGCTAAGTTGTTAAAAACAGGTATTTGACATACCCTATCCCAAACAGTTCGATCTCCCTTTGCAGGCATTGGCGAATTCCAAACAATGAACCTCTCAAAAAGGATGCCAATGCCTGCAAAGGGAGATCGAACTGTTTGGGATAGAGTATGTCAAATACCTGTATTTTTGGGAGGTTCTTCGTTTAGGATTGACGCTGTCCCACCCGTAAGCAAAAGGTTAAAAACAGACGATTTCAATATTACTGTCAGCCAATCAAAAACTCAAAATTTTAAAGAAGAGAACAGACATTTTAAAACAGGCGAAAATTACAAAGAAATGACGTGAAACGATTTAAAATATACGAATGCGGCAATAATTTAATAATGGGCAATGCTGAAATATTTTAAAACCTGAAAATTGAATAAAAATGAAATTTTGCGATAAATCATCGAATTCTCAACCTGGAACAACAAATTTAGAATCAAATCAAAGGGAATAAAAATGGCAGTTAATGGAACCACACAGATTAGCCAATTTAAATCAATTTAAATTGATAAAATCTAAAAAGAACGAACTTTTGCAATTTAAAACATAAAACCTATGGAATAGAAACCATTTAGAACCATTCAGAAGAATATTAAAAACCTAAACAAATGGAAAATGAATAACTAAATTAACAAAAAGGTGATAGCTATGTAAATAAGTCCTATGAACCCGCTTAGTTTAAAAACAAAATTACTAAAATTACTAAATAGCCAAAAGCAACCTAACACACGTTTCAAGCTTCCCTTAACACGAATTCAACGTTTTAGAAGTGCTGGCATTTTGTGCGTGCGCGCATGTTTGTGTGTGCCAGTAGGTACGTATGTGTGCGTGTTGGTAAGTGTGTATGTGTATGTGTGTGTGTGTGTGTGTTAGTGTGTGTATCTGTGAGGTTATGTATGTAATATCTCACGCGAATGGACCGCTTCGAATTACATTTGGTACACTCGATACACTTGGTAGATACAATCGATGAATACTGAAAGGCTATTGATTTTAAACGCAACAGGACAGCTGTCAAATTTTGGAGTGAAAATTTAAAAAAAATCTTTAAAAATCAGAACCTTCATTAATGTTACGTAAATGATCTGTTTTATGTAATTTTTCATTAGAAAACGAATGAGAAAAACTTCATCACGCTAACATGAACCGTTAAGCAATTTCAGGTTTTTCTAATAAATTTATCAAAATTGCTTCATAAAATTAAAATCAATACCTATTGTGAAATAATATCACTTTTCAAGCATTATTAGCAAACAAATTTGCTAATATCATTCTCGTGGATTTTTGTCGATCCATTCACGAGATAAGGTATTTGATAAATAGTTTTGCATTTTGACAACCAACAAATTGCCAATTTTCATTTATATATAAGAAAATACCTTCTATTTATTTATGTGTAATGCGTGGTGATTAATTCGAGCATAAGAAATAATTTTGCAAAAATCGCTAACTTGGTCGATATTTCGCCACAGTTTAAAGAAAATATAGTTGAAGCAACAACAATGAAACTACTTTAACAGAAATGTCGCTAAATCGGTAAATTAAAATATTCTAATTTGTACTATAGTGCATATCACGGATGCAATTTAGAGCTCAAAGTAAATACGAAATTATAGAAAACTTAATTGTACAGATATTTTGAAATTCAGTAAAACTTCGATTAAAAGCATGTTGGATTATATAACAAGAAAGATCAATCATGCTTAAAGCATTGATTATGAAACACTTCTCAACTTCAATGCAATTTTATTTTAACAAGTCTAAAATGCAATACATTCCTCGGTAATATTTTAAAACTTATCACAATACTACATTAATTTATTATATTTGAAACCTTAAACCTTCATCGAAAAAAATGAACTTCATTCAAATGACGGCATTGAAATATAAATTGCCTGGTTTAAACATCTCTAAAATGTTATACATTCCTCGGTAATAGTGTTAGAATTATCATAATACTACGATAATTTATTATATTTGAAAACTTCATCGAAAGCAACTGAAATTAATTCAAATGACGTCATGGGAAAAATAACACGCCTGGATCTCTCTATAAAAACAGGATTTCATTCATAACTTTCTCCTATTCATTTCATTCATCACAATACTATAATAATTTATTTTATTTAAACATTTTGTTTAAGACCATGGAGCTACAAAAAATTAAACTCTATGCTTGAAACTTCATCGAAAAAAATCGTCCTTCTCTTTATGAAATCAATTAATATTTCATTCATATCAGCGATGCAGACTCCATGGACTAAATTATTTTGTGTTAAAAAATACAGGAATTCTAATACAACTCATTCTATATATTTTGCTGTTTACATTTTACATATGTGAAAAATAGGCTTAGTTGTAGAAATAATCAAATTTCGATGAGCATTTAAATTCAAATATATTGTCATTGCGTCGTTTCAGTATGTAGATGCACAGAATTTAAGCAAAAATAAAGTAGTTTTAGGACGGATACAACATGAATTAAAAAGAACTTAAAAAAATCACGATTTTTAAACAAGATGGATGCCATATATCATTTTGAAGTGGGTCATGTGATCGTTTCATATCATGGCCACGTGATCGTTTCATATAAGATGTGTAATTATTATTTTAGTTTTTGTTTAAAAAACTACTGAATATATTTCGCTGAATTTTTTTTTATATATTTTATGGAACAATTTGAATATTACCTAAAATTTTTGAAGCAATTTGTGAATTTTAAATCCGCTTAAAAAATGTTTGAAAAATTAGGTCCCACAGGGCTCAATGTATTTCATTTTTTCGACCCGTGTTCAATCCAAAACTAATTGGGTGATTTTATTCATTTATATTCCCAAAGGTTCTACAGACCGTATGAACAACATACTAAAATTTCATTTTGTTTAAGTCCTTTTTACGACAGTTATCGTGCTAACGGCAGACAGACAGATAGACAGACAGACAGACAGAATGAACAAAGTCATAAACACTTTTCAACTTCGTTGTAAAGTGTTAATAAAAGTGATGCATTTTTAATCTGTTTTTGCAAAGCACGTAGCACGTGAAGTGCGTTTATTTGGGGAGGCTTTCGCAAGTGTATTTATAACAATAAATATATTTAAAATAATAAAATATGTGTTATTATATATATCTTTGGAAATGGTATTGACTGATGAAACTGACTATATATTGCTAAAACGGACAACATTAATTATTCACATTTCATAAATAATTCCTTAGCAATAAAAATATAAATCTAAACATAGTAAAAATATTTATTTCTGCAAATTCTAACGTGACAAGTCATATAAAAAGCAAACAACACGTGTTAGTTCGCAAACAAATATCCATCAATTTTCATTCAGTTTCCTTGTATTTGAATGTCTATAAGAGAAAGCCGATGTCCGTTGTGTACATGATATTTGGGAAGACAACCGAATACGTTTCTAATAAAACGTGGGTAACATCAGATTACTGAAATATATTTTCAAATATAGAATACAATATTTGATTTTATATTCTGGTCTACAGAAGAACACGTAATTCATCTGTAGTATATTGTGTTCTAGTATCATAGAGTGTTCCATCCGAATTAACCTAAATACATTTATCTAATATAAATAATTTATGCCTGTCTCATGTTGAGACGCAAAAAGTTGCAAATTACTACGTCCTATCTGACTAACGACAGAATCTGAGCGTCTGCTATCCACAGACTCATGTGAGCCATTTACCTCTCTCAAAGAATATTATTGTTTCTTATAAAAGTATATCAAAACTTACCTGCTATGTCATCCACTAAAAAGACTCAGAACGGCAGGGGTGATCAAAGTAATTAAGTTTATCTTTAAAAGGTATTGAATTTATTGAATTTTCATGAATTATGTTTCAATTTTATTAATATTGCCTCATTTTATCAGTTTGTCCAAATATTTATCATTTAAGCAACATTTTAAAAAAGTTGCCAAGCTGGCGATATTTTGCCAAATTCGTCGCTAAGCGTTAGAGGAAAACAAATGGAGAAAAGGGTTATTCTTATATCATTTCCAAGATACTGGTTGTTCAACAATTAGGCATTATTGTCATTGCTTTAGCTTTATTTTTTCAATTTGGTGACATATTCGTTAATTTGGTAACAATTAAAAAATATTGCCAAGTTGGTGATATGATACCAAATTCGTTTGTGTATTTTAGCCAAGCATTACAGGTGGATTGGTGGATAAATAGGTTATTCTTATAGTGAATTTTTGCATACCGGTATTTACATACGCAATTTTTATAAGAACGATACATATGCTGAGATAAATAATAAGAATTGCACTTCATATGACTTAATTATATAGGGCTTTGATTAAAATCCTTAAGTATCCCAATAACGCTCGTTATTTTTTAATTACCTTAGTTTGTCCTTAAGTATCTGAATAGTTAGTTCTTAAGTACCTCCATAGTTTGTCCTTAAGTACTTCAGTATTTAGTCCTTAAATACACCAATAACTACAATAACGTTAATTTTATTAACACTCTACAACAAAGTTGAAAAGTGTTTATGACTTTGTTCATTCTGTCTGTCTGTCTGTCTATCTGTCCGTTAGCACGATAACTGCCGTAAAAATGACTTAATCAAAATTAAATTTTAGTATGTTGTTCAGACGGTCTGTAGAACCTATGGGAATAAAAATGAATATTATCACCCAATTAGTTTTGGATTGAACCCGGGTCGAAAAAATGAAATACATTGAGGCCTATAGAACCTAATATTTCAAACATTCAAACATTTTTAAGCGGATTTAAAATTCACAAATTGCTTCGAAAAATTTTAGGTAATATTCAAATTGTTCCATAAAATATATAAAAAATTTCAGCGAAATATATTCAGTAGTTTTTTAAATAAAAATTAAAATAATAATTACACCTCTTATATGAAACGATCACGTGACCATGATATGAAACGATCACATGACCCAATTCAAAAAGATATATGGCATCCATCTTGTTTCAAAATCGTGATTTTTTTAAGTTCTTTTTAATTCATATTGAGTGTTGTATCCGTCCTAAAACTACTTTATTTTTGCTTAAATTCTGTGCATCTACATACTGAAACAACGCAATGACAATATATTTGAGTTTAAATGCTCATCTAAATTTGATTATTTCTACAACTAAGCCTATTTTTCACCTATGTAAAATATAAACAGCAAAATATATAGAATGAGTTGTATTAGAATACCTGTATTTTTTTAACACAAAATAATTGTGTCCATGGAGTCTGCATGGCTGATATGAATGAAATATTAATTGATTTCATAAAGAGAAGGACAATTTTTTTCGATGAAGTTTCAAGCATGGAGTTTAATTTTTTGTAGCTCCATGGTTGTAAACAAAATGTTAAAATAAAATAAATTTTTATATTATTGTGATGAATGAAATGAATAGGAGAAAGTTATGAATGAAATCCTGTTTTTATAGAGAGATCCAGGCGTGTTATTTTTTCTATGCGTTATTTGAATTAATTTCTGTTGTTTTCGATGAAGTTTTCAAATATAATAAATTATTGTAGTATTATGATAATTCTAAAACTATTACCGAGGAATGTATAACATTTTAGAGATGTTTAAACCAGGCAATTTATATTTCAGTGAAGTTCATTTTTTTCGATGAAGGTTTAAGTTTTCAAATATAACAAATTAATGCAGTATTGTGATAAGTTTCAAAATATTACCGAGGAATGTATTGCATTTTAGACTTGTTTAAATAAAATTGCATTGAAGTTGGAAAGTATTTCATAATCAATGCTTTAAGCATGATTGAGCTTTCTTGTTTATAATAAATTAACTATGCACGATATAATATTTACTGCATGATAATTTAGTGGATGATTTGAAAAGAAAAACGAATTCAGAAAGAAAACTAGGCAGAATTAAACAGCCAAGTACATTGTTGTAAAGCAGTGTCTAGTTAGTAGGAATATATAATAAACCTGTTACAGAGACATACATATATTTTGCACAGCAGGGTTATTACCAAAGTAATGCCATACTCTGGAATGCCAAACAGACCCCACTTACATGTTCTTGAATATAATGTATATCATGTTCAAAATGTCATCTACCAGGAATAATGCACGATAGAATTCGAAAAATAATACTACCACGTGCATCTTCAAGCATTACAGTTGTCAGTCTGTTACAGTCCTTAATAATGCGACTTTTTGATAGATATTTATTTCTTTCTACATAGGAGTTTTCTGCGTTTATTGTGTCGAATAAAACTAATTAGAGAGAATTGCTATTTTGAGTTTTAACAGATCTAATGATTTGTTAACACACATTTTGTTAAAATACACATATATAATTATTTTAAGTATGCACATTTTTAAATTAGGTTATGCTACAATGTAATAAAGAATTATTTTTAGTCTAAACTTGACATTTGTCACAAGTGAGTTTAGTTCCGGAAAGCTATTACACATTCAATTACGATTTAGTATTTACCTACCGTATATAGCATTGGATTTTAGAACGGTAAAGAGCATCGTCGAATGCTTAAACATTATTATTGAATTTAAAGTTTGGATAGCTTATAAAATATCATTAAAACAGGCGGAAATATTTACATTTGAAAGTATTAATGAAATATCCAGTTAAACTTTATATCTTATTTCACAATTCCTACTTGCATTTTTAATTGTAACTCTAAATATGGCCTCAAATCTAAAGATACAATTAATAAGTAACTAAAAATAAATTTTATAGGATATATTTTGCATTAGATACATGAATTCAAATAAATGCTATATTTAATATCTAAATTTAAATAGATGCATTTAGCATCTCTCAAAAGCTTTTTTAAGGAAAACAAGAAACGAAAAACATTAAAAAAAATTGATGTTTTTTTCTGTTTAGCATCTCGAAAAATAAAATAATTTTCATTGATTACAAAAATGTATAGTTTATGTACCATTTATCCCATATGAAGTAAAGTTTTTAAGATTAAAGATGCAGACAATAAGCGTTATGCCCATTCCAAAGGTGTTTTACCAAATTGCGCTTTTTTCTGCTTTACTGCACTTTGTGTAACCCTTTTTTGTCTTTACCATTTATATTCAACTGATTTTGCAAGAGCATAAAATTTGTGATTGTGCATCTTGTAAACCTAATGTTTTTACTAAAATTGCTTGGTATTTTAAAAACGTGTATAAGCGTCTGGGAATTATTACCAATCAATAATCGGCATGTTTTCCAAAGTCAAAAAATGCCCAGCAATTTAAACTGGCAATTTTAGGTTCACTAGATGCACAATCACTGTCGTATGAAAATAATTATAGGAAGAGAATTATCACCAAATTTCGTTAAAATAATATTTAATTAGTAATTAATTATTAGCGTAATTTGGGCTTGAGATTATAACAGGGGGTGCAAAGTCATACATCCAACATATAACCCACCTGTTGTGCAGTTCGGTGTCAACCTGTAAATAAACATAATTTCTAATATATATTTTATATATAATATATATATTTCTATATAATATATAATATATAATTTCTACTTTTTAAGACATCTTTGACTTTTCTCACATAATTTTATATTTCAACAAACATATATGTTTCACTAACTTCTTCAATTAATAATTTTACAATTATATTCATTTTCAATTTTACTATTTGTATTCATTTTAAATTTAACTTAGATGTCAGTGTGATATCGAGGTAATTTATACAAAAACTGATTTTGATTAAACTTGAATTCTTCATAAGATATAAAGACGTATCTGTTGTTGATGCCATCCTTCTCGGTAGATCCGTCGCTGGATGACATTGGGTCACCTGGGGAAACGATGACTCTGACCTTGCTAAGGGTCATCACTGGGTTCAACCATCGCCTTTATTTTTAGGACTTTTCTTTTTCGTTCATCATCATCATTTTTTAACCATTTTTGATCACCAACTTTTCAATACCGAGACATTTCAAAATTATAGTCTGGTTTCATGAACGTTGACTTGATTTGCTCTGATGTCTGCCCCTTCATTTCTTCCCCTCGACCGTTTTTGGAATCCGGTACGTTGGACGTAACAGCCTGAGATCCACAAAACCACGTTATCTTATGATGTGTTTGAAAATTCTTTATACCCTCAAATAGATATATTTACATGCAATGTCAACTACATTTCACCGTCTGACTGCGTTTATTATTTGACGCATTAAAAATTTATCGCCATTACTTGGTACGTGTTATTTGAGATCATAAATACCTTAAATGCTTCTGTCACTCAGAAAGCTAAAACAAAACGCATCCTCATTATAAATGTTATGCTCTTGAAAAATTTCATGAATGTACATGTTATAGAATTTATATAAAGTGCACCAAAGCAGAAAAAAGAGCAATTTGAGAAACTCTGTCTGAACAGCTTTTGCAATAGACGTCGTGATTGTTGTTTATATATTTAAGGTTAAGATTTTTATTTTTAATCCGATGAAAGGTGCATCAACTGTATATTTCGTAATCCGTAGAACTTATTTTACATTTTGAGCTACTAAATGAAAAATATATTTATTGAATGATTATCATGTTTTGGTACCTTAAAATAAAAGTATTCCTACATATAGAACGACATTCTAGAAATGTTATATACATAATTCTTAAAATATTAATACATAATATGTATCTGAAATTAAGTTTTGACTTTGTGAAATATAATATGAGTTTTCATCAGACTTGTAGTTAGCTCTTCAAATGAAGACAATGGTCTTAGTAGTTCAGTTGGGTGTTGTTTAATCAATCTGAAACTAGTGGTTATTTCTGCACCCTTATTATAAGGGTTAAACAGTTTTTACTTTCCCTGCAATACATGGTAATGTATAGGGAAAATATTGGAATCATGCCGAAAATCGCAACTCGAGTTTTCGACGGTTCAACACGTTTCGAGACCTCTAGAATACGAAAAAACCATTTTTAGCGTGACGTCTGTGTGTGTGTCTGTGTGTTTGTCTGTGTGTCTGTGTGTCTGTCTGTGTGTCTGTCTGTGTGTCTGTATGTCTGCGTGTCGGTCTGTGCAGATTTTGTATCCACTCTAATTTAAAAACTAATCGACCGAATTTCACAAAATTTGGCAGGTAAGTAACTTGTGGACGAGTCTGGTGCTGAGTAGTTTTGGGTACGATTTAGGATAACAAAACCCGCCTTTTTTGCAAAATGGCTCGCAAAAGTTTGTATCCACTCTAGCTGAAACACTAACGGACCAAATTTCACAAAATTCGGTTGATGAGTAACTTATGGGGCACCCTGGTGCTGTTTAAATTTTGGTACGATTCGGTAAAAAATAACCTGCCTTTCTTTGCAAAATGGCCCTCAAAAATTGTCAAAATCTAAACTAAAAAGCTACGTATGCTCAAATATATACATTAAATGCTTGTTTAATACGTAATTTTTAACGAAAAAAAGAATAAGACCAACCCCATTACACTAAGACTAGCCGTTCTCGAGATATATTAGTTTTTTTCGTATTTTCTGCACGCCACCTTTGAAAATACGTCCAGTTATCAAATTAGAACTAGAATTGAATTAAAAGTGCATTAAATTTAATTAAAATAAAGAGAACGTGGATATAAGTCTGCAGTGAAAGTCATGTGCTGCCCACATAAGATTTTTTAATTTCCCTGCAATACATGGTAATGTATAGGGAAAGTATTGGAATCATGCCGAAAATCACAACTCGAGTTTTCGGCGGATCTATACGTTTCGAGACCTCTAGAATACGAAAAAACCATTTTTAGCGTGACATCTGTGTGTGTGTCTGTATGTGTGTATGTCTGTGTGTCTGTCTGTGTGTCTGTCTGTGTGTCTGTCTGTGCAATGATTTTATCCACTCAAACTAAAAAACTTATGAACAGAATTTTATAAAATTTGGTAGGTAAGTCACTTGGGTATGACCCTGGTGCTGATTACTTTTTGGTACGATTCGTAAAAACAGAACCCGCTTTTTTTGCGAAATGGCCCGTAAAATTTCCATGTATCCATTCTATCAAAAATACTAATTGACCAAATTTCACAAAATTTGGTAGATAAGTTATTTGTACAATGCTCTGGTGCTGATTAGCTGTCGGTATTTTTCGGAAAAGAATAACCTGCCTGTGTTTACGAAATGGCCCTCAAAAATCGCCAAAATCTTAAAAAAAAACCTACGTATGTTCAAATATATCAATTAAATGCTTGTGTTATACGTAATTTTTTATGAGGAAAATAATAAGAACAACTCTATTACTCTAGGACTAACCATTCTCGAGATATTTGAGATTTTTCTCATTTAGTTATGCCACTTTTGGAAAAATATCCAATTACCAAATAAAAACAGAAATTGAATTAAAAATGCAAATTTAGTGTTATTTTGTGCAATTAAACTCAATGAATTATTAAAGAAGTGAAGAAAAATGAATTTGAGTCTGCAGAGAAAGTCATGTGCTTCCCACATCAGATTTACAGAATCACATATTTTTAAATATGGAATCTATGAACTTAAAAGTCATTAAGGAGTCTCACCTTAAATGTTTCAAGACAAGATGCTTAAAAGCATAGTTAAATAACCTTACTAAATGATATATCTGAATTCATGCAATTTGTGAATAGCCATTAGATTTGTTAATTAATGTGATTGCAGGCGTCTAGAAGGCACGATAAATTGGTGTTCAGGGAAGTTTGATAATGTCTTTCTTCTTATATGTGAACTTTTGAGATCTGAAATTTTAATTTTTTTATTTAACTAAATGAAGTATGGGCAATATTTTGTAATTCAACATTTTCAATAGTAAATCTGTATAAAAATTATATTTTTTACTACTGGGGTGAGGGTGAGGGCTGTTCCTTACTCGTTACGCTCTCCAACCCACATAGCTCGTTTTGCTACTCGACAGGTTCTTACTAACTGATGTTCGTTGAGCTCACTTCATAAGCAATTGTGTACCGCCTACTACTAAGTCGTAATGCGACCTTTCGGGAATGTCTCTTGTTAATTAACACTCACCAACCCTTGAAGGCGGCGGCAGCGGATACAGCTACTTTTTTAATATAGATAAAATTATGCACAATCTTATAATCAATATCTTTAAGCTATTAATATATTTAAGCTAATAACAATCTTATATCTTTAAGCTATTAATGCATAATTCCTTACCTTATTATAAGTCTTTTTTTTAAAATAGAAGCTATATGTGTAACCGATGTTTGGAAATAACTTCCACCGTTCACTTTTTAGAAAAACTCCATATATATAATATTTCCTTTAAAAAATATAGTTTTTCAGACAAAATTATGTTATATATATCAAAAATACGAAATATTACACATTTAGATGTTTAATATTTATCGGAAAAATATTCAGAGTATCGTACACACTTTACAAATTACATATATTAACATGATTATTATTGTGAAGAAAACTGCTGATATTATTGCATATTTATTGGCTGGAATGTGGATAAAGGCGTACGCTAACAATAATGCAATCTATGTAGCTCTTATTTTATCGGATGATTAAAGAATTTACGTTACATTGCCAAAGTATAAAGCAAAAAAATCTAATGTTAAATGGTGGGATAAACATTAAAAGCCATGATGATTACTGTTACAGAAGGCGAAGATTTTTTTCAAGATAACTATATACATATTTTTCTCATGGGATATTTTTATTTCCGAATAACCGCCTTCGGCGACCAGCCTGTTCGTTACTCATGAACATTCCGACAGTGGCAAACTCGCTGGCGCCATAAACCCGCGGAGTTAACAAAGTTTGTGTTAGCTTAATGACGTACATTCATTATTTGGTAGGCACTAATATCGAATGTTCCATTCGATTTCGCTATGTGTATCTGACGCAATCTCGAAACCACGTCAGAACCGTGGCGTCATAAGCTCTCCCACCTCCCCTCCACCATAGATACACCGTGCGTCTGCGCGCGCATGTTGGTGAAAAATCGATCCCTACTTTCGCGGTTTGGCCGAGAAATTGAAAATCATTACTTCCTTAAAATCTGGATCGTGCGGCTACTTTTTCTTATTTCTTAACCAAATTGGGCTTGTAAGAAATCCTGATCTTTGAGCTTGCTAAAAATATAAATTATTAGTCGAAATTGTCCGTACTTTTCCCGACGCGAGGATTTAAAAACGAAAGTTCGTTTTTTTGAGCCGAAAGTGACTTTCGTTTTAAAATATTTAAAAAGTATTAGAATTTGTCACTGAGATTTAAAATTGATATATTTTTACTTGCAATTATCTGCTCTTGCCGGTCGTGTGATTTTTTTTTCTATGATATCTGGGTGGTGGAGACAAAATGGGGAAAAGGGGGGAAAACGGTTGAAATCGCATAAAACGGTTGAAAACGCAAAAAATAGCAAAAAAAAAAATTCAAATTTTAAATTGAAAATCGGTTTTCTGAGCCTATAGTGAATAAGACATACAGAGAGACAGACATTGCATTTTATTATATAGATAATGTTGTTTACAAACCTCACACTTTCCCATAATAATTTAATACATACGCATAGAATTTTCATTACTGTATTGTAAGATCGATATATGCCGTAAATGTTCCGAGTTTCTAACTCCGAAACTATTCGTATAGCATAAAACCACTTTATCACCTCAAAAGAAAGTACTTAAGTACTAATATGGCTACATTTTCCTAACTGCACAGGTCAGGGCATTATTTGATTTGGTTATAGTCGAATTGAATATATAATATTCTATTATTGATCAATCCTACCGGAATCGGATGGAATTTCTAAGGATAATTTCTTATGAAATGAATATCTTGAGTGAAATTGTAAATATTAATACTTAGTGATTGTAGTAAAATTAAAATCAAATGAGTGCTTAATTCCTAGTTACAGATTTAACTTTTGATATTTTTGTAAAATTAACAATATCCTAATGCACACAAGTTCACACCATTTGATTAGGGCCAACGGCCCTACCGTGCTGAAAACACTGGTTCTCGCTAGATCACCGAAGTCAAGCAGCATCGGACGCAGTTATTACTTGGCTGGGTGACTACCTGGGAACACCGCATGCTGTTGGCACATTTCGGGTGCGGTTGCCCGGTGGTTTTCGCGCTGGATTTGCACGCTGCCACAACTGCCGCCGTGTTCATGCGGAGTACTATCACGTTAAACATGTGGGTCCGTAAGTCCTTCCGAGAGGTTGGTGGTAAGGGAAGGAGGGTACGGGCCCTGTAGATGCCTCCCCCACTGGGTTCCGGTCAAAATTGGGTGGCACTTCCCGGCCGTCCAACAAGTTATTTTACACCTTTCTGGTAGGTCGGACGGTCTGGGTCTCAACAACAACACGCTTTGATTAGCTATTTAAGTTGTTGTTTACACGATTTTTGTAGGAATCGTTTTGAAGGAATCACGTGCAATTAAAAAACAGTCGTTTCACCCTGATGCAAATTGTTTTAATAATTGAAACTGTAATTCTGCAAATCTACGTGAAAATTCATTTATATACGTCCCATAGGTTTCAATGTATTGCATTTTTTCAATCCGGGTTAAATCCGAAACTAATTGGGTGGAATTACTCATTTTCATTCCCTTATGTCCCACAGACTGCCTTATCAACATATTAAAATTTAATTTTGATTAAGTCATGTAATGGTAGTTATCGTGCAAACGGACAGACAGACAGAATGTGTCATAAACACTTTTCAGCTAAGTCATAGTAAAGCCTGTAGGTAAAGCCTGTAAGTCAGTTGTAAAGTCATAAACACTGTACATCTATGTTGGAATGTGTTTAAACGCAATCTGATTTATATTCGATGATTTATATAGTAACGATATATTGATATTTTTCTTTATTTGAATTTGTTTAAAACTCACGTCTTTTTTTTTTTGAATGCATAAGTTCAACTTTACAGTGACTTTATGATTTTTTATTATTTTTTGCAACAAAAGGAATGCATGTATATTATACTGTACAATTCAGATTTTTAATTTGTCATATTCAAATAATTCCTATTCAAAGACATTTGTAGATGTATTTCTTATTCGAATTTAAAAAAAAAAAATATTGGGAATCTATAAGACAGTAAGCAACGATAGACCAACAATAGATAAATAGACCAACGTAAATATTTGGCATCTGGTAAGATTTGGAACCAACGGTTAAAGACTACACTGAAAATGAATTATCTCTACTTGAGTAATTTCGATGTAAATGAATCAGAAATTTAAACCCAACGTGAGATTAATTTTATATCATTTTCGGAATATTTTCTAAAAGCAGTGAACTTAATTGCCGTCGTTTTAAAGAATTATTTTATAGCAATCAATCTCAGCAATGCGGAAGTCATTGTGTTTTTCTTCTGATCCAGAATTGCGTAAAATGTAACTAGTATACCAATTCATAAAATAACTATTATGTAAAAAGCAAATATAATTTATTAATAACACTTTAAGCGCTAAAATGAACCCAGAAGAAATTTTTTTAAACTAAAAGTTATAGAAGTTAATGCTTACCCCCTTTTTGTGTAGAATGTGACTACTAAGTTTGGTTACTTTTAAGTTGCTAGATATGTCTAAAAACGCAACTACAGTTGGTGTTCACACATTTTTGTAAGGATTTTGACTTTCTCCATGAATAAAATTTAAATAAAAAGCATGACTGGCATCAAGTGGGAATAGTGTTTGATTATCGTCTGTATCATTAAAATATTCTTTGCTTTAAAATGTCGCTAGAAAATAAACAATGGATTAAAGGATATATTTTTTCGCTTTCCGCGAAGAGAAATACTCTTATTAAATTATAATACTCTTATTCGATTATTAAAAAATGATGTGAAAATCATGGTTTTAATATTTATATACGTAAATTAGGAGACATAATTAATAAAAAAGGAAAGATACGTCAAAGTTTACATTTGACTTAGAAAAAGGTAAAAAATGCATACCCAATAAAGGTTGGTTCAGAGAAAAAAGGAAAGTTTTGCTTAATGTTTCATTGCTGGATTCTCTTGTAACGGAAAACGTAAAATAAGAAAATAAAGAGAGTAGAAAAAAAGTCAAACTTAACTCGGATTACTATCAGAAATATGTTTCAACATCTGTTTTCAAAAAATACATTCCCTCACTTAACTCAAGCAATCTTCACTGTGTTAAGTTCCACCAGGATAAGGCTAACAGTCATACCTCTAAATCTACTGCTATAATTTTTGAAAAAATGAGAAATGAAATCGAAATTGGGGCTATTCCATTTAAATGCATTCCACCTAAGTACTCCGACCAGTTTCCTATGGATTATTGTGCGTTTGGACTTTTTAAAAATCTCTTTATAAGCTGCATCCAAAAACATTGGATGGACTATGCAATATTGTAGTGGAGGAGTGGAGCAAAATCGACCTTGATATTTTAAGAAAACCTCTTTTATCTTGGAAATCAAGATGTAATAAGATAGTTCGACAAACGGATTATCAGATTGAACATATTAGAAAATAAAATTCTTATCTTTGTTTATATATATTTCTTTTTTCAAAATCGTTACAGAAGTGTATGAACACCCTCTATAGCATGTATATTTCATTTATGATTAATCGTCACATACATGTTTACTATCAATTAATTATTTCGCATACAGAAATCATTACTCCGATCTCACAGAGATATGTGTCATTCATGCTAGTACCTTTCACCTCTCGAGCAATTTGAAAGGCATAAAATCTCTATACCCGTGGAGAAAGACACTAAATAACTGTTATGGCTTCCTTATTGTAATTACATAGCTTTGGATATTTGTTTTCTTCCATTATTTATGAAATAGCTGCATTACATTCTTTCTCTGTTCTACCTTATTTGCTTCAAGCGGACTACGAATGGTTCTTCAAGGCCTCAGGTAACATAGTATAAGGACATAAATTACTGTGGTGTAGATTAATAGTTCCGTTCCAATTAAAATGTGTACTTTGCATTCTGGGCAAAGTTAGAAAGGTCTTAAAATCTAGAAAAGTATTAATTACAGGTGTATTAGGTAATATTAAATGCTAAGTACTTTAGGTAATATTAAATGTACTTTAGGATGTATTAATGGATACTTTAGGATATATATATTAAATGTACTTATGTATTTTAGGTAATATTAAATGCTAAGCTTATCAAAAAGTCTCTAAATGATTTTTGGTTTTGGATTAATAAACAAATACAAATACATTTATAAAAAATATTTATTCTATATTTAAAATATTTATTTCATAAGGGTTAATGTTACTTCAATTGGTCTGAAAATATTGTCAAATTATTGTTCAGGAATGTAATTTAAATGTTTAAACATATCTCATATAATAAATGAGTGTGTGTGTGTGTGTGTGTATTTACGTTGTCTGTAAAGGAAAATCGAAGCTTCAGACAGCATCAAAAATCGGTGCAGAGATACTTCAGACTCCCGGACTATACATTTCTGCAATACATTTTAAAAATTGAAATGAGGTTAAAGTTTTAAATTTTAAATCTGCTCTTTAACCAAAATTCTACATTTTAGTCATTCTATTGAGCAGACGATATTCTGCTTGAATATCTGCACTTTCTTTCACTTATGAGCACATTCTTTCACTTATGAGCACATTTTTTCACTTATGAGCACATTCTTACACTTATGAGCACATTCTTACACTTATGAGCGCATTCTTTCAGTACTTTCTGCTTATTTTGCGAACGATATCTGCATTTAATCGGTTTATATTTAATAGCAATTTGGCTATTTAATAGCAGCCAAGGTGTAGATTCTACACCTTGACTACTATTATATTGCCGATTTTCTAATTTTACAGGGTTTAAAAAAATTAAATTTTCGAAATATATAATGATTTCAATACCATAAGTGAGTCCTGGAAATTTGAATTAAATCGGACATAAATATATTAAATTATATAAAAATATTCATTTTTACTTTCGGATGAAATTCATTTATTTATTCCGGCATATGATGATTCACCAAGAGTGTTAAGCAGTGGAAATCGAATTTTGATCTAGACCTTGAGTAACAGCTGTCTTGAAAGTAACTATGGCTCAAATGTAAAATTTAAACTCTGCAAAATCAAAATATTTAATCGCACATTTTTTTATTTTATATTAAACAAACACGCATATTTAATCCGGTTTAAAAATCGAATATAATCAGCACATTAACTTTTGTTTTATAATCATATTAAATTAATGATATATTAAAATTTATACAATTAATCGATTAATCGCGTGTGTTTGTAAGTGAACGCTACTCTGAAGACTTTACTTGATCCAGAAACTTACGATTATTACTTTCCTTATATACATAATGCATAAGGAAAATATTGTGAAGGGGTCGAAAATTTGAAGTCGAGTTTTCGACGGGAGAGCACGTTTCAAGCATCCCTGATCACGAATCAAACATTTTTGAAGTGATGTCTGTGTGTGTGTGTGTGTGTGTGTGTGTGTGTGTGTGTGTGAAAGTATGTGTATGTATGTGTGTGTGTGTTTGTGTGTGTAAAAGTATGTGTGTGTGTGTGTGTGTGAAAGTATGTGTGTGTGTGTGTGTGTGTGTGTGTGTGTGTGTGTGTGTGTGTGTGCGTGTGCGTGTGTGTGTGTGATATCTCACGAACAAATAGAGCGATTCGAATGAAATTTGTTATAAAAATCACAATCCATGAATACTGGAAGCCTATTGCTTTTAAACGTAATCGAATATTCAGAACCCCCCCCTAACTTTTCGAGTGAAATTTTGAAAAAATCATAAAAAATCAAAACCTTTAATAAAGTTACGCAAATAGACATTTCTTATGTAATGTTTCCTTAGAAAACGATTGACATAAACTTTAAAACGCTAGCATGAACCGTTCTCGAGATATTGCGTATTTTAAAATAAATTTATCAGAAAATCCCATAAATTAAAAAACAAATTAACTATCGAGAAACATGTTCACTTTTCATATGTAATGTCATGCGAGAAATTTTGTGACATCATTCTCATGGATCTACTCGTTCCATTCATGAGAAAACATTATTTGAGTAATAATTTTCTATTTGAACGATATTAGTTATTTATCTTCTATAAGAATAATTTATTTCTCCGTCCATAATGCTTGGCAAGATTTTGGCGCCGAATTTGGCGGAATGCCGCCAACTTGGCGACTTTTTTAAAGTTGCCAAATTAACGAAAATATCGCCAAATGGATAAAAATGACACTAAATCAATGAACCTTTCTGGTAGATCGGACGGTCTGGGTCTCAACAACAACAACTAAATCAATGAAAATGTTGACTAACTGACGAAAATTCTATATCCTTGAAAGAATATAAATATCTACTACAAGAAAAAACTATATTTTTATTGTAAAAGTAGTAAATCCATTGCATTACATAAGGAAAGTCATGTGTTGCCCACATCATATTTTTTTAATGTAGTTATAGTTCCGGAGAAGAGCGTGGTCGTTCAGAAAATTAGGAAAATATAATAGATTAAATATTTGTCGAAAACGTCCTTTTTGAGCGTAAAAATAAAAATCACGAAAAAAAGCTATCACCTCACAGCCAAAAATAATGTTGGTATCTCGGATTTTCTTTGTTTGTTTGTTTGAATGGGAGACAGGCATTTTTCGAAAATCTTCTAGCAGCAGGGTTTTTCAGACAGTAGATAGTATTTTTAATACAGATTTAGAAATATCGCAAAATTCCAGTCTTTCAAATGCATTCTAATGTCAAACACCTGTCACCTTGGTGGGTGTCGATTAAAATGCAGAAATCTAAATTTGAGATTTTAACAGACATATATATTTTTTTTAAGTATGCTTTTTCTGTAGCATTACTATAACCATTCCCTGAAAATCACCTATCTGTGATTAAAACTCCTAAAGTTATAAATTAATATTTTAATTCTACTTCATCTCTGTATCCTTCTTCAAACTGTTTTTGTCTTGCTTTTAAATCATAAATTTCTGGTTAAAGTAGCACCAATGTCCGCACCCACCAGTCTGTATTTTTCCCTTGTTTATGCGGAGTACGAAAACAATAAACCCGTGGTTCCAAACGTTCTTCCAAACGTTCAAAACGATTGCAGCTAGGTCAAGGCAGGTACGGTTCTCGTGGTTGCCTCCCCCCACTGGGTTCTTGACTAAATTGGCTGGTATTGTCCCGGTCGTCCAAAAATCTATCTTACACCTTCGGGTAAATGGGGTTGCCTAGGTTGCAAAGAAGGAAAGAACTTTGTATCACTGTTAGCAGTCTTGCATAATGACTTGCAAATTTTATTGCTTTGGTTATTAATTTCCATATATACATAATGTATAAGGAAAGTATTGTGACGGAGTCAAAATTCGAATTCGAGATTTCGATAAGAGAGCACATTTCAGGCTTACCTGATCACGAATCACATATTTTTGACGTGATGTCAGTGTGTGTGTGTGTGTGTGTGTGTGTGTGTGTCAGTGAGTCTATGGAGACGATATCTCCCGAACGAGTGGAGCGATTCGAATGAAATTTGATACAAAAATCACAATCCGTGACTACTGAAAGCCTATTGTTTTTAAACGTAATCGAATGTTCAGAATCCCCTAAATTTTCGAGTGAAATGTTGAAAAAGAATCAAAATCAAAATCATTACTAAAGTTACACAAATAGACATTTCTTACGTAATTTTTCCTTAGGAAACGATTGACATAAATTTTAAAACGCCAGCATGAATCGCTCAAGAGATATTGCACATTTTTCAAATACATTTATCAAAAAAATCCCATAAATTAAAAAAAAATATTAACTGTTGAGAAAAATGTTCACTTTTCACATGTAATAGCATGTGCTAAATTTTGTGACATCATTCTCGTGGATCTTGTTCGTTCCATTTATGAGAAAATATACTTTGAGTAATACTTTTGTATTTGAACGCCAATAGTCATTTATCTACTATAAGAATAACTTATTTCTCCGTCCATAACTCTTGGCGATATTTTGGCGACACATGTAATATCATGCGATAAATTGTGCGACATCATTCTCGTGGATCTTGTTCGTTCCATTCATGAGAAAAGATACTTTGAGTAATACTTTTGTATTTGAACGCCAATAGTCATTTATCTGCTATAAGAGTAACTTATTTCTCCGTCCATAACTCTTGGCGATATTTTGGCGACGAATTTGACTGAATGTCGCCAACTTTCCGACTTTTTAAAATGTTGCCAAATCAACGAAAATCTCGCCAAATGGATAAAAATGCAGCTAAACCAATGAAAATGAAGACACATTGTCGGAAATTCAATATCTTGGAAAGATTATAAGTATTTACTATAAGAAAAACCTATTTATTTTTACTGTAAAAGTAGTCAATTCATTGCATTATATAAGGAAAGTCATGTGCTGCCCACATCAGATTTTTTTATTATTATTTTATCACAAGAAGAAATGACATTTACTGCTTAATTCAATACCTGATTAGAGTATGTCTCTATATTCGTCAATCCCGTTTATTAATGGATCAATAAAAAAGTGAGCAACAGGCCAACCAAATCGATGCATTTGAAATTTTCTTGATATAGAATTCTAATAGTTGCTACATTCTCAAGTCATTATATCGGTTTCATGTACTGGCTACTGTGCTCTGGTTTTTATTATTATTTATCTTAGGAAATAATGCTTCAAACATTTTGAATTTAAAGTATTACATCTATTAATTACTTTAAATACAATTTTATCCGGATTAATTATATGCGTATTTTGTACTGACTACTTTAAATGTCATTGGTATTTAACATAAGTAACTAAAGTAAGTAATACATGTAAGTAACATAAGTAAGTAAGTAAGTAACATAAGTAAGTAAGTAAGTTAGTAACATAAGTAAGTAAGTAAGTAACATAAGTAAGTAAGTAAATAAGTAACATAAGTAACATAAGTAAGCTACGCAAATTTCGAAAGCTGTGTAGCAATTACTACATATGAAAAATATGTAATATAATCACGGAATTATTTTTCAGCCTTAAAAGTTTACATGAGACATTTACACGTAAATACAGGGTTTTTCTAAAGTCGCGCAACCCACATTTCGGTTGATATCCCCTGATTTAACTGCCCCTGATTTTTTACTATGGTCTTATCTCAAAGAACGTGTATACGCAAACAATCCAAAGACAATCGAAGACAATCCAAAGACAACATCCGCAACATCACTGCATCCATTATCACCGATATGCTTGCATCGTGTGGCTACAAATACCTGTCGTCGGGTAGAGCTGTGCTTGGCAGCAAATGGTTGTCATTTTCAGCATTTCTTATAACGCACGATGTTATGCAGACATTAAAGTATTTACTGTGACTATTTCATATTTTTGTCTTCTTTGTATTGGGAAATATCAATCGAAATGTGTGTTGCGCGACTTTAGAAACACCCTGTATATCATATATACGGAACAATAATTAATAGTCTTAGTTTGTACTCTCCGTACAACGACATATATCATACATACACATAGATATACATGCACATAGACACCATACTGACAGTGCTCGATATATGTTTCGAATTTGTAAAAATCTGCTTTACCGACAAAATCTCAAAATTGATCATTTATTGCCAAAAAATACTGTATATATACAATAGTTTGTAAAAATAAACTTTTGAAGAATTGAAACAACTGAATAGAGAAATTCTTCCTTTATATAAAAACAATTGAAATAAAAAATAACGGAGTGATGCTATGCAAACATAGTTCAGACTGAATTGCAATTCGGGATTTGCAATCAATCATTTGAAGTTTTTCTATGTTTATAAAATGTTTCTCATTTGTATTAATTGTCTCTGCGAACTAACATGGATATATTTTTTCATGATGAATCCATTATTTATATTATGTATCAATACTACTTTATATTTTAATCATTTTCACTTAATGGTTACGCCCAGAAAATTATTTCTGAAGACTCAGTAATATATATACCGTAAATGTTTATAATTAGCAACTTTTAGCCAATCTCAAAAGTATAAAATCCTTCTATAACCTCAAAGGAAGCACTAAATAACTAACTAATAATACTTACCTACCCAAAACAGCATAGCTCCAGGGATCTTGTTCCTGTACCATTATTGCTGAAACGACTACGTAAAGGTCGATTGCTAAACAATTTTACCTGCTTCGGGCCGATGCCAAACATTAAATGCTTCCTCAGAGTGAGAAAACTGTGATTGGTATTTTTAATTGCACTGCTATAGGTTATAAATGGTTTAAATTAAAATTTTGATTTAAAATATATCTTGAAAATAAGAAAATTCATGTACTGCAATGGAGCCTTAAAATCCAAAAGTAATCACAATTTTGAGCGTATTAGAAGGTGTAACCAGTGAAATGATTTTAAGAAAGCAATTCTTCTGATTACACTATTCCTATTTAGATAATCGATTTAGAAATGTTTTTATACGCTTCCAAAGAACCCAAAATGTCCATATACAGAACTTATAGGAATCCCATGCGGCTGTATTATATATTTATTATAAATACATTATTCATGGAAAAGTATTGGTTTACATATTATGCTGTATTCATAAATGGTGGTTATAATACAAATTTTCAATCGAATTATTATAGGGATATCGCAACAGACTCTTATGTACATTAACTGTATACAGACTCCCATGCACATGAACATGCACATGCTTAGAGGTCACCTAATAAGTAAATATTTAGAGATCACTTGTTCTTTAAAACGTATAATTCCAAAGAAAACATGATTTTCTATATCGGCCCTGTAAAAATAATCCTCAAATACATTTTACAACTCAGCTAACTAATTTTGCATGGTAAGTACTATAAACTTGCATAGGAATTATATCAGGGACGACTTCATAAAAAGTATTAGTTAGGCATTTTATCGCGCCAGTAAAGTTTCAATAGAAGTAAAAAATTAATTAAAGAAATATATATATATATATATATATATATATATATATATATATATATATATATATATATATATATATATATAATATTGCTTCCTCAGTTAGTTTTCATCCAATTTCATTCAAAGTTCAACACAATACTCATAATGGCAATACAATGGCAAATAAAGCAAGAAAGACCAAACATGCATAAATCATTGATTCTGAAATATTTCCAACTGCAATGCAATTTTATTAAAACATCTCAATATTTTTAAAATAATGATATTTTTAAAATTATCACGAAACTACAATAATTTCTTTTATTTGGAAACTTGAAACTTCATCGAAAAAGATTAATTTTATTCAAACAACGTCGTCGAAAAATAAATCGCCTGACTCTCTATGTGAAAGTGATGAATATTTCATTCATAAACTTTTATTCCATTCCTTTCATTCAGCGGTGATATTTTACAAATTATCATAATACTACAATAATTTGTTTTACTTAAAAACTTAAAAACATGGAGACAAAAACACTTTCTAACTTCTGGCTTAAAACTTATATCATCGAAAAAGGCAATGCCATAAAATCGTCTTCATCTCCATGTAAAATCAATGAATATTCCATTTATATAACTTATTCCAGACTCCAGAGCTAAATAATTTAGCGGTTAAAAAATTCAGCAATTCTTATACAACTCATCTTAGAGCTTCATGTGTTTACATTCTGCATACGTTTAAATTAGGCTTCGTTGTAGAACAAACTTTGGTGATCTCTAAACTCAAAAATATTGTAATTACGTGGACGCAAAATATAGATGCACGGGCTTTAAGCAAAAATAAAGCAGTTCTGGACGGAGTCAACACAAAATTTAAATTTAAAAGACCTTTAAAAATCACGATGTTTACTCCAGAAATAGATGGATGTCATATTTTATTTTGAAGTGATTCACGTGATTTCTCCATATTAAATGGGTGTAATTATTATTTTAATTTTTATTTTAAAAACTGCCGAATAAATTTTGCTGAATTTTTTTTATATATTTTATGGCATTGTTTGAATGTATCCTAAAAATTTCGAAGCAATTTGTGAATGTTAAATTCGCTTAAAATATGTTTGAAAAATTAAGTCCCAGAGGGTTCAATGTATTTCATTTTTTCACCCCGGGTTCATTCCAAAATTAATTTGTGATATTATTAATTTACTTTCTCATATGTCCCACAGATCGTCCCAATTACATACTAAAATTTAATTTTGTTAAAGTGATTTTGACGGCAGTTATCGTACGAACGAACAGACAAGCAGACAGACAGACAGAATGAACAAAGTCATAAACACATTTTAACTATGTTGTAAATTGTTAAAAAAATGAAAGCACTGTTTTAATTTCGCAAATTTTAGAAAACCAATAAATTACATTTATTTCGATATAGATGATGTTTTTCATCCAAACAAAATATCTGTCATTTAATCCATCACCGGCTCTCCGAATATCGTCTACTGCAGCAATGAATCAATAAATAAGATTAAAAATATGGTGGAATACACGTATGTCTAGTTTTTGGCTTTAAAAGCTCATAATTTTTAAACTAATTCGAATATTTAAATTAATAAAATCTAGCAGAGGCGCATCCCACTGTGTCGTAAAACACCTATTTAGCAAATTTTGCTGCTGTCCGACGCTTCAAGAGGATACTGAGGTAACTTCGAGATGGCACTGAGAGATTTTTCCTTTACCCCATTTTTTCCATTCTGGGAGAAAAAACGAAAATCGGTTTCGTTATTTTCGGTACAGTGGTCTGTATAATAGGCATGCAAAAGATTCAGTCTTTTAAGCCACCGTAGGGTTGCTTCAGGGTCTGGGAAAAGGGCAAACTTTCTTTCTGGAGAAGGGGATCGAACACACGATTCATTAGAATATGTTCGATAGTTCTTTACTATAAATATTTATGTTTTGAGCCTTCTATGTCACCAAGGGGTTTCTGGAAGGCGCAAAAAGTATTTTCGGAAAGAAAATAAAACACATATTCTCTGATTCCAAAGGGAGTAAAAAATCAGTCTAAATTAAGTTCTCCCCGATGGTCAGTGTTATAAGTTTCTCGAGAATCAGCCTTTCAGGACATCGCGAGAGTCTGAAAAAACTTTTAAGACTTTTCAGAACATCCTTCATTTTCTTCGCCCTCGAGGGAGCAAATCAAAAATTCCGTTCGGTTAGATTCTGAACCGTAGTTTCTGCTATACATGTGCAAAGATTTAGTCGTTCAGGTCACCAGGAGGCTTCTGGAGGGTCTGAAAATACTTCAAAACTCTCCTCATTTTCTCCTCCCGCTAAGGATTAAATACAAAAAATTGGCTTCGTTATGTTCTGTACCACAGATGCTACTATAAATGTGTTAAGTTTAAGTGTTCCAGGTCACCAGGAGGCTCCCAGAGGATCTGAAAAACTTTTTCACTCTCGTCCTCATCTTCTCGTCTTTCGGGGTACCAAATCAAAAAAGTGTCTCCGTTAAGTTCTGTACCATAGTTCTAATGTAAGTGTGGAAATATTTAGTCTTCCAGGTCTCCAGTAGGCTTCTGGAGGGTCCGAAAAATTCATTTCACACCCTTCCACATTTTCACCACTCACGAGAGTGTAAATAAGAAAAAATAGCTCCTTTCGGTTCTGTTTTTAGTTGCTACTATAAGTGCATAAATATTCAGCCTTCCAGGACACCAAGAGGGATTAGGAGGATTAAAAAAATTCATACTCCTCCTCAATTTCTTCGCTCACGAGAGAGTGAATTAAAGTATTGTCTCCATTTGGTTCTCTACCGTAGTCGATACCATACGTGCTTCTGGACGATATGAAAATACACAAATACATCAAACACGGTATAAAATTCTATAAGTGATAATATAAAACAATTAATTAACATATTAAACGTTTTAACATACGGAAAATACTTTATTCAACTTAAATACGAACTTCTACAAATCTAAATCTTACGATCGGTATAATATTTTATTTCAAACACTTTATTTCTCCTCTTCATACAAATAGCATCCAGAATCCTTTTCAAAATCAAGAGATTTCATTTGAAAGCATCTCTAGACAGAAGTTCTCCCGGAAAAGTATAATTTTGAAAGTAGTTCGGCGCGTAAGTAATTTTATGGTCAATATTAAAATCTTCGGTAAACTGAATTTCGTGACAAAATCGAGATTTCCGTTTTCGATTTTCATTATCTCAGCCCATGAATAACACCCAGGGCGCGGTAGTTAAGAAAAGTTAAATATTGGAATTAATTAAGATCCGGGGTTTATGTTGCAGCATCCCAACGTATATCTTTATTTAGTGCTTTAATCTTGTCAAGTTTAAATGATTTGAGGTGCACTATAGTTTTAAAGGTCGGTGTAGAAGCACGGTATTTATTGGGGAAGTATTTTAACTTATCTATATTTATCATTATTGGCTTTAATGAACTTTATAAGTCTAGATACATGTAATGCTAATCAAGATACTTATATTTATGACATTATGAATTATTCTGTTTAAAGTTATTGAAGTCAACTTTTTGCAATACCCTTATTTATATATATATTTCTCAGCATCCACTCCAGATTGAAACTAC